>BCKG01000002.1:404858-428489 GCA_001600535.1 Yarrowia sp. JCM 30696 | reverse complement strand
ACTTGAAGACTCAGGAACGTTGGAGGGCTCAGGATCATTGGAGGGCTGAGGAGCTGCATTCTGTTCAGGAACATTGAAGGACTCAGGGGCAGTATGCTGTGCAGGAACGTTGGAGGACTCAGGATCGATAATCTGTGCAGGATCATTGGATGACTCAGGGTTTGGTTTCTGATCAGGAACGGTGGAGGACTCGGCAGCGTCGGAGACAGGCATGGAGAGCTCAGAATCTGGTTTTGGTAAAGAAATGTTCGAGGACTCAGGATCTTGTTTCTGTTCAGCGACTGGATTCTGTTCAGACACTGTAGGTTCAGTTTTAGGTCCCCCGGGAGATAGTCCAGTGTGAGTGTTAAGAGAGGTTTTGGAAGATGAGAAGATAGGGGTGGCAAAATCACGAAGGGAACTATCTGAAACTTCCATTGACTGGGAGCGTGACGCACCTTCAGCGGCGTTTGAGGACCCAGGTTCTGGGTTTTCTTCAGCGCCTGGCCTCTGTTCAGATACTGTAGATCCAGCTTCAGATCCCCCTGGTAATTGTTCCGCGTGAGTGTTACCGGAGGACGAACCAGGGGCAATTATCTCGGAGTTGTTTGATTTCACCGAACCATCCGAATTCTCATCATTTCTTTCCTCTGTACTCTCAACTATTGTCTCCAGTCTAGCGGGTGCAGTAGTATTTGGCTGGGGCATTGTCTCGACGGGCGCCTCAACGGCAGAAGACTGGCCAGCAGAAACAGACTGCGTATCGGTTTCAGGCTGACTGACAACATCTGACAGGTTGCTGGTTTGTTCAGGTCGGACATTTTCGTTTCCAGCTGGTGATTCTGCTTCAGAAGTACTTTCCTGAACTGTCACAGCGGTGGTCGGCAAAGGAGGTAAAGACCCTGGGCCCTTTATAGTCCAATATCGCTTAGGATCCGCGGCAGACATAACCTGAAAGTCATCCCAGTTGCTGTCACTCCACAATAGATTGCTAAGCGACCCTTGTCCTTGTGCAAAAATTAAAACGGTTCTTTCATTTAGAACGTAGAAGTCGTCTGTCTCGCAAGAAGACCCCAGGCGCATAGTTAGGAGTTTGGAAGGCCCGCTTGTAGGTTCCACGTAAAGGTACCATTCGTGTATCCTTTTGTTATCAATGGTGAAAGAAGGTACCCTTCCTGTATCGAGGGCGAAAGTGAACTTGGTCTTGTCAGGCGACGAGGTTTGGAACACTTCCTTGGACACGTAGGCCAAATGCCGCTTTCTCAACTCTTCTGAAACAATGAAAGACGACTTATCATCACTGAAGGAGAATTCAGAACCTTCCCGACAGGAAAAAGTGTCCCATTTATCTTCTGTGAACAGCTGCCAAACGGGTTCATTGGGGCTTACAAACACCAAGATAGTCGAAGAACCCAATGATTTGATATGGGTGGGTGCATTGGCCATGACAACAACGGTTCTGCTCGTTTTGATCCACCCGTCAAGTCCAACCAAAGAAACGATGTATTCGTATCCATCTGCTTGCTGCGCTCTCCTGGAGAAAGATAAAAAGGTATCTGCCTGAAGCTCACATGAGCAGGCACCCCCCAGCACCTCTTGGCTCTGGGCGATTCTCATGATGTTTGTGACAATTTGGGTGTTGAAAAATGATATTTCAACATTTATATATTGTCGTTTTTCAGCCCCAATAGGGAAATTTACGTTATCTTGCAGACGATAAGACAAATCTAAACCTATTTTGTAGAGAAATGAGAATACAGTACTGTATGTAGAGATTGGAGGTCTCACGATACAGGCACATTGTTTTCTGCCTTGGGTATAGCACGGTTCGTAGTAGCTGCTATTTCGACCCATGGATAACCGTGCGAGTGCAATTTCAGTCTTGGGGCTGTGGTATTGTTTGCGTCATGAGATTGAAATGCCTGGGCCTCAGATCAGGGGCTGAGATCTGGGGCTAACATTAGGGGCTGTAAAGTAAAAATTTGGAGCCTCAAGTAGAATCTCACCAAGTGCCCCAGACTTCTCACTTCAGTGGTGATACGCTTACAGACAGCAAGTAAGAGATGTAGCTGCGAACGTTTAGCGGCTAAATGTGAGATAGATACCCGTAACAAGACTCACACTCTTCCTTCGACACTCGGTGGGTTGATGTTTGCGAGACCAAGCCTCAATTCTACCTCAAGCCCTATACCGTGTCTTGAGGCTCAAGGTTATGTAGAGCCCCAACAAGATTTTGAGGCTGTGGTGGAGGAATTCTAAGCCTCAACGATAATTACAGTATTTACAGTACCAGGTACTTGTACAGTGCGTACTAAGCATTCACCTCATATACACAGCATACAGCATAGAGTAAAGCACGGCATCGCTATAGTGGGTGCAAATAGCTCATGCTCACTAATTTTACGACCCTTGATAAATATAGACTTTTAACAACAACCGAATCGGGGACTTTTTAAAGAGATGTCTGATCAACGCAACGCCCCTGATTGGTCTCAGATACTAACCGATTGCCGACTCGAACACCAGTGCCTTTTTAGCGTGGTTCCATCTACCCACGATGCTACTCGTACTGTTGCTCCTGGAAGACACCCCAACTTCCCCACAAAGCCTGATTGTGATTTGGTTTCATTTAAGACATGAACACGGTTTGTGATGATTTGCGGATACCGAGAAAATCAGGGCCAGTTTGGCACTAGTCGGGTATCGAAAGTGATCGAAGACACTTTCACTAGTATCGCACTAAAAGTCCCCCACTCGTGTTTACAGAA
Source organism: Yarrowia sp. JCM 30696 (assembly GCA_001600535.1). Taxonomy (NCBI): domain Eukaryota; kingdom Fungi; phylum Ascomycota; class Dipodascomycetes; order Dipodascales; genus Yarrowia; species Yarrowia sp. JCM 30696. The sequence continues at coordinate 425,742 of BCKG01000002.1, read as the reverse complement.
TAGGCGCTCGTACAAACAGTTAGTTACTTCCTTATACACCCAATAATCCGACTTAATCGGAGTTAATTACGCGACCGCAAGAGGTTTATTTGCAAAAGGCGGGGTATATAGATTTGCTTTTTCACCTCAATGGTGTAAGTACCAGGTTCTTAGTGCAGAGTGGGGGTCACTTAAACGATATTTTCATATCTGACTGTTGTTAGACGACTTGGAATGATAGTACTGTGCGCGGTAGCTTGATGATTACTCACAGTTCACTCTCGATTAACCTGTTTATACCTCTTTTCCATCTTCCAAAGCTAGAAACGCTGTACCTTTGAAAGGAGGCCCAAATCAGCTAATTACTAGCGGAAGAATAAACACACAGCCTACTCCAAAGAGTGGGTGTTATAACCATACTTTATTCAGCCGGGTGGGGCTTTACCATTTGTATTGTAGCCTCGCCAGTAGGTATTTGTATTCTAGATACCTCGGCTATTCGCCATTAGCCATCTCACTGATATCTTATTTTCCTGTCTCAACTATGACGTGCTTTATTAACCAACGCTGACTCAAAGACCCCCACAGTCTCACCAAGCCCACCATTCTTTCTTAGCCTATTTAGATATCCGTCTATGCGTTTTCGCTCGGTTCCACAGACGGCTGAACCCTATGCTGTCAAGGTTGGCTAGGTTCAGGAAAACTCTTCTATTGAGTCATCGCGAGTGTACACACAGGCTTGGTGGTCCCTGGACGGGGCTTTTGTCTGAAATTTTGCCGGTTTTTCTGGCACCTCGTTCAATGTCTACGACTGCCAAGAAACGACACTTTCAACTCATCTCGCTACCCTCTTGGCACATGAGCAATGCACTACACCAGCTCCTTGAACTCTGTTGTGAAATGCGGGGAACCCAATGGATTGGTCTGAGACACGGTTCTGAGGCCTATAAAGCCCGTGGGCACTCCAGGATGTTCCAGTAGACTATTCAAACCAACATGGACAAGGAATCACTTAGTCAGGACGAATTCATCGAGGCTGGAACTCACGATCAGATTGAATACCCTTCTGGGCAGGTTCCTCAGGAGGTTATCAATGCCGAAATTAAACAGTTAGCTGAGAAGTACGGAATCAATGAGAGAAAACTTATGCTCAAGGTCGACATTTGCGTCATTCCTGTCATTTGCATTCTCTACGTTCTGGCCTTCCTGGATCGAGTTAACATTTCCAACGCCAATGTCTACGGTATGAGTAAAGATCTCAACCTTTACGGAGACCGATTCAACACTGCCCTGGCCATCTTCTTTGTTCCTTATGTTGTCGCAGAAATTCCTTCCAATTGGCTCATGAAGAAGTTCACGCCGCACGTGTGGCTGACTGGCTCGATGCTTCTGTTTGGTGTGACTCTCCTGGGTCAAGGATTCGCAAACAACTACTCTGCACTTCTGGCAACTCGATTTTTGCTAGGTCTCTTCGAAACTGGAATGTTTCCGGGCTCATTCTACCTCATTTCCATGTGGTACCGACGTGAAGAAGCCCAGAAGAGATACTCGTTCTTCTTCTCCAGTACCACTCTTGCTGGTGCCTTCGGAGGTCTTATTGCTGCTGGTATCCACAATCTCGATGGAGACAAAGGAATTGCCTCCTGGCGGTGGATCTTTATCATTGAGGGTGCGTGCACTGCTTTTATTTCTATCATCATGTTCTTCCTGATGGCTGACTTCCCTGAGGACGCCAAGTTCCTTACTGAGAATGAACGACAGTTCATCAAGGAGAAACTCATGGTCGGAAACGCCGGATCCAGTGAAGCCGAGCGACCCATGACTTGGAAAGACGTCAAGAGTGTGTTTTCCGACTGGAAGGTGTGGGTCATGGGATGGATGTACTTCGGAACCATTGTGCCTGCCTACGGATACGCTTACTTTGGTACTGCTATTGTCAAGACTCTGGGTTACTCAGACGTCAAGACTCAGCTGTACTCTGTTCCTCCTTGGGTAGCAGCTTTCGGACTGTCTATGATTGCAGCCATCTTCTCGGACTACCTCAGACACAGATTCTACTTTGCGGTGTTTGCAGGTATTGTGGCTATAGCAGGACTTGCAGTTGTTATTGGTGTTCACGACAAGATCGGAACTCGATATGGCTCTCTATTTATGATCTGCTGCGGTACTTACACTGCCATGCCTCTGTTTGTTTGCTGGACCCAGATGAATTTCTTAGGCCATCATAGGCGAGCTATTGCGTCAGGATGGCAAATTGGTTTCGGAAACTGTGCTGGTTTCATTTCTACTTTCGTGTTCCAGGGATCTGACGCTCCCTTTTATACCCCAGGCTGTGCTGTTTGCCTTGCCTTCGCTTGTCTCTCGGTTGTCATGATGTTTGTTTATGCTGCTGGAATCACCTGGGAAAACAAGCGAAAGAGAACCCCAGAGTACATTGAAAAATTCAACTCTATGCCTGAAGACGACAAACGAATTGCAGGTGAGCTTAGCCCCAGCTTCTTCTACTACTATTAATTTATTGTATATAACCGCTCTCTGATAATAAATACTGTATGTTGCTATGTACAACCCTACTGCTGCAGCTTCTTCATTCGGGCAGCAGGGTGCCTGCTTAGTTCCTGGTTGTTAGGACTGGCTTCAGATCGACTGATCATCTGCTTGAGTTCAAACAGAACATCATCGTCTTCCTGGCCAAGAAACGTGATGGCAGTACCACGCTTACCAGCTCGTCCAGTACGACCAATACGATGCGTGTACGACTCGATATTGTTGGCCATCTGGAAGTTGACGACAAGAGAAACGTTGGGGATATCCAGACCTCGACCAGCAACATCAGTAGCCACCAGAACATCCACAGCACCTCGCTTGAGCTGCTGAACGGCCTGTTCTCGCTGTTCCTGCTGCTTTCCACCGTGAATGATAGCGGTTCTCCATCCTGCTGCAACCAGAGCATCTGATACCGCCTCACAGTCTCGCTTGTAGTTGAGGAAAACGACGATGGGAGGTCGGTACTGTCGCTTGCCAATGATATCAAGCAATCGTCGCTTACGTTTCTCGTCTGTGTTGAGGAACTCAACCAGCTGGGTGACTGTAGATCCTGCCTGACCGGCAGAGCCAATAGTGACGATACCTGGGCGTCTGAGATACTTCTTGGCCAGTTTCTCAATAGCCACAGGCATTGTGGCTGTGTACATCATCGTCTGTCTGTATCGTCTGGTAGACACAGCAGCGAGATTCTCGGCTTCATCAGAATCAGGTTTGGCGTTAGAAGACGGCAGAGAAGAGAGGACCTTCTGAACTTGCTCTTCAAAACCCATATCAACCATTCGATCAGCCTCATCCATAACAACATAGCAACACTGGTTGAGAACAAGCAATCGTCTATCAATGACATCCAGCAGTCGACCAGGAGTGGCAACAATAAGTTCCGCACCTTCCTGGACTGCTAGAGCCTGTTCCTGAGCGGAATAACCACCAACGACCGAAACAACCTTGAATCCTAAGGGGGTGCAGAACTTGACAGCTTCATCCTTGATCTGCATAGCCAGTTCTCGAGTAGGTGCCAAAATGAGTCCATAAGGACCATTCACTTTTGATCTCTCGTCCAACTTGGGCAACTCGCAAATATAACTGATAAGGGGGATCAAGAACGAAGCAGTTTTACCTGAACCTGTCTCTGCAACACCAATCACATCTCTGATACCCAAAGCAATGGGGATAGCAGCTCTCTGAATGGGTGTAGGCTCTTTGTATCCCATTCGAGAAATTGTGTCACGCACAATTCGAGGTATCTCCTTGCACTCATTCCACGATCGCAAAGGATTGGGTATATTTCCTCCTCCCTTGGTCACAATGCTATAATCCTCCTTGAAGATACGCCAGTCACGTGACGTCATGCTATCGACGGGCTTCTCAGACCAATGTGCGTCTTCCAAGTCACGTTTTTGCCGTTTGGGAACCTGTCCATCTCCAGAATCAATACTATAACTAGGCTGGTAGGACTTTGAAGTATCGTCTGCAGCACTCCAATCAAACGAAAACTTGCCCTGATTCGTCTTCGGCTTTGGTTTTGGTGCTGCTGGTTTCACGGGCTCCACTGTTTCCTGTACAACTGATCTTTTCAGGTCTGTAGTAGATCTGATGTCTTTCACAGTGGTTTCTTCAGAGGCAGTATTCTGTTGACTCTGCTGTTTAGCCTTGGCAGCCATCTCAGCTCGTTTAGCTTTGGAGATGAATTTCGGCTTGGACGCCTCCTTCTTTTTTGCCTGTAGAGCCTTGAGCTCCTCTATCGATACTGGCATTTGGTTGTAGATGTTGTTGTAGATGTCGAAACAATTCAACTAAGTTTCAATATGCAGCTTGAGATCAAGGTTGGTGAAGAGGTGGTGGACCGGTGTTGGAAGTGTGAGAGAGAATACTGTGGCAAACAATTGATGGGAAGAATGGGGAATAGAGCTATACTGGGCTTAGTGACAGTATTACATAATCATAACTGCTATCTGTAGCTTGTCACCCAAGCCAATACATCATCCACCTCTCTCTAAGGGTACAGGTTATGACCTGTCGTAATATCCACATCCAACTCCAATCCATCTATCAATTGACTCGAATCATCCTTCAGACTTCTCTCAAACACGCTTCTTCCCTCACTTCACACGTTTAACCTCCACTCTCTTTTTCGTGACCACCTCTCATACTACACCAAATAAAGTTGTCGCCACACATCACCACACTCAATCAACATTGGATTCATCACCACACTTCCATATTCAGCCCCCAACCATGACCACAGACAACCCCGTTCTGGCTGAAATCAAACAGTCCTTCGCCTTCCTGGAGAAGGCCGTCGCCTCCTTCGACCAGCGATTCGTCCTGCGAGTGCTGCGAGGGCTCCCTGCTCTACGAAAAAAGCTCACTCCAGAATTGCTGGCACAAATCGCCGTCCTCACCTATCCTGCTGGCGACGAGCGAAGAAGCGGGTTCATTGCGCTGGCTGGAGCTACCCCCAACACCGACGAGATGGAGGTGGATGGTGCTGTTGGAGCCGCCACTGAGGCCACCACCCAGCCTCTGCCAGAAATCGACATGTACGTTTCGCTGCTGTTCCAGGCCTGGCTGCTGCACGAGAACCGAATTGACGACCTGCGGAAACTCAGCGAGCACGTGGTTGCGCGATTGAGAACCTACAACCGTCGATCGCTCGACTACCTGGCCTCCAAGATCTGGTTCTACCTGTGTCGAGGCGAGGAGCTCAGTGGCAACCTGGAGGCCGTGCGACCCATCCTGCTGGCATCGCTGCGAACTGCGTCTCTGCGACACGACCCCGAGACGGAGGCGTCGCTCATCACGCTGCTGCTGCGAAACTACCTGCTGTGTGCCCACGTGACCCAGGCGTCCAACCTTGTGTCCAAGGTCAACTTCCCCGAGAACGCCGCTAACGCCCTGGCCGCTCGATACATGTACTACCTGTCCAAGATCCGAGCCATCGAGCTTGACTACACAGCTGCCCATGCCCACATCACTGGAGCCATCAGAAAGGCGCCCCAGACCCCTCTGGCCGCCGGCTTCCTCCAGGCCGCACAAAAACTCAACATTGTGATTGAACTGCTCATGGGAGACATCCCCGAGCGATCGGTGTTCAAGAGCGGACGGGAGCAGAGCCTCAAGGCGTACTTTGAGGTGGTCAAGGCCGTGCGGGTGGGAGACCTCAACCAGTTTGCGGACACAATCAAAAAGTATGCATCCGTGTTCAAGGCCGATGGCACCTACTCGCTGGTGCTGCGGCTTCGACAGAATGTCATCAAGACCGGCATCAGAATCATGTCTCTGGCATACTCGCGAATCTCTCTCAAGGACATTTGCATCCGGCTTAGACTGGAGTCGGAGGAGTCTGCAGAGTACATTGTGGCCAAGGCCATTCGGGACGGTGTGATTGAGGCCACCATTGACTCGGAGCGAGGATTCATGCAGTCCAAGGAGGTTCTGGATGTGTACTCGACCAACGAGCCCCAGCAGACCTTCCACGACCGAATCGCCTTCTGCATCGGGCTGCACAACGATAGTGTCAAGGCCATGCGGTACCCCATGAACTCCAACCGAATCGATCTGAAGAACGCCGACGAGGCTCGAGAGCGAGAACGGGAGCTGGTCAAGGAGATTGAGGAGGGCGAGTTGGACGACGACGATGATGAGGATTTTGATCTTTAGATAGGCTAGCATGACTTTAGAATGATGTATGTAGGAATGGAAGACGATAAACGGAGCAGATGAAGAGAGAGGATTTCCCGGGTAGGTACTTGTAATGGTAGCACTTGGGCAACAGTGTATCTTGTAGGCGTAGCTTGACTCTATTAGCATTGATCTCGGTGCTTGCAGACAGATGAGTAATCACCCAATTTGTATCTGATTAGTGATCCTAATATAAACCGATAACGTCTTCTGTCGTGGCAGATAATAAACCAACATTAAGTCGACTATAAACAGACAATATTGTCCGTCTCTTGTCACTCTATGTTAGACCGTGTAGAAAACTCAAATTTATTACTGCAGCTGCAAACCACCATCTAAAGGTGTAAATATCACCGAACCTTGACTCTTGCGACATTGAGCAACAGGTCAGGGTCTACGAAGGAAGGATAATCAAAAGGACCAGCATAAACGACGAGAACACAAAGAGGAAGACGCTGACGAGACACACAACATACACCAACACCATGAGCGACATCAAGGTCACCCTAGCGGTGGAGGATCGGGCGGAAAACCAAGACAAGTTGAGCATTTCGGAAATCGTGCCTCGGATTGTGGCTGAGCGAAAGTCGTTTGTGGACGTCACCGAGGAGTCGCTGCTCGAGGAAATCGCTAATTGTGTGGCTGATGCTGCAGACGACAATATGAAGGATGAGGTGGATGAGAAACCAGACGAGTCTCCTTTCGACCAGCATCGACTCAAGTTGCTGGAAAACGTCAAGCTAGCACAGAATGAAAGTGCGCTTGCTCTGGATTTTGTGTCGCTGCTTATTTCGAGCGTACGACCGACGTCAGCAGCGACTTCCATGTCTCCTCATCTCAAAACACACATTCCTGTCGGATCCCTGGGAGCTGACAGAGTTCCTGCTCCTCAGGTTGTTAACGAGCCAGGTGTTGGCATTGGATGGAAAATAGAGTCTTTGACGAACGCACGTGATCGTCTCAAGACGTGTGCTTCGCGATTGAGAACAGAAGCCACCAAGGAAAAGACCTACTGGGCAGGAGTAGCTGCTATTGCTGCCACTGGAGAGGTGCTGTTCAAGGTGCGAAACTCAGATACCCGAGGACTAGGAATCAAGTATGGTTTTGGAGACGCCGGCAGTAAATACAGAGACCCTGGAATAGGTGTTTTGAAGCGGTCGTCGGCTGGAACCGTGGACTTTGAGCCCAAGGAGGAGGTGCAAAAGAAGTTTGTCAGAGTGACCATCAAGTCGGAAGAGGGAGAGGTAGTCAAGAGCGTCAGCAATGTATATACCCGGGACTCGAAGCCACCAACCGATCCGACGTTGGCTGCTATCCATGAGACCCGACATGCTCTGTTTGAAGAGGAGCTGTTCTTTGAGATTGCCAGAGAAGCGAGACTTTTGACGTCTAGAAAGGTGACTGTGGCTGATGGAGCCGTGACGGTGGATTTGGGTGAAGGAGACATCATTGTGATTGAGTGGGTGGAGGTTCCAGAAGAGCCTGCTACTACATTCGCCCCCTCCTTGGCTAATATGTTTGTCCTGGCTCTCAGACTCCTTCTAGCCAACGCTCATAGACAACAACTGGAAAAGATGAGAACTCCCCCTCCCCCATTGCAGTCCAAGGGAGGACCTAACCCCAACCCCCCTCTTCCTATTCTGAGACCTCTTCTCGCCCATATTCTACACAAGCGACTGGTGAGTCGCGCCAGAAGGTCGCTGTATCTTCTGTCCACCACCCATTCTGGTCTCAGCTTTGAGATCACTACAAACAACTCTGAAGACAAGGCGTCTCCTACTCTGGGTCGACTTATGGCTGCTCCTGTTTCGCATCTTAAGATCAAGTTCTCAGATAAGGGTAATGCCAAGGTGGTCATTCCGTCTCCTCTACAGTCTCATCAGTCCATGTTTGATGTGACCATGTTCAAGGGCACCACCCAGGAAACTGTGACTAGTCATACCGGTTTCCATGAGCTGGTAGAGCTGGAGGAGTGGGTCCGATGGGCCGCTGACCGATGTGAGCCCAAGAAGGTAAACTGATGGAACAGATGATACTATCAGACCTCGGTGGATATTTGTCAATTTAGTTGAGTTTAGTTGACTTTAGCTGTCATTAGTTCACTTTAGCTGTCATTAGTTGACCACAGCTCCCAGTAATTACTCGAACAGCAGTTGGCTCGCTAAGTAAATCATCAACAACTGCCCTATCCACCTATATATGTAACAATACACCATTTTCATAGACATCTGTTACAGTAGTATTCTCTCGTTTTCTTAGATCATAATATGGATCTCTCGACCGCCCGTTAATCATCTCCATCAGTTAAATTAGCTCTCCCCAGCTCTCGAATTCCACATGACGGTTAACCTTGTGTGGAGGGAATAAGATAATAATCCGGCAAACGGTCGGCATAGGCTAAGACTTGAGGGGCAAGTTATAGCTGACAGATGTGTAGATGGTGGCGGATTAGTGATAAAAAGACAATGAGATGTGATCTAATACGGTTCATATACGCTATGTTCGTCATCCGATCCCCTCTAAACCCCACTTACACACTTCGTTCACCACCTCTTGCTCCTTCTACTCCCTTCGCTGAGGTTCGGCTCCCCCACATTTTATCCTCGGCCGCCAGCGCGGTAGCAGTAACCTTATTTTTCCCCAACTGGTCTGGCTCTTGTTTGTAAGAAACTTTTGAACGGGCCAACGTGAAAAATTGAGTGTATGAAAGGTCGTAATGTGGGGTAGGAGAGGAGTTAGGTGTGGCCATAGAAAGAAAATCTGAGGGTAACAACTGGTTGGACAAAACACTGACCACTTCCTCGCCACTCACACCGCCCACATCTCACATGCCTCGGCTCAAATTCCCCAGATACCCCGACCAACAAGGGCAAGGGCACTGTTCGTGGGGGAACCTTAACGTCAGCTCTCTATAGACTTGCATATTACACATGATATTCACACTTTGGTGAAGAACTAAACTGTGACTCTTGTTAACCACTTTCTGTTGCAACACACACACCACAGAACACAATGTCTTTTATGAGAGGAGGAAGCGAGTGCTCCACGGGCCGAAACCCCCTGAGCCAGTTCACCAAACACACCGCCGAGGACAGATCTCTCCAGCATGATCGAGTGGCGGGTCCTTCGGGAGGCCGAGTTGGAGGCATGCGATCCAACACCGGCGAAATGTCACAGCAGGATCGAGAGATGATGGCTCGTTTCGGCGCAGCCGGCCCTGAGGCCTCCAGCTTCAACTACGAGCAGATGCGACACGAGCTCCACAACATGGGCGCCCAGGGAGGCCAGATCCCCCAGGTTCCTGGCCAGCAGGGAGCTGCCAACGGAGGACAGTGGGCCCGAGACTTTGGTGGCCAGCAGACCGCCCCCGGAGCTGCTCCCCAGGACGCCAAGAACTGGAACGCTGAGTTCCAGCGAGGAGGATCTCCCGCTGAAGCCATGCAGCAGCAGGGCCCTGGACCCATGCAGGGAGGTATGGGTATGGGAGGCATGCCCATGTACGGCATGGCTCGACCCATGTACTCGGGCATGAGCGCCAACATGGCTCCCCAGTTCCAGCCCCAGCAGGCCAACGCTCGGGTTGTGGAGCTGGATGCCCAGAACTGGGAGGAGCAGTTCAAGCAGATGGACACCGCTGTGGGCAAGGGCAAGGAGGTCGAGGAACAGACCGCCGAGACCGCCACTGCTACCGAGACCGCCACCGAGACGGAGACCACCACCGAGGACAAGCCCATGGACATTAAGAACATGGACTTTGAGAACATCTGGAAAAACCTGCAGGTCAACGTCCTCGACAACATGGACGAGTGGCTGGAGGAAAGCAACTCGCCCGCCTGGGAACGAGACTTCCACGAGTACACCCACAACCGACCCGAGTTTGCCGACTACCAGTTTGAGGAAAACAACCAGTTCATGGAGCACCCCGATCCGTTCAAGATTGGTGTCGAGCTCATGGAGACCGGTGGACGTCTTTCCGAGGCTGCTCTGGCATTCGAGGCTGCTGTTCAGAAGAACACCGAGCACGCCGAGGCCTGGGGCCGTCTGGGAGCCTGCCAGGCCCAGAACGAGAAGGAGGACCCTGCCATCCGAGCTCTGGAACGATGCATCAAGCTGGAGCCCGGCAACCTGTCTGCTCTTATGAACCTGTCTGTCTCTTACACCAACGAGGGCTACGAGAACGCCGCATATGCCACTCTGGAGCGATGGTTGGCCACCAAGTACCCCGAGGTTGTCGACCAGGCCCGAAACCAGGAGCCCCGGCTTGGAAATGAGGACAAGTTCCAGCTGCACTCTCGAGTCACCGAGCTGTTCATCCGAGCCGCCCAGCTGTCGCCTGATGGAGCCAACATTGACGCCGACGTCCAGGTGGGTCTCGGTGTGCTGTTCTACGGAAACGAGGAGTACGACAAGGCCATCGACTGCTTCAACGCTGCCATTGCCGTTCGACCCGACGATGCTCTGCTGTGGAACCGACTTGGTGCCACTCTGGCCAACTCTCACCGATCCGAGGAGGCCATTGACGCTTACTACAAGGCTCTGGAGCTGCGACCTTCGTTTGTGCGAGCCCGATACAACCTCGGAGTCTCTTGCATCAACATTGGCTGCTACAAGGAGGCTGCCCAGTACCTGCTTGGCGCCCTCTCTATGCACAAGGTTGAGGGAGTGCAGGACGACGTTCTGGCCAACCAGTCTACCAACCTGTACGACACTCTGAAGCGAGTGTTCCTGGGCATGGACCGACGGGATCTCGTGGCCAAGGTGGGCAACGGAATGGACGTGAACCAGTTCCGAAACGAGTTTGAATTTTAGTATATAGTAATTGATTATTTAAGGTGGATGTAACGAGAAAAGAAGTCTTTGATTTATTGTAAATCTACAATACTCATGTTTTATACAACTCTTCACAAACAACTCTGTATCAACTCCTTATGTATAAATAGTGGCCTTCTGAAGCCATGGTCTTAGACCTATTAGTTAGTGAAAATCCAGTATCTCGTCAATGGGTCTCGGTGCTATCTCCACTTACCCCGCTAACGATACTGTTGGATCTTGGGCCTGATCTCTCGCTATTGCCTGAAATGGTGCTGGTGCCAAAGATGAGTTCTCGAGCAAACCCGTCAGACAATTGTTCGGCATCCATAATAGCACTGGGAGCTTCGTCTTCCGAGCCCAGCAAGTCATTTCGTGATCTCAAAGAGCCCGAACTCTCGCTTCGGTCGGCATAATTCATGGGTCTGTCGTTTTCGGGCAGCAGTCCCTGGCCCCTGCCTCCAAATAATCTCCAGGACCAGCCTGACCATCCGGACCACCCCGTACTAGCCTGCACAGCCAGTCCCGACAGCCATTGCCGCACGTTTGTGTCCCCCACAGAGTGTTCTATGCCGAATTCACCGGAGTTGGCGGCTGCAACATACTCTCCAAACTCATTGGCAGCCTCTGCCTCCTCCTGAGACAACAGGCCCTGGGCCTCCTCCTCCTCGTACATGTCGAATTGAATGGTATCATTCTGCCGCTGGCAGCACCCCAGACAGGCGCTATACATTTCTTTTAGTGTCATGGCGAGAGGGTGTACCTTCGTAGTGGGATGTACTGTGGTGTAGGGTACTCGTGGGTACGCCCTACTTGATGCGCAATTCTCGTTCTAGGGAAGCAAAGTGCCCTGTTCTCGCCCGCGTGGGTGTCAGAGCTCGTTGGCGGTCGGGTCCTTGTCTGGAACGGCGCCTCTAGCTCGTTATCTTAGTCGCCTCTGAGATGTGTGGGGTCTTGGACGATTACTCTCAACTTAGTCTAAAACGGCAACTTAATGAACTCTATGGAGGAGGAAGAGGAGACGGAGATGTCACTTTTGGGCCTAAACGAGAAGATTAAGCTGCAGTGCGAAGGAAATCGACCCATAAGCCTGGTTGGAATGTCATTGTCGGTTTAGATTCTCGTTTTATAGCGCCGTTCGTCTGTTCTCCGTGGCATGTATTCACGCGGAAATTTGTCACCTTTTTGAAAGACCTCTTTTTAGTGGTCAGGAGATAATTTAGAGATGGTGTCATACTGACTAAATTATTACATAATTATCACTTTGGTGACAGGAGAGGTTGATGACAAATGATCTAGTAATGTCCAAAGATGAATGAAAGTGCCCTTTTCACCCGATATATCCAATGACAGAAATTCACTTGAATACCGCTCATGTCTCAAGCCTCACCCCATTTTACTGCAATTACAGTTGAAGAGCACCTGCCTCGTCGTAACCATGGTTACACATGTACACATGAAATTAATGCTGGTGAATTATTATTTCAATTTTTCAGCATGCATTCAATTTATATATTTCACATTGTTCAGTACATCGTTATTATTTCCCGTTATACCGTTAGCATTTCCATCTCCCCTTGATCGCCATCCTTATATCTCAGTCAGGTAATATTGCTGATCCAATTCTAGAAGTCGACCAATTTTTCCCCATCTACGGTGCGGCTACTCATTTCTCCTCCTCCTGTTCTATGATCCACGCGACCAACTATTCCTATAACTCTATCGTCGTACTACTCCAATCTATTACTACATTGATATCCTACTGTCATCGCCGTGTTTCCCGTGTGCTCGTTCAGTTCCTTGGCTTGGTATCTACTGGAAGTTGAAGGAACCCTGCTGCTGCTGGCCACCAAATGCAAATGCATCACCCTCGGTCTGAGGAGCGAGGTCGGTATCGTCAACACCCTCCTCACCGCTGAAATAGGTCTCGATGATGGTGTAGGCCTTCTTGTAGATGGCCTCGTTGTCGTTCTGCTGGCAAGCGTGGATGGCCTCCATTCCGTCGGCGTCCTCAATGAACAGAGCGTACTCGTTCTGGCCGTCGCCTCGCTGGTGTCGGTCGGACTCGCCCACTCGGAGAATGTTCTCCAGAGCGTCCAGAGAAATCTGAATAATCTTGTTGTCCATGGATCCAAGCAGGTCACACAGAGGCTTGATGCAGCCCTGCTGAACAAGGTATCGGATCTGGTCGGGCTTGGACAGACCACCGGAGGTGGCGTTGGAGATGGCCCAGCATGCCTCCTTTTTGGTCTTGACCTCGCCGGTCGACAGAAGCTGGATAAGTGGGGGGATCAGGTTGCTGTCGATGACAGACTGGATCTGGGTGGAGTTGCCAGCAGTGATGTTGGAAATGGTCCAGCAGGCCTCCTTTCGAATAGAGTCCTTGGGGGCAGTCAGAAGCTGCAGCAGCGCAGGCAGAGCGCCGGCGTTGATGACAATCTGGGTCTGCACGTCGTCGCCGGTGACAATGTTACCGACAGATCGCAGAGCGGGGGTCTGGACAGACGTGCTCTGGTGGCCGAGCAGCTCGATGAGCCGTCGGGGGATGCCGGCGTCAACCACAGCCTGGATCTTGTTGGTGGTACCGTCGGACAGGTAAGAGATGGCCCAGCAGGCGTCAATCAGCACCTCATCGTCGTAGGAGAAGATGAGCTTGGCCAGGGCAGGAAGAGCGTGCTTGATCACGTCCCAGTCGGGCTGGGGGTACTTGCCTCGGCAGAAGTTGGACAGAGTCCATGTGGCGTTTCTGATCATGGAGAGCTTCTTGGTGTTGATGGCGATGTTGATGAGAGGCTGCAGAGCGTCGCACTTGAGCACGTAGTCTCGGCACTGGGGGGAGTCTCCGGCAATGTTACCGAGAGCCCACACGGCCTGCTCCCGCACGTTGGTCTCGGGCGAGTCGAGCAGGTGCACAAACAGAGGCACGGCGCCGGAATCAACCACAACCTTGGTCTGTTCGCTGGTTCCAGACGCAATGTTGGTAAGGGCCCATGCGGCCTCGAATTGCAGCAGGTTATGGGGGGACTTGAGGAACTCAACAAAGTACTTGACCACGTCGCACTGGATCACCTCGTTGATGGGTGGCGACCGCTCCTTGGACAGCAGCTTTCGGAACTTGGTGGTGGCATCCAGCTGAGCCTCGAGGTTGTTGCTCTGGATGTTGGCAATCATCTCGGGGAAGGCGTCCTGCCACTGCTGAGAGGAAGAGGCGGACTCGGCCTCGTCCTCAGAGTCGTCTCCTCCCACCAGGTCGCTCATGTTTCGTCGCTTGGACAGCTGTTCCTCTCGTCGGGCCTTTCGGATTTCGACCTGGGCCTCATCTCGGCGCCGTCGCAGCTCGTCGGCGCTGAATTTGTTCTTGTCCTTGAAGTCCGTCTTTCGGTGCTCGGGCACAAATTTCTCGCTCATGTTGTGGTCTTGTCGGTCACAATAGGTGGTGGTGGTGGAAGTAAGTAAAAGTGTGCTGCACCGGATTTTGGATTCTTTTTTTCCACACACAGACTCGCACACAAACATGGTCCTTGGGACTTACAACAAGAACCTTAACCTTACCCCTGGGGAATACTAGGAGGAGATGTTACGAGAGGATGTAGAAGGGGAGGAATTGTGAAGGGAAAATAGGGGCAAAGCTCGCAGTGTTATTAATTGACCAACATTATTTTAGTTTATCTGTTTTCCTCAGCTGCTTCTCCCTTCTACACCGCCAATTGGACCCCCTCTTATGCAGTGGATGCCCTCAAGATGCAAAATATGACGTGCGCCATGTAAATGTGTCTATAGACCGGTGGCCGTGGGGGTTTAGAAGAGATGTATACGACTGACAAATCGATCCAGTGGTACTCGTGCTCTAGACACCCTCCCCTCGCTATCTGCTTACTCATCTTGTGAGGTATTATTTTCACTCTGTCCACACGATCAGCCTCAAATCAACCCCAGTAATCTGGGGGCATCAGAGTGGGGCTGCGGCTCTCAATACTGTAGCCGATGATTCAGCTAAAAATACCTTGAGACGAGGTTACGAGTAGCAGGTGGTTGTGAGCTCGTACAATCATAGATTATGACTATAGAACCGTTCTATAGCTCGCAAATACACTCCTAGCCCCCATTCACTTCCCTTTGAGGTAGGTGGTAGCAAGCTGGATTACATTTGAGCCCCAGCAGCAAGCAAACGAGATGTGACGTTACAAGAAGGGATGGGCGCCATTTGGGGAAATTGAGTGGGTAGAGATGAATTTAGGGGCTGTTTAAACAGCTTCAAACCTCTCTCTCCTTTAGACAACCCCTCCAACCTCCTTAATCCACCTCCATCTCATCCCCTACTATTTCAATCTAACTCTAACCTGCAAGTCACACGCTCCCGTATGTATCCACACACTAACGGACGACCAAGAAAAAGTACACGTAGCTCCTTCTGGAAGGTAATTTGAACGAGTTAATCGCAACGGTGGGCCGCACGGTCTAGCGTGTGGGTCCCCTCGGTAACGTTGCACAATATTATCGCTCCAACTTGCCCCTTCGCTTGCCTTATGGACACATCACAGCATGAAGCTGATCTGTCGTCAACACTGGCGCGTTGCTAGGCAACCATTGTTTGCCTGATTCCTGGCAGTTGACATGTCCAGCTGCTGCACTTTTCAGTCAAAATCCCTTTGCAGCGCATCTGGTGGGTCACTACACAGCGCCGGGTAACTGAACAGATCAGAGTTTGTAATTTCCCAAAGAAGGGAGGCGGTTGTCCCAGTGACTGATTAGTAAGCGTGGGGTGGTGGTGATATAGAGGGAGATTGGTAATTACAAATACTTCGTATAAGTACCGTTGTTCCAAATATCGCCTGTGTAACAGAGCCATGGATAATTGGTCTTGCTATGGGCTCTTGATCTGTACTTTTTGGAAATGCTTGACAGACTACAATGTGGTTCTCTAAGGGGGTTAACAAGCTGTAGCTCATTAGTGGAAAACTAGGTACAATTATTCCATTTTTCCCGCGTTACAGCTGTCACGATTTGATCACTCCAAAATCCTTAGTCTATGTCTATTGTATAAATAATGTATCCTCCACCTCAAGTAAGATCAATGACCTCGATCTTGGTCTGTTTCTTGACCTTGGGGTCCTTGATCTCAGTCTTCGCTTCTCTCTTGACCCCAAGCTTGGCTTCTTTCATGATCTCCACCTCGGGCTCACTTTTGGCCTCGGCCCTAGTTGGTATCTTCACCCCGACCTTGGGTTCTTTCTTAGGCTCTGTCTTGACCTCCACAATGGGCTCTTCCTGAACCCCCTCCCTTGATACCTTCTTCTCGCCAAGGAATACGACTTCATCGTCGTTCTCGTCCACTTCCTTGGAGATCTCCGCGTTCTCACTGGCACACCATTTCGTATCAGCTAACCGCTTCTCTACAGCAGCCAGAATCTGCTCTCGTGTAGGAGCTCTAGGCTTCCTTCTGCCAGGGAGAGGTGGAGGTGAAGGCGTGGAGCTACCTAGAACATTTCCGGAACCTTCAAACCGCTTTTTCCTTGTCGGCTTGGCGATCTTTGATGGTGGCGCTACTGCGTTTGCAGGGTTTGCACCTCTTCCTGGTCTTGCACCCAAGCCTGGAATACCAGCTATACCTCTAGGTGGACCTCCTAACGTACGTCCACCTCCAGCGCCTAACGTCTGACCTCGTCCTAGGTGTCCATGAGGGGTATCTGGACTGAATCCACGTGCCACCAAGGCATAATAGTCGTCCTCTAGCTCTTTCAAATACGCGTAGAAGTGAGCATTATGAGGGCCGTGCTTGTTATGACACAATTCATGGAGTAGAGTGCCCATAATGCTCGTCATGGGCAAGAACATCCTGTCGTCATGATGCTCTCTCAGTCTCAAGCACACTTTTTGGCCATGGTTGATGTTGAGACCCTGTAGTTCTTGTTTTTTGGGAAACATTTCACATAGAAGGCCCACTTTAAAACCGTGTTTTTTCATGATGGGTTGCACGAAGCGCGCCGCTCTGGTGATAATATCCATCGCTGTCTCCGATCCGGGCCGCTTTTTCAGCACAGAAATGTTGGAGATGAACTCCATGTCATTCCGTCTGGTCGTGTTTTTTTCCCGACTTCAATTTAGCGTTGAACTTGGCGATGGTGTTTTATTCTGCATCATGCAGGAGCGAGGGGAAGTAATGCTCGAGTAAGAGGAGTATTATCGATCTCTATTACCGGTTAAATGTGTTAATGGAGATCAAAGACTGCAAAATATGTTCCTGTGACTCGTATAGATGGACTATATTCTGGCTCTCTTCTCTATATATCAGTGTTGTGCGTGTTCAGCTTTCAAGCGCCGTTCGATCAGCCGCTTACTTGACTTTCTAACGTTCCAGTTCAAGTTCTCTTCTAAAATAGTTGAGCACCTGAAAAATAATCATGTAGCGATCCTGCAGGTTTTTACCTTCTATAGAAACCTTGAAACGCCTTGAAACACCCTACATCCCAACTACACCATTCTATACTCTAATATTCCCACTATAACCTCTTTCCACCCCTTCCCTCTGGTCACGCTACTCCTTCTCCTAACAGCAACATGTCGCAATTTCAGGTGGCAAACTCCCAACTTGAAATCAGAGTTTCTACACCTGACCAGAGTGCAGACAAAACGGACCTGTAGAAATAGGGGCTGCAATAAGACGCTTGGTGTATAGGATGCAGGGCTTTCAGACCCGTAGATAGAGCCCAAATGAGCTGACTAGTGCAGCCACCTTTCTATCTTGTCTTCTCTTTGCTTGCAAACACTCCTTTCCCTAGACTTAACTCCACATTTAGAACCAAACTCAATTCCTTATCACGAGAGAAGCTAGCTTAAAACATTAGTTGGCATCTAAGACTTCATCCCTCTGTCTTATACCTCCACCATGACGCCTCCTGACGACCCCATAGCCAATATTTTGGCGGGAGTACACAAAATCAAGCACAAGGCGTCCGTCATCATCAATGACAAGCTCGGAGACGCAGAGGAGGCCCAGCATCAGGTCGGAACATGGCTCATGAACCGGAAAAAGGACATTCAGTCGGTTCTGGCTCCTGCCGGTAGCAAACTCGACACTTTGGTGCCTGGACCTCCCCCTCCACCTCCCTCATACTATGACCAGATCACAGGGTTTTTGTCTGCTCACAAACTGGCGGTGGGTCTGGTCACCGTCAGTGCCGTCACAGCTTCTGGATACTACATGTGGAACAACCGGATTCTGCCCGGAGGTCTGTTTGGCAACAAAAAGCAGCCGCGACGAAGAGCCGTGCGGGCTGCCAACGGAGCACGAACCGAGGTGGTTGTGCTGGCAGGTTCTTTCTTGGAACCCATCGTGAGAGTGGTGGCCAATGATCTCGATAAGCGAGGCTTCATTGTTTATGTGACCACCACCTCCGAAGCCGAGACTGCCCTTATTGAGAAGGAGAACTCGGCCGATATCCGGTCTCTCAGCGTCAACACCCAAAAGGCCGACGTTATCAAGTCCACTATGAAGGAGTTTGGCACCTTTCTGGCCACTCCTCAGGTCGCCTTTCCTAACGCCAAACCTCATAACCTGAGACTTGCAGGAGTCGTGCTCATCCCCGACCTTTACTACCCCTTTGGTCCTATCGAGCAAATGCATCTGGAGTCGTGGAACTCTGTCATCAACAGCAAACTGCTGGCTCCCTTGGCTCTGCTGTCGCAGGGTCTCCTGACTCTCGTGAGACAGACTGCTTCCACCCCCAACCCCGCTCGTCTTGTCATTGTCACTCCTAATATCACCGCTGCCCTGTCTCCTGCCTACTCGGCACCTGAAGCCATGGTTGTCTCTGGTATCAACGCACTTGCCACTTCCCTTGACCGAGAGCTTGCTCCTCACGGTATCAAAACCACGCATATCCGTCTGGGCTCTTTCGATGTATCCCACGGTCATTCTCAGTCCAAACAGCTGGCTTCTGCTATCCATGCTGACCTCATCACCTGGACTGAAGATATGAGAGCTGCCTACTCCAACTACGGAGGCACCATGGCATTCCTCTACGGCTGCCGAAGCACACGGGGCTCGTCTCTGAAGCGTCTGAAATTCGCCATCTACGATTCCCTGACCGTGCGACGCCCCAAGCGAGTGTGGCATGTGGGATTTGGATCGAGAATGTACGAGCTGGTGGCGGCCTTCCTCCCAGAATGCGTGCTTTCGTGGCTCATGCGATCCGGAGCAGCGCTCAGAAAACGGTCCTTCGACAAGGAACTCAACGGTATGTAAATAGATGTGTATGATTAAGAACAGATGATGAAGAACTTGTAACTTGACCACGCACACATTGTGAATAATAGTCAATGTAGTACACCATGAAGCGTGAACCATTCACTCTAAATACTACAAATACACTTGAAGTCTTGATTCCTGCTTTCCACTCTAGAAGTACATTGCACCTTCTTACACGTTAATCTATTGGTCTATATATGATGACTGCTCTTAAAGCTTGGCCTTGACCTCCTCGATTCGGGCGGCCTGGTGGTCTCGGGCAGAAGCCTGTCGGGCAATGTCTCGAGCCTCCTCCTCGTAGTAGTTGATGCAGTGGTCGAGCACGGGAGCAAACAAGGTCATTCGCATCTGGCCGTACGAGTTCTTGCCGACGGAGTTTCGGATCTTGGCGACAATGGCCTCGACCTCGTCCCAGCCTCCGGCAGCGTCGATGATGCCGTCCTTGAGAGCCTCGGCGGCGGTGAATCGGTGGCCCTGCATGGTGATCTTTCGGCCGATGACGGGACCGTACTGGTGGGCGTGGATGGACATGAGCTGGCCGATGAGAGGAGCGTCGAACTCGATCTCGTTCATGCAGAGCCAGCCCTTCTTGTCGTTCTGGACCTTGAAGTCATGGGAGTTGGCCAGAATGAAGCCTCCGGCGAAAGCATGGCCGTTAACGTAGGCAATGGTGGGCCAGGGGAACTCGAGCAGAGATCGCTGGAGTCGGCCGAGGTATCGCTCGAAGAACCGGTCGGTCTTCATGGCAGCCTCAAGGTCCAGACCGTTGGAGTAGAACTTGGGGATAGCCGAGGTGGTGACCAGAGGCTTGGGCTCATCCTCCTTGGTGGCCAGCAGGTAGTGCAGGGCCTCAACAAAGGCGTCGATGAAGACGTTGCTCAGTCGGTTGTCCTTGGGCGAGTGGAACTCAATGAGGTAGTAGTCCTCGGTGTCGTAGAGAGACAGCAGCTTCTTGTCGTCGGGGACGGTCTCGCCCTTCTTGGGCAGAGGGAAAGAGGCAAGCAGAGTTCGTTCGGCGGGCATTGTGGGATTGGGGGCTGTCGATTGGTAAAGCGGGGTGTCCGGGGAGAGTTCCTAGAGCTATATATCCAATCTGGAAGAAGACCTAGGGAAAAGAAAGGCAGGAAGGGGTGGAACGCTTCTCACGGTTAAGGTACATCCAAAGTTCCGGTTTCCCCACATATGAAGTTTTCACGTGGGGTAGATGATACGCGTTAGTGGGGGGATTGAAAGGCGGAAAAACATGGCATATGGTAATCTAACATCACTAGATCGATTTAAAGGTCTATTTTTGCCATTATTTCCACCGTCGGCACTTAATCACGTCCTCTCCAAACCCCCACTGCCGAGCCGAAGAGTCTAATTTGGCACATCCAACCTAAACCAGTCCCTACACAATCATGCAGCGACAGATCATAACGGTTTTACCAGTCTCTGTACAGAGAAGGCAGCAGCAATTGGTTCTTTGTGTACAAGTGCAGACTTCCATGTTATCAGCGGGGTAATATCGGGGGCCGACTTTTAGACTTGACTGAAATGTGGAAAAACCTTTGATAGATTATTGACATGGGTGTAATTACTGGAAGGTATAGCTGATTGAAAAATGGAAAAAAAAAAAAA
>BCKG01000002.1:292173-404611 GCA_001600535.1 Yarrowia sp. JCM 30696 | reverse complement strand
CACAATTCTATCTTCACCTCTAGGGTTTTTTCACCTCAAGTTTTCCCGATAATCGGGTGGAGACGTTCTGCAACATAGCATTGAACACGTCTTACCTTACAGTGAGACACTTGGTAGTTTTCTCATATTCTATAAAGTTTAATGTATTATGTGATTATAAAAAAAAGGAGGAATAGCGAGCATGTCTCCTTGAATCTGAATGTAGACTGTACAACCGAGGATTGAGGCCTCTGGGATATCATCTAATTACAAGTACTGTACGAGTACGAGTACAAGTATCTCATGTACAGTTCTCACCGGTCCACTCCTCGTGGCTTGACACCTAACGGCACGCTAAATAACCACTACTGTTATCACAGTCTTATTCTACGCTAAGGCACTGGGACAAAAAACAGTGCCTTGCACGATCAATCGACAAAAACAGACTAACTAACCCCTCACAGCGTCGTATTATCTGGCATGCATAGCAATCAATCTACAAGTACAGACTTGTCCAAACCCCTCCGATCTTCGTATTCGCCTCTCTTCTTGCTGGATCTTACCCCAGACCTAAGAAAGCACCTCGGCCCAGCTCGATCACACTCTCACTCTAACGGTTTCTTCAGTTTTAGGTTGAATCAAATCTTGGGGTACATACCAGCAGTGATGAGATGGTTGATGGTGTGGGGGTTGGGTCTACCAGTGGTATGAATAAATACTAACAGTCTAGTATTTGAAGTTTTCCCATTTACGACTCTGTTACTTCTTCCCGCTTTTCCATCGTCACTTAGCCTGCCTAATGTTAGCTACGAAATAGACTACTTTACGAGCAATGTGAGCAGCGTGAAAAAGAAGAGAAAGTCCGGTATCAGACTTCTGGGATTATCCGAAGCTTTGCGATTAACAGTCTCCGAGTACAATGCATCCTCGGACGCAACCACGCGTGTGGCTTCCTTCCTCGAGCCCACGGCTATAGGAGGCTGAGTAAGACACAGAAGGTAGTACTAATACAGTATAGGTATGAGTATTGACGGAAAGAACTTCTCGAGTTAGCTGGAGCATCTGTTCACACTACTAGCTTCTCATTTTGCAGCCATTTCATACTCTATGGCGCTGTTTACACCTACCATCTTCAGAATGTCCAGTAAGGTATGCTCAGACACACTCTATCGTGATTGTCATAACGGCCTCGGCAAGAGAAGCAAAACAACTTTTACCCCACTTTGCCAATCCCTCGGTAGTGGCGGTCTAGAACTTGATGGACATTTGTAATAATTGCTGGATACAGTTGCGATGAGACATCATTGAGTACGATCATATGTTTTCGACCCAAGAATGGACTCGGGTCGCTCATGTGAATTCGAAAGAAGAGGAAGGGGGTAGTGGAAATTCGAAGTCAACTTCTCTGTAGCATAGCCAAGTCTTGGACTTCTCTTTCTACCACTTTCTAGAGCTACAAGTACTCGAACACCAGGAGCATCTCTAATAATCACAGCACTCCTTCGCCATACTTACGTACAAGTTCAGAGGGTCAAACGCTGGCTTTCAAATCAACAAAGGACTTGTTCTTATGATAGCTACGGACTTCTCCAACCTGTCTGACCTGCTAACATCTCTTACTGAAGGTCAGTTGTTGTTCTGAAAAATGAATAACTTCAGACCCTCAGAGAATTTGCCAAACAGTCAAAGATATACAAACAGACACGCCTACAACACACGCCAATGAATCTCAATCCCACTTGTTCATATCCCATGTCAACTTCACACCTTCGATCTTGATGGGATGGGAAACAAAAGACAGCTTTCCAAAACGAGAATCTTGACATTGTAGAATACCAGAGTTCTGTAGCAGCTCCCTGGTAAGAGCAGGACTGCCAATACTATCCGTAGACTGACCCATGTTCTTCAAATAAGCCATCACTCCTGCCAGCGAAACCTCCACCAGGTAAGAACCGCCTTCACGTGTTTGCCTCAGCCGAGAAATCATAATTCCCAAGGCCAAAAAGTAACCAGCTGCATGGTCTAGAACCTGGCAAGGGCATTGTTTAGGTGTACCGGACACCATTCCAAAGTATTCACCTTCCGATACGTTCATTCCTGAAGCTGCTTGAACCAACGAGTCAAATCCCTTCTTGTGAGACCACTTTCCAGGACCATAAGCACTCAGAGTGCCCACAATAATGCTGTCGTTCTTCTTGTGGAGCTCCTTCAGTGGTAAACCTAGACGCTTTTCCATTGACCCAGGTGCATATGATTGGATAAACATGTCTGTCTCCTCAACCATGTTCCAGAGAGTTTTTACATCCTCTTCCTTCTCCAAGTCAAGACTGACTCGTCTTTTACCCTTAGTGAACTCGAGATCCAGTTCTGGAGCTGTGGGTAGATTGGGAGACGTGACCCAAGTGTTATCCGCCCCATGAGCTGCTAGCACCTTACCACAAACAGGAGCAGCGATGACTCTGTTGAGTTCCAACACTTTCTCGCCAGATAAAGCAAGGGGGCCAGTCAAAGGTTTCACAGGTGAATCTCCTGTTTTGGTAATAGTTATAGGGAAGTCAGGCAAGTCAACGTTCTTCTCCTCGTCCCATTGAGCGTATGTTCTCACAGCGGAGACTGGAAGGCGCCTTTTGGCTGCCTCAGTCTCAAAGTCCAGTGATCTCCACTTGAGCAGGGCATTAGCAAGCTTTTTCTTCAGCTCCTTTGGATCTTCAGAACTCATGTCTTCATCCGTAGCCAACTCGTAACTACCCTTGATATGGTGAGTGTACCCATCATGGATTCGAACCCACCCATCTTTAGTCCTATGGTGTCCTCCAATAGGATACAATGAAGACGAGGGAATTTCTTTACCGTTACAAGTCAGCAATTGCTCGCTGTGGAACTCAGCGACACTGTGGAATCTGTCTACCGTTGCCGTCTTGTCCTCAGAAGCCATCAACTCCAGCGAAACTGCAGCTACTGCAGCTATAAGGCCCTGTGAGAGGTTGGCTATTTTGAATGAAGATGGAGGACCAACATACTGATTTCCTGTTAGTTTGACCTTGTTTTGCGGTAGTTTGAAGCGGCTTGTGATGTCACGAAACACTTCCATAGTGGTATCACGGATGAATGACCATATGAGACTCGGTGCCGTATAAACCTCCTGCAGTTGGATGCATTTGATGCGGCTCATGACATTTCCAAAATGAAAGCCTAGATTTCGGCTATAGGATGAAACCTAAAGAGCTGAGCATAGAATATGAACAAGTGTAGGACTTTCCAAGTGTTTTCATGGGAAGTGCTGTCATCAGTTATATTACCTAAGCATGCACTTTCTCACTTCGCTTGTTCATGCACTGCAATTTCTCCTTGTGACGTCATTTGGGAGTGATCTCTGTGCTAAAGTCGATGATAATACAGCTCTCCGGAACACTCCGTTATGCTATGCACTTGATGGATTAATACGTGGATATTAACGTTAGTGGTGGGAAATTAAGGAGGCTGTGTTTGGTGCTGAATCGATCTGGTATTTCTGCTTAATCTGATCATCTCTAGATATGCCAGGATCTCATTCCCTGGATTTACCAATGATACCATGGTGCACACGATACCCATTGGAATGTTCTAATCCCTCTTTACTGAGCTCAATCGTCCATCATCTCGGTCCATTCTGTCGGCATAGATTACCTAACAAATTCCTGGTTAGCCTTCAATCTCCCTAGTTGAGGTTGATCGCACGATACTCGATGTTCCAAAGTCCACGATGGCAACCGTTGCATCTAACGGCAGGAACTCACAATGGTCGAAATCACGTATTTTGTCTATATAAATCACCTTGTGATACCCTCTAGAACCATAGAATTATCCACAACCCATCAACAATGAAGGTGCAGTCCGTTTTCTTCTTTTCTCTTGCTGCTATTGCCGCTGCCTTTGAGGCCGGCATCACTGACGCTGACAACATCCCTGTCCCCACTCCCGTTGAGCACTTTGAGGACGAGATTGTTGACGGTCCTCTTGTCACTGGCGAGGTTGTCTTTGACGACGCCACAAACGAGTACGAGTACAGCGAGGGCGACTTTGAGGGTAACACTGACCAGGATCTGGCCGACTACTTCAAGCAGGACTTCCAGGGCGACGCCGAGAACCCCGAGGACATCCACAAGCTTATGGAGCACATCAAGGAGAAGAAGTGCCCCAAGAAGAAGTGTCTGAACAAGATTGTCAAGACCAAGACCTGCTACGTGACTCTCCACAAGCTGCACTACAAGACTGTCAAGAAGCCCTGCCCCGCCCCGACCAAGCACATCAAGAAGCCCACCAAGAAGCCCATGAAGCAGCAGCCCTCCAAGAAGCAGCGATGTCCCAACTGCGGCTCGTCCAACTGTGACGGCGGCAACCAGTGCCCCAACAAGGGCAACAACAAGAAGCAGCAGAGCAAGAAGCAGCGATGCCCCAACTGTGGCTCTACCGACTGTGATGGTGGATCTACTTGTCCCAATAAGAAGAACAACAAGGGCAACAAGAACAACAAAAACAAAAACAACAAAAACAACAAGGCCCAGCGATGCCCCAACTGTGGCTCTACCGACTGTGGAGGCTGCTCTGGCAACAACAACAGCCAGTGCCCTAACTGCGGTTCTCGAAACTGCGGCGGAGACTGCTAGATTGTTCCATAAGTGTTTATTATAGTGTTAAAAGATTAGATTGTGTAAATCTGGGTGTTGTAGTGGGGTGTGTAGGCTTCGATCCCTTACACTTGCCCTTAGGGTAAAACACGTGTTGAACTCGCGTGTGTCACAAAATACACGTGCACTGTGAGTAATCGGTAAATTAATATCTAGAATTTCCTCTTACAGCTTCTAGCGTCTTCCAGAGTCTATAGTGCTCTTCCAGTTAAGCCAATATGGAAGGTCCAGTAAGGCAATGTAGATCATTTGAAGGACATGTGCGAGAGTGGGACCAATTGGCACTTGTGTGAACCATTCTCAGCTATATTGAGAGTGGATCTCGAGAGTTTTTTGCTCTCGATCTATGTTATTACCGAAAGTAGTCTGATGTTTGACAGTGAGCAGTTTCAACGACAGTACTGATTGCAATCGAATGAGTAAAAGACGATCTAGGTGGCCTATCGAGTTCAAATAGTAACCCAGTGGTGTTCAGCTTAAAACCTGCTGTGCTTTACTACATTGAACTTCCGGGAATCCCTCCTCCCCAACCCAACGTCTTCAGCTCATTTATGCAGTCCACCTGAACACCGCCCTATGCCCGTATTTTGACATGCATCAGATCTATTTTTTACTCTTGGGGAATGTCTAGAGAGTTGATTCTCAACCCCACCTTTCACACAGACAGTCTGGAGCTCGGCAATACGGCTCCAGACTTCTATATAAACCCCAATGACCCCACTCCTAGGTCTTCAGCTCACAGACCATTAGATTCTATCAACCACCGTTTTAACAATGAAGTTTTCCACCACCGCCATCGCTCTTGCCGCCGCTCTCGGCCTTGCTGCTCCCGCTTACGGCGACAACTACTACGGAGACGCCCGCTACTCTCTTGCCGGTGTCGACCAGTCCACGTACCAGTGGCCCCAGTCTGACTACGTCTACCAGATGGCAGCTCAGCGAGACAACCGAAACATCGCCATGCGAACTGATGGCCGAAACCTCTACTTCGGTGATGCTCGAGACATCAACGGCTCTCCTCTGCGAGACGTTAACGTCTTCGTCGATGTCCAGGGCGACCTGAACATTGCCAACGACGGTACCAACGCTGCCCGATACGTTGGTGTTGACGACGGTCGACTTGCTCTGTCCACCAGACGAAACAACAACATCAACTTCCAGCGACTTTCTGATGACCGTGTCTCTTGGAGATACAACGACCAGCAGACCTTCCAGGCCTGCCCCGTTAACCAGAACGGTCAGGTTTACGACATCTCTGACGACCAGCGAGCCTCTGACCACCTCTACCAGGTCTTTGCTGGCCAGGCTGGCTGTGCCAACCCCGTCACTGTCTCTCTGAGCGGTGCTCGACAGAACGGTCTTGCTCGATACCAGGACTCTCAGCTGCGAATCATTGACAACCAGCGATTCCAGGACTCTCGAATTGTCCAGAACGACGGCCGACTGATGCTCGTTGACCAGCGAAACGCCAACAACTTTGACCAGTTCCGAGGCCAGCTCTCTTACCGAGGCCAGCTTGTTGACAACCAGGGCCGATTCATCCAGCTCGGCAACCAGGCTTCCATGCGATTCACCGACCGAAACCAGGTCCAAAACGGTCTCACCGGCTTCTCCTACCGAGACAACCGACTGACCTACCAGAACCAGGGCTTCATTGCCTGCCAGGTCGAGAACGGCATGTGGGAGCTGCGACCTACTGCTGTCGAGGCTGCCGCTGCTGCCTGCTCCAACCCCCAGTACGTTGAGATCTCCATGGAGCCCCTTAACTAAGAGTCTCTGATCTCTCGTCTTCCATCGTCGGGTGTTTTTTTTGTTTTTTGTTTTTTTTAGATACTAGTAATTCATTTTTTGAGTGAACGAAAAGTTGTACTTGTAGAGTACCAGGTACCAGGTAGCTACTGGTACTGTACAAGATCAAGATAGTGAGGAATTTTTTTTGTTCGAAGTGTTCAAGTCACCCCTTGGAGCTTATCATCTTGCATGACCTGCATCACCAAAAATCACCAAGTTAAAGAAAAATCTAAAACTGAGTTCACCACTTGAACGTGTGTGAGGCGCGTTTAAACAACCCCACAGATCCACACCTCAACGCCCATGGATAGCTTTCTACAGGTCCTTCTGGGCACGGTAATGCTCAGTCAGCATATCGACGAGGAATCGTCTTACTACGAGTACTTTAGCGGCTGGATATCGCGTAACCAACACAAATGGGGGGTACTGACTACCAGAGAGTACCAGAACGAAGTGGGTAGATCAGAAGAGTATCTGCTGACTACTCTTGATCACAGCAAGAAGAAACTACTACTTGAAATCTCCGAAAAGGCGCTACCATGGCTTGTTTTGGCTTGTCATGTGCTTTTGGGCTTCACTACAGACACAAAACCGATTTCTGAGCTGTTGACCTTTTGCGGATTTGTAAAGGTGCGCGATGAAATCATTCAGTCAATCGTTGAATGGTCCACGTACCCTCCACGTCTAAACATGAACGAAGGGTCTCAGGAGTTTTGCATTACTGCTTTTGAGGCTCTTCAAGCAGCTATGGCTAAAGGAGAAAATACGCCAAACATGGGATGGAGACGTATGGGGTTCCAGAAACTCGTGTGGAAGACGCTGTACCAACACCATCTTTCCACTCCAGGTCTGAATCCAGCACACAAAATCGCTGGCATTGTTTTCTACGCTCTCATCTCATTGGGTGAAGGTGTGTACACTCTCGTCTTCATTGATGCACTCACCGAAGCACATCATTTCTCCCAAGTCTTCAGAGCCCACTCCCTCATTGCCATTGCAGAGCCCATTGCTCAGGCCCTGTCTTCTTATATGAAGGAGTATGGTCATCCTGAGTACTTTGTTCTGGTCAACCCACTAAGAGGCTGGGTACATGCTGCCATGACCACGGCTCTAAGAATGTTGACTGAACCCTCAACAAGTCAGTTTATTGCTCCTCGTCAATTATCCACCAACCTGAAGTGTGTCCCCGACAAGGTTGAAGATTTTTTGGCTTCTGTTGAGCAGATGCTGAGGGATGATACCTTTCTGAGCGATTACCCTCCGTTCAACCTGATCAAGCATGCGGGTCCGTGGCCCGAAGTGTTTGTGGAGAACCTGCATTGGTCTCAGTTTCAACTGAACTGTACTCATCCTCGTGGTGACGTTCGGGATCCCCAACTGACGTTTGCTAAAAAGCTAAAGGTGGTGGACTTGCCTAGTTTGGAAACTGGAGACATCAGCGAGTACACTTACGACATACTGAAGTGCAAGAGACCAGGGAGTGAGGGTGTCGAGAATGTGCCAGAGTACCCCGAATTGCTGGATGAGTCGCTGGACGCCAAATTTGCATCTCTGATGAAACTCTCGGGTCAGTTCAGCTTTGTTTCTGGAAGAAATGATGTGGCTGCAACGATAGATTTCGTCTCCAGAAAGATGATTCTGCACGTCTGGCAGTGTTTCAAACATCGAGAGACCATGGCTACCAATGGACAGGATCGGAATATACTTCATGACGATATGAATCATCTTCTTTCTCATGGCCATGATGTATACAAGGTGATCAATGGTGAAGAAGAGAAGTGGCTGTTTAAGGGCACTGAGCTAGCCCGTGGTGCTGATGGCACCATTCTCATATCTATCGGAACTGAAGAAGGCACCACTGATCTTGTCACCTGGTGGGAACATGGAGGGATTGCAAACAACGTCTTCTCTCGAGATTCGTTGGTGAATTTTCTGCCCAAGACTGTGGAACAAGCCGTTGAAGATGACAAGCGAAGAGTCGGTTCTGTTCACATCGATGAGTCTGAAGATGAGGGTGTTGCTGCTGCATCCAAAGGAAAGAAGATTCCTCCGCGAAAACGTCGAAGGGTTGAGGAATCATTACAGGTTGAGGGAGGATACCATTTCGGTTCTGCATCTGATAATGAACGTGAATATTCTGACATGGACGTCCCCTTTCAGCAACCGAGAACTTCCACTGGAATACCGGATCATCTGAAAAGCGTCTACAAAAAGATCAACCCTGAGCATGGGGAGTATCTATACAACAAGTTTCACCCTATCGTGAAGACACTGAAAAAGACACGCCGGTTTTCAAGCTAATGTCACGGAAACTAATTAAGGCTTACGCTACAGTACTATTTATTACTAGGCATTTTTTTTATAATCACATAATACAGTACATTCAACTTTGTAGAATATGAGAAAACTACCAAGTGTCTTACTGGAGGGTAAGACGCGTTCAATGCTACAGTATGTTGCTGTACGAGTACTTCTCCATCCGATCAGACATGTGAATACAGTACCGGTACTTACTAAGGTACTAAGCTAATACAGTTAACATCTAAACAATAATAATAAATCAATAACATACAAAAGCGTTTTATAACTCACCAGAGAGAATGGCCTCAACAACAAAGTTGATGTAGTCTCTCTTGGGGGTAAGTGAACAGCCAAATCTCTCCTCCAGTGACCGTCGGATACTCTTCTTAGTGACGGACATGAGATCGGCTGTTCGAAGGATATCTCGAACACCTTCGGTGATTTCTTCGTTCGAAGGCAGGTTGTGGGACATGACGGGAGCAGGGTCCGGGGTGGACAGCAAGCCCACCTTAGACTCGTTCTGATGCATAGAGACCTCGTCCATGAAGGGAGAGTCATGGTAGGCGTCGTAGGACGACATCTGGTCAAAGGTGGACCGTCGGTCGTACTGCTCGTGGTCATGGAGTTCCTCCTCCTCCCAGTTCTCGGCCTGGTAGTCCTCCCATCGCTGCATGGGGATCTCAGCAGGGTCAAACTTGCCCTCGGAGCTGAGAATCATCTTCTTACCCTTCTCTCCAAGAACCACACGAGTGTTACCCCAGGAGAAATCATCCATGTGCCAGAAAGAGTACAGAGGGATGGCGAGAGAGAAGACAGGAATAGCCAGAATGTAGATGAACATCCATCCAATCATTTCCCATCGTCGTCGCATCAGGAAAATGATGGCCTGCAGACCGTAGATGGCTCCAAGAAGAGCAATGGATGCAATGGGAATGTTGTTGGGGTCAGAGGCCAGTCGGTAGATAAGGTAAACGATGTAACCGACAAGAACAGGCTGCACAATAGTCGACATCAGATCCAGAAGAACAACAAATCGCATAGAGAAACAGCAGAAACCACACAGCTGTTGCATGGGCACCAGCTCCATCAGGTTATGAACGGTGGAGTTGATCCATCGTCGTCGCTGAGACAGGAAAACAGACCAGGTATCGGGAGCAAAAGTCCACGCCTCAGCCTCTCGAATGAACTTGGTCTTGTACATGGGGAAGTGCTTGAGAAGCAGGGTGGTCAGGTATCGATCCTCACCGAGATGCAGCAGGTTCTTTAGATGCAGAGTGTCTACTCGGTTGATCATATAGTTGTGGACAATGGCGTTGGACACGAACAGAGGCTTACCAGTGTCGAGCTCAACAATCTTGTACATGGAGAAACAACCGGGCAGACAAGTGACACTACCGAACAGCGACTCGAACGCCTTAGCCATGTTATGCGAAATGTAGTACTCGTAGACCTGCATCATGGTAACAATGGTAGACTTGGCGTTAGACAGCGAAGTCTCACCACAAAGGGCAATGATACGAGTATCGTGGAGGAAGGCAGAAATCATTCGAGTAGCAGCATCGGGAGCAACCTGGGTATCGGCATCGACCTGGAACAGGTACTCGTAGTAAGCAGGGTTGACACCAATGACGTTCTGAATCTGGTGGTACAACTCAAGCTCCAGAGGGTTCATAGGCAGACCGTAGTGGACTCGGTTCAGGAATCGCATGACCACCATCTGAGAGTCTCGCTTACCTCGGTTACCAGGTCGGTTCACCTCAGTAGGTCGACCAACCTTGACAACAACAACAAACGGCACAATGTGGCCACCGACCTCATAGAGACCACTGAACACCTTACCCATGTTATGCTGCTTGCTTCCCTCGCCAAGCGATTCGAATGACAGAGCCTGAGCGTCAACCTCCGGGGGAACACCAAGAATATCAAGCACGATTCGAGGAGTGGGTCGATCGTTACCAGCACCAACAATCATACCGTCACAAACAACAAACAGCAGCTTTCGCTTATCGTCATACTTGGATCGGGCAAGCGAATCGATAGCTCGTCGAAGAGACTCTTCGTCCTCAGTGTAAGCAGGAATCTGGCAAATGTAAAACTTGTCGAGATCTTCGGGCTTCTTGGGCTTGGAGAACTGCAGGGCAGCAATGAACTTGAAGGCAATGACGGCAACAAGGAAAATGGAAATGGCCAGCAGGAAATATCGAGCAAACTCACACTGAACGGAGTGTCGAGTATCGAGCTTTCCGACAAAGAACAGGTTATCAAGACAGTCCTTCATGTCGAGCTTCTGGTTTCCATCCAGCTGCATGTTGTCCCACATCTTGGTGATATCCTGACCAGCGTAGGTCTGGAACAGGTTGACAACCTCATGGGCAAGGAACTGGGTGTCAACGTCCTTGTTGACCGACTCGCCAGCCTTGCTTCGAACTCGCATATCTCCAGTCACATACTGGGTCAGATCATAGACGTTGTTGTGCAGCCAGGCGATGGTCTTCTGCTTGTCAGCCTGCTCCTTGATGTGCTTGGCAGTGATACCATTGTAACCCTTGAAGAAGTTGATTCGCAGGTTCTTCATCTGCTCCATGTACCAGTCGGGTCGAGAGTCGTTCTGGAACGATCGGAAATCATGGTACTGAGCGTTCTCGTCGGTGTAGTTGCTAGTAGAGCCCATGACAAGCATATCGTCAATAGGACCGTTAACACCGTTACATACGGCAGAGATCTGAACAGGGAAAATGTCAGAGGCATCCTTACCGGCGTACTTGAGAACAGCAGACGAAGAAACAATGGGAGGGTAATGTCCAGGAGCAAACTTGGTCAGATCAAACACGTTACCTCGAATGGAAGTAAAGGCCTGCTTGGGATCGTTATCAAAGGAGTGGGACTGCAACTCTGCAGTGGAAAAGACATGCTGAGTGGGACAAATGAGAATAGGGAAACCAACGAGGAAGAGAACAACAGCGCCACAGGCCAGCCAGATGAGCAGGTTGATGGCAAACTTTTCTCTCCATGCAATTCGAACGTCCTTTCGCTTCATTCGACCAATGTACTTGATGGCAGCGTCGGGAACCCACCAGGTGAGCATCCAGACGATGAACATCCAGACCTTTCGCTTTCCAGTGACCGCCACGTTCTCCACAACGTCGTCCTCGGCCTCGCCAACCTCCTTGGCTTGCAGCTCACCGTTAGCATTGTATCTGAACATATCACCAGTCTGTCCAACCACAGGATTTCCGTCCTGGTCGTAGTAGAAGGCGTCTTCAGGCGACAGACCCATATCTCTGTTCAGGACATCCTCCATGGCATGCTCGGTGGCATGGGATGGATCAACCATGTTCTTCCATGCTCTCTCAGACAGGAACACTCCTGTGAGACCGATTCGAGCGTCTCGCTCCTTCCAGCCGTGATGACCGACAATCTGGGCACTGATGACTCGGTCTTCTCCTCCCTCAAATGTATCATCGTCGTAGATCTGTTCCTCGTTCTTGGCCAGGGCAATGAACCGAGCAAAGGGAATGAACATACCCACGTCTGTAGTCTTGACTCGCTGGGTGAACTCGGTGATACCAAAACACTTGATCTGCTGTCGAACACATCGAGCGTCAAACTGGCCTGCAATTCGTCGATCGTTGGGTTTCAGACAAATGACAAAGTAGGGATTGGCCTCCTCAAAGGCGTCTGTGAGAGCCTCGACGGACGACACAAACTGGCCACACGCATCGTTTCGGGCCTTTTGCTTTCGTCGACCACCATTGGCGTCCTTTCGTCGAGTAGACTTTCGCACAAGAGAGGGCTGTCGAGCAGGCTGACTGTTAAGGGAAGCCTGAACATACTCGCCACCAAAGTCCTTGGAAGCATCAGCATGGACAGCACCAGTGTGGAAAAGCTGTCGAAGGAAGGGGGAAGTGGAATCACTGGTGAACACAGCCACAGTGTCTCCAGAAATGGACTCTGCGTTATCAGCCAGAAGATGGTCAGTTCCGTACTCCACTTCTCCAGCGAAATGTCGCACCAGGAAAGATCGAGGGGAAGAGGGAGACTCGACGACGGTGGACTTGGAGAACCGCTTACTCAGCGAGTCCAGCAGCTGGCTGTCAGACTTGTCTCGTCGGGAGTAGTCGTCCACAACGGAAAGAATACCCAAACTAGGTTTGTACAGGGCTCGAACAATGTCCGAGTTGTCAAAGTACTCGGCTGTGGGAACAACAATGTCCTCGGACTCCAGCAGATCGGTCATGTTCTCAAAGTAGATGGACTGCACAAACTGGTAAAACTTTTCGTTGGCAGCGTTGTGAAGGAGACGGTCGAGAGTGGGCACGGCAGGAGACACGTTGAAACCGGGGAAATCAACAAGGGTGATACTGGTCTCCACCAGAGTGTTTTCCTTGATATCTCCAGTGCTGTCGTCCTCCGAAGTCTGCGAAAGCAGGACGTTGATCTGCTCCAGGACCCACGAGAAGAGCATGGCGTACAGACATCGGGCAAGAGTGTCTGCGGACTCTCGGGCCCCCTTCTGGTCGAGCACCAGGGTCACTCGGTCGTTTCGCATCATGACTGTCTTGTAGACCATGGCGTTTTCCAGGACAGTGGTTCGGACTCCGAGGAAGTTGGCTACGAGGTTGAGCTCCTCGGGGTTGGCAATCTCAACAGCAGGACCACTGGTTCCATCGTTACCGGTGGACTTGAACTGGATCTGGCCCAGGTGAAGCACGGCAGCCAGAATCTGCGACATGTTGGCCATATCGCTTCGAGAGAAGCCCAGAGAGGCCATGGCGCCCTTGAGATGGGTGAACCGCTCGGCGTCATTGATTCCAGACTTGACCTGGCTCTGGTGGCCGAGGTACCGGAAAGATCGCGACTCTGAGGGATCAGGAAGCTCCAGATACTCTCGTTCGGTGGCACTGATACCGGCCAGCAGGTAGTAGAAAACGTGGAAGTTTCGCTCGGCTGTAGGCACCTTTGTGATTCGGGATCGTTCCAGACGGTAGTCCAGAAACGAGGCACCGATGAGAGTGGAGTCTGCGGCGTACTGGAGTTCTGCCACGACTCCGGCTCGCGAGGCCTGTGTGGAGGTTAGGGTCTTGGAGCAGGTGAAGGCCGAGGTGATGAACTCCGCGTTCTTGATCTTGGTGCTCAGGGGATTGTTTGATAGTGCTGGGTTAGTAAAAGAAGAGGTGGTGGTTTGTCTTCTAGGGGGCAGTTTTACCACCTTGTGGAAAGAGATATGAATCGCTTTCTGTGATGAAAACCTATCGTTCGTTTTCCGCGTTTTATTGCCTTTCATCGTTTCGCTTCCTCCTGTTCACTCACTCAATAAACTGAACAGAATACTGTTCTTGAACTCGGTCTTTCCACTGCCACTCTCTCCCAGGAACAGCACGAGCTGCGACTCGCCACGCTTAACCATCCGGTTGAAAATCTGGATGGAAAAGGCGTTGAGCGGCTCCTTGCGCTGCTCGTCCATGGGCGTGTATGTGTTGATCATGACCAGCGTTCGGGATGAAATGGTAGCAAAGGGCATGCCCTGGTGGTATCTGGCGGCCAGATGAGAGGCCAGACCCACATCCGACATGGCCGACGGGGGCAACTGCGACAGGTCCGTCACGTTGGCTGTCATTGTGTGCAAAGACGACTGCTGTTAGTTGCTGTGAGGTGTCTAGGTGAGGTGTCTAGGTGTAGGATGAACTTCTGCAGCTGTATACTGAAATTAGAATTGGGAGTGTCCTCTGTCTCCAGGCTTAGTCCCGAAATAGCTACCAAATAATAGTGCGTAGTGAAGTGTAAATTGATGCTATAAATAGGTGTTTTTGTGAGACCAGGGCCGAGAAGGGGGCAAAGGTAGGAACATATCTGATCACGTGATGTACCACCTTGCTTATCTTATCGAAAAGCTGCTTTCTTCTGGTCAAATCGCCTCTGGCCCACAATATTGACCCCTCTAGTCTTCTCGTGGCACCCCTTTTTCACTCTACAGCTCTGCCCCAAAACACGAGTGTCAAACCTTATTTCTGTTTGATCGCGTTACCGCGGCAACGGGCCCTCCAAGTGAGGACGCTTTGGGACATGGTCAAACACAACATCACAGATCATCAAAACATATGGAGGAGAATTGAGGGTGATAGAGGAGGTAATCTGGTCCCTAAGCGGTTAATCTGTTATTGGCTGTATATGACGAGGGCTAAACTGACGACAGGTGCAGTGACGAGGGCCTGTTCAACAGGTCTTCATTATCTGCTACATCCAGGTTAGGGTAAACAAACCTCATCACTCCTGTAAACTTCGTGCTTAGTAACGGTGTCTGACTGAGGGAATAACAGAGTGTGTAGCAATACGTAGAGGTAGTTAGATTGCCAAAAGGATGTGTTTGGGGGTTCTCAAAGGAGAATGTGGTTTCACCCATCAGAACTTCGGCTGTATTCAAACAGCAACTTCTCTCACTTTAGACCTCCAGTCAATGAGGTATCTATGTACAATTTAGGTGCCCCAAAACAATGGCATTATAACAAGACATGACAACGAAGCGTGTCTCAGATTGGAGTGCTATTTGAGGCGTCTTTTCAAACTGACGCTTTCAGAAAGTCGACTTGTCACCCCAGAAATGAACAAGCCGGCCCTTTAAGCCGCATTAGTTCAGCAGGTAATTTCGCACTGTAATATTTGAGCAAGAGTTTGGTGTGAAGTCTAAAATTGTGGAGGCTGGCAGGTTTCAAATTAGCGAGGGCTTCCGGGGGGGTTGATTAGTCAGGTGGGATATTAATAGATGTGGTTGGTGGAAGGCGTTAATCATTTTTTAAAAGTCACGTGCGACAACGGGCTAACACAAATGAGATAGCCAGCATCTTTGGAAGTCAACAATAACCCAACTAATGATCTAACAAAAAGGACATCTTCAAGAAGAGATGGATCACCAATTGAAGAGTTGATGCTTGATAGAAGTTGTAAGCGTCTCGACCGACCAAGTCGAACAGTCAAGAATAACTGAAACAAGTGTACAAAACTACGATACTGACAACCCTCTTGCTACCGTGCATAACAACAACGTCGGCGTTCTCTTCGTTACTAAAAAGATCACCCTGAAAACTGGCACGACAGAGAGCCCCATTCAGTATATTTATGTGACCACGGCTTTCGATTCACCCCGTTCAAAGATTATAATTCGGTGGCTGAGTACACGATCATGGATCCCACAGTAACTGCACTCTTAGATCTCGTCAGTACAAGCCTTTCTTCTCATCGCCCCTGCCTCAAACCTAATCAGAAAGTTCGGGAGAATATTTCGTAGGTTAGCGCTGTGGCAAAGAGATCGCCGAAGCACTGAATTTGCCACCACATTCATCTCAATGGCACAAGTTCCGTTTATCCGCTTCTATTCGTTCCACCACATTCCAATCTCTCTCTTGGAAGTGAAGAGATTTTTTCAGAATAATTTGCCACTCAATACGAGGAAAGCTTAATCTTATCCAGCCACCGAGGGAAATGGTAATATCCCTATGGGTAGCACAATACTGATGAATTTATATAATGAAAAGACCTATAGTAATTTCCCTAAAATTCCAAACTTTTTGATACCAAACAAGCCATACATCACGTAACAAATTTCCACACTTATCTCCCTTCCAAAACTTTCCAGTAGGTTCTGTGTCCTTCGTTTATGCATGTCCCGACGAATTTATAACCTTAATTCCAAACCTTAGCAGCCCCGTGAAGAATATATAAACCCCGTCTACACCCCTTCAATTCGATATCAGAAGTCGATCAGTCTCTGAGCATCTGCTAAGGATTCGATCGCTTCGGAGAGATGCTGACACTGCAGAGCGAAAGCTGTGAAGCAGTATTGTCTTGCGCGAGCGGACAAGTCCACACTCCTACCACGAAGCATTTGAGATCTCTCATTTGCCGAGTTGGAGAATCAGCACACCTCTCTTCATGCATCTAGAGATGAAGCTATGACGAGCAAAGATTCGCAATCTACTCATGAGCTTTGTCCGATCAAGATGGTTCGCAACCACGGGTGAAACTCCCAGCATGAGCAACACTTTGGGGTCTGCTCCAATGGTCCTCTTTCACGAGAGCACACCATAAGTTGTTGAGCTGATGCYGAAAGGCTGAGGCAACGATGCAACTGCGGAGTCGGATTAAAACCGTGCGATGCTGAGCTCTTTGAGCTACGAAGCAACTCGCATGAGCAAGTAACTAAGACGTGAAGCTGAGCTACAAGCAACGAAGCTGCCGAGTGAAAGGAAACCCCATGGTACATGCACATTTGGACGCAGGATGATGACGAGACAACGAGCTTAGCTAGCTCCTCATGAGTCCTGTCTTCTAGGAACAGCTATGACGGGCACGAAACATTGACCCATGAGCTGGTTGGGGCACGAAACAATGCTCACTATGCGAGTTATGATGGGCACGAAACATTGCTCATAAAACTCTTCCAATGGATAGCTTCCCAAGGGTGAAAATCCCAGCATGGATAACATCTCCTGAATGCTTTGGAGGGATGGACTGTTTAATACAGTCATATGTCGCCTCCAACTGATGCTGACTTGGTATCAGCACACCAGGAATTTCGGTCAAGAGTGACAGCTGCAAAAGATCCAAACCTGATCCCAGCTTGTGAAACCACCAGGTATAAGCGTCTGCGAAGACCGCCTTTGGGCAAAGCGTTTGAGCCAATCCTGCCAAACCGCCAGAGTCAAGAGCCATCAGAGCTTTGAAAAGCCTGAGCTAGAGCCACCGACCGACAATGCGAAACACACACACAACAGACGAAGCTGAAAAGCCGCCTGGAGCTGACGATGGTGAGATCCACCAGCCACCAGTGCAGGAGCAGTCTACACACTCTGAAAGACGTTAAGTTATGCCAGCGAGATACTCGATACTGTGAAACGATGACGTGAACACCATAGGTGATACTGTGAACTGTCTAGCAGAATGCCAGCACCTATTACCATGGGCCAGAGCCAATCAGTAAGAGCCAGAGCCATGAGAAGAAGCCAGTGAGTGCCATTGAGCCAGTAAGAGCTATGTGTGATACGCCGATAAGAGCCAGAGCCAATGAGCCAGTTGCCAATAAGAGCGTAACAGCCTAGGACCAGTGCCAATGAGAGCTATCAAGCCTATAAGAGCCAGAGCCAGACTACAACGGCCAGACTAAGATGAGAGCCAAAGCCACAGAGCTAGAGCCGCCATATGAGCCAAGAGAGCCAGCAGTCGGAGATCGATGATCTGATTCGCATTCAGAAAGGATGTAGGCCGTGGAACCTCCTTGAGGGAGGAAGTACACGAGCCGAACCTTTGTTAGATATATAGTTAGAGGATGTAGGCCAACGAGCCGAACCTCTCGGGTAAATACATTTTGGACCATAGAGTCCCGCCCAAATATTTGATTGTAGTGTGCCATATTGTAGAGTTGAGATTGATTGAACTTGTACTTGTAGTTTCATTGTATTTTCTGTAAATTATTCCTCTGGCAATTATTTCGCGTGATTACTTTGGTCTATGCCAACGTCTTCTTGAAAATGAAGACAAAGAATGAGGTCAGCAGTCTAAATCTTTCCGAGCTTCTAACAAATTTACTCACTCAATAGTTGGTGCAACATCAAATGACTCCCAACATAGCTGAGCAACCAGAGAGTATGTACTACGACATCCTCGGGAAGCTCTCAACTACGATCGTACAATACACTCTACGATTTCCATGTACTCATTACATAAATTGACTTAGTGGCTGTCTACACCCCCCTTGGGTGAGCCAAGGGTGATGTTTCGACGCTAGCCAAGAATCCGTCTCATCAGGACAGCCAAGAATTCGGGGATTGGATTTACTTCTCCTCAGAAGAGGACGGGGTAAACCACCGTTTGGATTTCTTTTGACAAGTCACGGTGATAATCCACCTATGGCCTTACTTCTCCTCCGAAGAGGACGGGGTAAACCACCGTTTGGATTACTTTTGACAAGTCACGGTGATAATCCACCATTGCCTTACTTCTCCTCCGAGGAGGACAGTGTAAAGCACTGTTGTATTTTACCTAACCCTCGGAACCGACGGATAAATCCATCGAGAGCTTTGAGCCTCGGCTGTAAAACATCGAAAATAGCCGGTCACCGTTACAAGATACCGCGAGCGATACCCTAACGTTTGTGCCCCCTAGAGGGCGCGCCTGACGGCAGAATTTGGTCTGACGGGTGCGAGCACCCGGCAAGTTTTCTCAAAGAAAAGTCGGCTTAAAACGAGAACCGATTTCTTGGAAGTCCCTCAGAGCGGCTAGCGTCTAAGAGAACAAGTAGAGCCGACAACCGAACAATCGCCACAGACACGGAGGGTGTCTGCAGCACCAGAGACCAAGCAAGGAGGAGCTTGGGTGACCAGAGACAGCGTGGGGCTGTCCCATAACGAAGTAGAGAACCCATAGATGAGGTTCGTGCAGGACCGCGATGGATGAGAGACAGACAAGGAAGATGTCTGAGGGGTCCTGGGTGAGAGGTGTTGCTGTTAGTAAATGTTCCTTGAGTTAGTATGAGCAATGAAAGGAAGGTTGGCGGTTCAGAAGACGGCATGAGTGGCTAGTGATGGCGCTGGGCGAATGATTGTCGATGGTCTTGTGACAGGGTAGCATAGGCATGGTGCTGCTCGTGTCACTTGAGTGGGATGTTGATTGTTTTGAAAACAGTGTGTTTGTGTCACAAGCCCAAAACAGTGTGTTTGTGTCATAAGCCCAACGTCTCGCCTGTCAAAGGGGAAAGGGATACTCACATGAAGATCATCGCTCTATGCAGCGGAAAGAAGTCGCATTGTGCTTGAGACGAAGCACTGTAGGTTGTGTCGAGGAAGATGGCGTAGTCAGATGAGAGATAACGTGTGCGGAGGAAGAAGAGTGGACTGGGAATCAAAGTGTCGTATATATAAGATTAAATAAGCTATAGGTGAAGATAAGCTATAGATAGAATAAGCTATAGGTAGAATAAGCTATTGGTAAAAATAAGCTATAGATAAAATGCGTTTGTGTACGACCTTAAAAACACACCTAGTTGTGGTGATAATAGTTATGAGTGTTGGAGCACTTGTTCACTATCTGCTAGTATCTGCTACAAGTACTAATTTCTTTTCCTGTGATGTGCATCATTTTTCTGTTCTCCCAAGATCTTTTCTAAGGTTCTTATCTCATCTCGCCCATGCATTATCGACGCTAGTGACACAACGGCAGCCTCCCGTCAAGAGGGTAGCTCCCTCCTTCTTGTGCTCCTAGATGAAGCCCATGACTCGGTCAAACTGCAGCTTGGGGGTCTGGGCGCCCTGGAAGGTGTCGGCGTTGAAGGGGTCGCCAACGACAACCTCCTCGGGCATCTGCTTGAAAACCTCAACCATCTTGTCGTAGATGCCCTCCTGAACGTAGAGTCGAGAGCCGGCGCGGCAGACCTCTCCGGAGTTGAAAAAGACACCAAGAGCGGACCAGGACAGAGCGTTCCCAATGTTGGCATCGTCAAAGATGATGTTGGGGGACTTCCCACCGA
This sequence comes from Yarrowia sp. JCM 30696, assembly GCA_001600535.1. Classification (NCBI taxonomy): domain Eukaryota; kingdom Fungi; phylum Ascomycota; class Dipodascomycetes; order Dipodascales; genus Yarrowia; species Yarrowia sp. JCM 30696. The sequence continues at coordinate 384,358 of BCKG01000002.1, read as the reverse complement.
GCTCGAGGGTGATCTTTTTGAGGTTGGAGAGAGCGGCAGACTTGAGCACCTGCTTACCAGTAGATTGTAGAAGTATTAAGTAGTGCAGTAGCTTTTGGTGAGTTTTCATGATTATCGCTTTTCAAAAGTTATAGATATCGACCAACGTTTCTTCTTAAGGTCAAGTCCTGGGGTAACAAACACATGGACTGTTAAGTGCCTTCTACGGAGATTGTTGATTACAGTGCTCTACTACGTTATATATCTAGATGGCTACAAGTAAATACAATCCAGTATAGCGGTTACTGCAAAGACAATATATTCTCCCATGGCTTGTATCAGATTAATGCATTGTCTATAAATAAATCATTCGATCAGCACTTGCAAGTGTCGCAAGCACATTTGGTGCAGGTGCAGGACTTTGAGGTGGTAGCAGAATTGGTAGAGCAGCCACAGGAGTTGTGGTTGACCAGAGATCGCTTGGAGTGAGACGATTTGGGGGCAGAAAGAACGTTAGCTCCAAGGGAAACAGGGAAGAAGAGCATTGTAGTGGTTGTAGTGGGTGTGAGAAGAGTGTGTGAGAGTGGGATGATAATGAGATTAATAGGGGTTTATTGGACCCCTTTAAATACTTTTCCACGTCACTAGGACCATGACAAATCGTCTACAGTGGCGAAACTAACGCGGTCTAAAATTACAATTGAGTTTTTCAGCCGCAGCGAATACATCGCAAAACGTGCATGAAAGACGCAGCTAACGGTGCGGAGTCCGATCTGAAGATATTTAGCGGCTTTTTGTGACGTTTTTTTTCCTCGATTCGGAATCCGATACACGGACTCCGAAAATATGTGGCTAACTTGTAGTGCATTGGAGATTCAAAACATTCCACAAACTTCTGGTGCTTATACCTAATATACGACATCTTGATCTTCCTGCTTAAGCGACTGATAAGATCACCTTAATTCACTTGAATCCACCCCTTTCCATCTGATAACTTTCTCGACTAAAATATTTTACTCATCTGACACATGTCAGACCCTGCTCAGCCTCGTGGCAGCCGTTCCAAGAGGTATAGCTTCCGGATGCACGTTTCGAGCTATCGGCTATTGCACGTCATACCGAGGTGAATAGAGCTGCGCTAATGGAGAACTTTGCAGAATAGCGACAGAAGCCCTGAGAAGGTCTGTGAAAGGCTTGAGAAGTTCCAGAGCTCTCAATAGGCCTTGGAGGAGGTTCCAGACTGTACTTGAGCAGCTTTAGCTGTGATAAAGGCTCAGTGCTCGAGTAGCTGCATCTCGACCTCTTGGTTGATTAACCCTTCGAAGACATGAAATCAGCGCCCGTGTTTTAATGTTAGCACCGTTGCTATTAGTTTCCACAGCTCCACCATCGACAATTGGACTAAGCTACTTGTAAGCCTTTCAACTCTTACATCTTCTAACATGTTGACCCTTTTATTCTGTGACGTCGTGGTCCAGCCACGTGGTGTCATTGTGGAATGTGGATCTATTTTCTGATACCTACTGAGCTCTTTGTAGTGGATAATATTCAAGAATTGGTCACCTGGTGTTTCCATTGGATACCGGCCCCTTTACTGTACAGCAGTTCGTCAGCTGTTTAACAGAGCATTATGGAACACCTGACTAATATACTATTACCTCAACTACTCAGCCTTTTACTCACGTGGTCACATCACTATTATCACTCTTCACACCTATAAATCCGGAAATACATGTCTTCTCCAACATTTTCCTGTCTTTCTCGCTTGTCTCACCTCCACCAACCCTAACCAGCCATGCTTCCAAAAACCGCTTACAAGCGAGAGTCAAACATAAGCACTCACCCCGCACAATTCCGCCGGATTATTATGAGAAACCCATACGATGCGAGATATATTTTCTACCCACCACCATCTATAACCAAAGCTTTCCGCCCTGAGACACAGATCACTTATCACGCTACCACCACCCTGGTATCGTTTGATTACTGTCTCTCATTCTCATAATATCTTACCCTTTCCATCATGTGTCTCACTCCAGGTCTTCGTTCACATGTTGTCTAGCCTCCAGGACGTATCCAAACCCAACCTTCTTGGACCACATTTCTCGCCACCAATCAAATACGGCCCAAACTCACCCAAATGCCGTATTAATTAGTGTTTCGCTGCTCAGTGGGATCTGGTCCAGCCAAAAGAAACGAAAAAGGCTTCCAACAAGGCAAAATCCAAGGTCAAGGTAGGAGATTTACATTTGAGAAAAAAAAAGGAGCCAACTTGCATAAATTGGAATCGTAAATGGAGATACTGCAATTGGTCTGGAGATATTGACAAAAAATTATGAGACAGCTGTAATTGAGACAGGGTGCAGTTGGATATAGAATATATTATCGTCCTGTGATGGCCAAGATAATATTCCATTGGTTCCAATCATCGTGACCTACCGGTACTGTACTGTAGCATTGTATACACATGTGGTCATTTCTACTCATACACAGCCTACAGTACCACTCTGCACTCGCGTGCCTCCTAAAAATACACAATAAATATAGTTAGTTACAAAAATCTCAGACTCTTGGGCTCTATCATTAGCCCCTCTTGGTTTACAACCACCCTCCTCCCTGCTCAAGGTACTCTCGGGCAATGTTATCACCCGCCTTCGCTGCACACCGCATCCAGTGCCGAACAATGGCCATTCGAGTGGGGTCCAGCTTGTCCAAATCAGATGTAGAACAGTCGGGCATGTCCTCGAACAGCTCGTTCAGTCGCGTAAGAGGCATCACACATAGACTGACTTCTCCAGGATGACTCAGCTGCATGATTCCAAGCTCTCGCTGGGCCACAGAGTTGCCCTCCTTGGCAGCAATGGTCCACAGCTCTCCACACTCCTTCATTCCAAATCCAGCCAGCGTTGAAGTGCTGCTGGAGGAGGAAGAGGCTTTCTCACTGATATTCTGGAAAATCTCGTTGGCAGCTTCAACCATGCACTCCACTGCCTCGTGCTTGATAGACAAGGCAGCCAGAACAACGTCCCAAAACATCTTGCCAGAGTATGACAAGTCCAGATTGTCCAGAGGAGCAAAGGCTGCAATCATCTGGAGGTCTCTGAACAGAGTCTTGGGTCGCAGATCAGACCGGAACAGACTTTGCAGCTCTTCCACAATAGCATCGGCTCCAGGATCAGAACGAGTGCCTGCAGTCAGGGCAGCCACAACCAGTGTTTCAAGCTCATAGAGGCACTGCATCTTGGCATGGGGCGAAGTGACTGTGGAGAACTTAGACAGAATCTCACTATAGGCCCTCTCGTAGGGAAAAGGAGCAGACAGTGTGTTGCTGCAAATGGCACCTGAAATAACAGGAGTAATGCAAGAAGGAATGGAAATGGGGATTCCATCTGGAAGACGAGCCTCCACAGCTGCACTAGGTGTGTTGGGAAGCGTCAGCTTGAAAGTAGGAGGCAAAGGAGTAGCAGAAGGCACATTGCCACCAGCAGTAGATCCACTGTTCACCTTGACAGGCGTAATGGGAGCACTGGAAGCACTAGTAGCGGCAGACGGAGGGAGTGTTAGCCGGAAAGCACCCCCCTGGGCAGTAGATCGCATCGAAAAGTACGACTCCGTCGGACTGGAGCACGTCTTCTGGGGTGTTCCAAGTTGCTCACAGGATGCAGGAGCCACTGTGGAAGCCGTGGCCACCGTTCCAATACTCAGAATCGACGATCTATGTCTCAAAGCTCGTGGAGGAGCGTGCTTCACGGAAAGACACGTCTTGACAAGCTCAGAAGACAGCCACTGATCCGTTTCACTTCCTGCAAACCAGCCAGAACCAAGATCGGAATATACAATCGAGACCAGGAACATGTGGAGGTCTTCAGAGTTCTGCGGGGTTCGCTTCTCAGGAAACAGAGGGGATCCACCAACTGCGAGCTCGGCAATGAGTCGCTGGCAAAGGTCATCGACCTCACAGTAGAATCGGTGTAGTCTTTCTTCGCCCTGGCACAAATTCTGCTTTCGCTGCTCCTCCAGCCATCTTCTGGTAGCGTCACTTTCTCTGTCAGACAGCTTGTTTGGACCAGCAAACGAAGGGGGAGCAAACATTGTGATTTCAGAAGGCAGAGAAATGATGCTCTGACGCTGTCGTCGCTTGTTGTAGCCGAGAGAAAGTCTCTTGAAGAACGACTCACGAGAAGCAGTGGAAACAACCGAGCTGGGTCTTCTGGATTTGCTATCAAGCGAGCAGAAGGCTCCGACGGGGCCAAAAGAAGGCGTAGATTCCGGATCAGCCAACTTTTGAGCCACACAAGAGGCTCGAACGTAAACCTCCGAGTTTCGAACCTGGGTCACGTACCACACCTTGTTTCGAAGAGTGCCCATAGCTTTGACCAATTGAGAGGTCTTGTCACGGAAACTCTCAATGGACCGGTTGTACAGACACACCTCGGTCTCCAGACGCTCACACTCGGTGGTGTACTGATCTAGCTGAACCGCCAGAGCACACTGGAGAGCTACAATGTCTCCAGAAGTGATGGAGGCATCATGGAACTCCTGGGCCTGGTTCCAGTTGCCCTGAGACAACTCCTTGGCAGAAGCTTGGGCAAGAAGCACAGACACATCCTCCGACGACGTGTCGTAATTTCTAATGAGCTGATGCAGAGGCGAAAAGTAGGTAAAAGCCACTGTATGGGGCTCGATGTTGAAGACGTGCCATGTGGTAAAGTTGCGAGGGTACGACACTCCCAAAGACTTGAGCTCACCAGGAGACAAGACCACGTATGCGGGGTTATGGTGGGTTCTGTAGTTGAGATGCTGGGGCGTGCCGGACGCAAATTTGCCAAAGATGGCGTGTGTGCCTCGAGTAGATGGGTCCTGACTCAGAGAAAGCAGTTTCGAGTGGATACTGTTCATCTGGCTTCGCTGGGCAGGCGAAATGTAGAAATCGTGGCACATTCCATACTGTTCGGGGTTGACCAGCAGGTCTTTCACGTATGTGCCAAAGTAGTACTCGGCCACAGTCTGCAGATGAGACTTGTCCAGAGTACATAGAGAGCTCGTGAATCTGAGCCATTCTGTCGACAGGTACGAGAACTGTCCCAGGTGTTTCAGAATCGTAGTAGCGGCGTCTGTGGTACTCAGCTGAGACGCCTGGTAGATCTGGAGAATGAGAGTCTCCAGCTTGGAAAAGTTGCATGTGTTGTAGTTGTTGTTCAGGAATGCAAGAGCCTGGCAAATGAAAGTAGATGCTGGAAGAGTGGTTGCAGTGGAGCTGCTGTTTGTATTGTTAGTGACGGTGGTGTAGGACCTGGGGGTCGATGCATGCAATGAGTGTTTGTGTTTGTTAGTGATTGGTTTGTGCTGTTGTTGTAGAGACTTTGTCTGGGTCGTCAGTTGTGTCGAGTCCACTTCCTTGTACAGACATGCTGCGTTGCAGACGGCAGCAAGGTACTCCAGGTCAGAGTCCACCTTATGCAGAGCAGCCAGAGTCACGTAGACGTGTCTCGCGGTCGAGTTTCTCGTTCTCAGCAAGTCTGCAGCTCTCTGAATCCCATTGTCCCCCCTCAGTCGCTGGACCTGGGTCCATACTTCAATCTCCTGAGTGCCTGAGAGTTCTGGTTCGGCGTTGATTGAAGGGCGCGGTTCCTCCACATGCGCCACTATTCTTTTGTACAGCTCGTAGAACTCGCGCGACTCGTTTTGGACCTGCGAGTCGCACAGCTTTCTGTGATTGGCAATTGTGTCGTAGTATCGTTTCTGGGCATCCACGTTGCGCAGAGCGGCCTTGCGGAGCCGGTAGCGCAGCTTGAGCGTAGTGTCCTCGTAGAGCCACGTCTTGTGGTCCAGGGCCGCGAGCTCGGCCAGAGACACGGCTGGAGTCGTTGTGGTGGAAGAGTGCGAGCTGTGTCCGTGGATGCGGAACACGCCCGAGTCGCGTAGAGATGTAGTGACGGTTGTCATCTGTGTTAGTAGGAGGAATATGGGTGGCGATACTTATCCGCTGTGAAATGACATGACCTCATGTGACCAAGCGGCGTAGGTGGTAGTGTGGTGGGTGAGAAGCGCATGAAATGAGTATTTGTAGTGTGGTGTGGCACACGTGTTTGCGGTGCTCGTTCTTGTGTCTTCTGCCTTTGATGAAACTCACAGTGTGATGACCTCTTCCACTGCTAGCCAGTCGCAATTTTCTCACCATCTTTCTCACCTACTTGTACATTCCATCCGCTTGTCCTGTATCTCTGAGTCATGTGGGGCTGCGAGTCATGTGAACCTCTTGGGGCTCTGTCCACGCTCCTGATGCCCTCGTCTTCCTATCGTCATACTCACATTCAAAACCACCTTATGCCATACCCATGAAGAAAAAAACCGGTTGAAGAAGAAGAAGCGCCTGGCGATAAGTCATTACACCATAGTACTCCTCTCCGAACGTTATTTGCGTTAAGGTCTTCTCAAGCGTCGAGGTAAACACCTCAAGGTTTGCCGGGCTTTGTTTGTCTCTCACACGGGGTGACGAAGACATGCAGCTGCCATGTATTGTGTAAATGAGTGCGAGATAAATGGGGCGATTTAACCACGGTATCGCATTAGCGATTCTTGGTGAGGATGGGACGTTGGAGGTGGCAATATTATTATAACGACGGAAACGACGATATTCTGGCCCTGGCCAGGTGGAATATTTTCCACGACTGCTAGCAGCCTAACCACAATGTTGTTCTCTCCTCCCATTTTTTCCGGTCTCCGGTACCTTTCAATTTTCTCAATTTTTGGGTCTTCTCATTTAACTCAAAATAGCAAAATGAATCAGGCACACAAAGTGGAGCCTGACACTGACAGCTGGGAAACAAGGTGGGCTGCGCCAGAGGTGCGTTTGGGTAATGGCTTTGGGACAACGAGAGACCGGAAAAGCCTACGCTTGTTGTCGGCTGAGACAATTGAGATTGGCCGGGGTTTTTCTCACACATGTCACTGCGACACGAGCTAGCGTTTCACGGAGGCTCACGCACCGATAGACTAATCTCCGTCGTACCAGCTCAGATCGTCCTTCCCACCCTCATGCAGCTAACGTCGGGCCTGTACGAAAGTGGTAACGTAGCGCCGACTGATAAGAACAAAATGCATGAACCTTGACCGGATTTTCAGGACGAGAAAATTAGGAATAAGCTGGTGGAGTGGAAGAAAAATTAAAAACATAGCTGAACTCTCAGTGGCCCGAAGGAGACTATGAAAACGAACATATTACAATGTAGACGGAATCCAAACAGACTTGTCATCCCCACAGCCATCACCCAGGCCCTTGGCATTACGTCATGTTTTAAACTATAAGTCCGTCTAATGGTGGAAAAGAAGGGTGTGGGGTGTATACACTAAAAATAGGCTAACTGACAGAGAACCCCCCTGTATAGTGGATGACATCATCATTTGAGCCCTAAGGACAAGCGGGCTGCCTTATTAAATCTCCGGCCGACAGACGGATGCGTCTCCCTCATAACCCCTAAAAGAGCGAGAAGAGCTCGTATTGCGCGGAGGTGAAATAATACTGCAGCACTGCGAATAACATACATCACGGCTCGGTGCTGAATGCGGAAGAACGTACACAGACGGCTGCAAACCACCATCTACGGGCTCCTGAGGGCGAGTGACATCTCACGATGTTTCCCCATCAAAACGGGGGTGTTTGTTGTGGTGCCTACAAATGTGTCAGTCGTATTCCCAGATAGAGTGAGAGACTGTTCCGGTTTGGGAAAATTAATGGTCATGAGATGGTGGTGTATCGAGCAATTGACGTACACCAGAGCCACCCGTACACCACCTCCATTCCATCGCAGTTACGAGATCTATTCTTAGTGCTGTGGTGGACCCCACCAAGCCGTGAGAGTAAACAACCCGCCAGAGGGAGAATGAGCCATGAAAACAGATGTGGGTTTGAAGAGGTTTTCGTAGCTAATATACAGCAGATTTTACCACTTCGTCCATCTGAATTCTCCAATTCCTCGCTTGCCTTGTTAATTATCTACAGTCCAGAAGTTTTCTTTGGAATGAGGCTTGTCAAAAAAGAACGTTGGGAGGATTTTGAGTTTAGTGTGAACAAAGCCACAACAATGGGAAACCAAAACATGCAGGCAAAGAAAAAATACATGTCCACGCAATGAGCTCATCCTACCCCTTAAAACGAACGAGAAAAAGAAAAACACAATTTAGCGGCATTGTCGATCCCTCAGAAGGCGTTGGCAGCCGTGCTGTACACCTCAGGGCAGCTGTGCAGAGTTTCATATGGCAAGTATCCCTCTGCCAAACGCCACAACACTCTGGTTTCAGCCTCTATACATAACACCCCTATGGTCTAGTGCAACATGAGGGCACTACTCGTACGAGTACTTGTAGCACCAGTCTAAAGAGCTGAGCTAGCCCAGTGACCTCTAGCGGCCGTGTAACAGGTGGCCCCCACGGTTTCTACGGCTATCGTGGAAGCTGTACAGCATGGCTGTTTCCGTCTTTGAATACAAGACCTCAGGGCTGCTTCAGGACAAAAACAACGAGAATGGCCCTGATTACGACCCCTGTCACCGTTGACGAGGCCATTGCACTACAGTACGTACTGTAAATTGCTGGTAGTCACAGCTAGTGCCAGCCGACTTTAGAACATTGGTCAGAGAGCTATTGGTGGCTTGGTAGTGCTACCAGTAGTGTTCGAGTGGGACCAGCTAGTATATAGCTGGTTAATTAAAACTGGTTGTTATAAGGCCGAAATTAAAAGGGGCTTGTGGTTTGATCTTTTAATACCGCGATGACTACAAGACCTCCGATACCTCGCCTGATTTGAGGATTGAGCAGTGGTGCGAATAGAGTGTGCTCGAGGAAACAACAAAAACACTAGGGAATGCTCTTTTCACATGGACTCCAGCAGACAAGCATCTGTCATTGTTCTTCTACATGGTAGTAACCTACCAACTCCACCTCCACGCTCGCTTATCCAGTCTTTTGACCTGTCATGGTCATCGTAATTCTACTCCTCTCCTGTCATGCATCCTACCCCGCGTTTCTAAGCGAAGAGAGTTTGTGAGGTGCTATCAAACTATTAGTAGTGGATCATGTGATATATAGAGCTGTGTTATAGCCCTGTAGCCCCGGTAAACCGCTTTATATAGCGGGCAAATACCTTCCCATTACTGTTCACGCAACCTGTAACTGGGATCACCATGCCAGTCTGTTTCACGCGTCGTCGTAGGTTTCAATATATGCAAGCAGATCAAACCTTTGGCAGGGTTGTCGAACTTTGGCCAGTACGCTGTAGCTGTAGGTCAGAAGATCATCAGAAGTTTCGCAGCAATCAGGGCTACAAGCAAGTGAGTTAATGAGCAATTGCGCCGCTGATCTATACCCCTGTCATGCTGTAGTGATGGGCAGTACTAATATGCTATTCTTCGAGATCACAGTGAAATGTGAATTCAGACAAATATTTTTCATCCATACAGCTTATACAGCGCATAATACAGGGTATCAGGAACGTGCAAGAGCGTTGAAATTCGTGTCAACGTGAAATTATGTTGAGATTACAATATAACTATCGCGCCATTATAAGGGAGAGCGGATTCCTATCGCTTGATTAGGCGTGGTATCTAGCTACCGGTACCAGATTTAAGGTGGTCTGTTTAAAGAGCCCGGACTAGACTAAGATCAAACTGGTAGCAAGTAAAAATGCCACCTGTTACAGATAACGCCTCTCGCAGCCTACAGAGCACCCTCTTTATGTAAGACTCTTCCAACGCTTCTACATCTGTAACACGCGTTTTCTGCATTTCCTTTCTCCTGATTCAGATGTGCTGTATCTCGAAAAGCTTAGTAAGAAACATTTTTCCGAACTCCCAACTGGAGATATTATGTCAGCTCAATTTTTAAGGTTTACATCCCATCTCAACGGCTGACCAAAGCTAGGGTTCGCTTTTCAGATTACCCTACCGTCGCTCAACATTTATATACAACTTTTCACAACTTTCTCTCCTCCAGAGCACCAACCCCAAACAGTGAGTACCAACCCAACACAACAGCACTTTTAGTGATGATACTACCAATTTACACGGGCTAGCCTTGCACGGCGATGATGCTTCTGTTATACCATCTTTCGGGACTGATATTTATATCTTCAGTTTTGAAGTTTTCAAACTTTTCTAACCTAGTCATGAGTATGTTGCACAAACAGAGCTATATAGAGACGAATGACAAACAATGAGACTAAAAGTTCAACAGTAGATACAGTGTGATGTAAGGAAGCTGCGCTATGCTTTGTAGAAGCCTTAGCATTGTTCTGACAAGGGTAGCATTGCTGTGGCACCAGTCTCTACTGTGTCAAGGCATATTCTACGGGTCTGTTCTCCTATAAGGTCGTTTTAGCGAGAAGCTCACCATTATCAAGGCTTTTTCACAGCTTCGTCTCCTTCCTGTTGCACTAATTACTTTCATCCGAATCTACCCGTGTGTCACGATACTAACCAATGCTAGACTGTTTTGAGATCTAGACTAAGGGACGTATTCACGTATCCAATGTTGCATCGATCGAGCGTGTATCACATGGTAACAGCGGATAGCTAGTTTTTGTTGTTCTTGCTACTTGTCAGGGTGATATCACTGAAACCAGAGCTGATACTCCTATTCGTAATTATCACCACTTCACACTATATGGTGTGCGAGCATAACCTCAAGACATGATGGTATAGGGGTGAGATAAGGGCATGAAAAAAACGGCAAACAGTCATGAGTAGGTCTTCTGACTATCCTAGTATAATTAAGAACTACCCATTGTCCACCTTTTCACGTGAAAACCCCACAGTGCAGCCATACATGATAATATCACTTCATTTATTTCTCAACTATACCCCAAGTAAATACTCGCACCATCTACTTCACCCTTCAGACCACTCAAACTCTGCCGAATTCGGGTGACCTGAACATCACTGAAGTTTCATTTGACTTTCCGGATGCCGTGAGAGATTATCCGACATCTCCTTGAAATGGAAGAAGCTCTTGAGTTAGTTGGAAGAGGGTGTGTAGCCGTTACGCACCAACTACCGACCCTGACTGGAGTGCTTACTACAGTACAAATATCAACCACACTAATCCTGCCAGTCCACGCAGTAGCTCTTATATAAGCCTTTGATAAGAGTCTTAGTGGTGCAGCTATTCTTTCACCACCTACAAAAAGGCTGTACAACTACCTCGGCCCAGTCACCCGAGCAGTTTTTGTTGCACGCGACTGGCTCACGACACCTTGATAGCCCCTTTTGACCGCTCGTCCACATTTCGCCTCTCTCGATAGCACGTGTGTGAATGCTCTGATGTGGGACGTTGGTTGGTTCGAGCCTTATTTTGGCCGTTATTTCTTTGACACCCTGTTTTGTAAGTCACAGGGTTCCTAACTCCCTCTATCTCCGAGAGATGGATGCGGTCTTACCGACGTGTAATAGATATATTCCCGCTCAAAAACCCCGAACACGTCTTTCTCCGCTGTTCCAACCCCTTGATAACACCCTCCTAACGCCTTCCCACACATCGCCTTTTTCCTGTATCTTTCCATTTGGGAGTCACTTATTTTTGGACTCGTTTTCGTTCACCCCCACATCACGTGCTCTTGGCAAGTGTTATCAAAGTTAATATAGTTGGCAGCACGCGCAAGAGCAAGTGACTTTTCCAGACTCTAGAAAATTAGCCTAGAGCAGGGTCCACACTCACAACTTCCTTCAGCCTCCTATTCCCGCCCACCAGCTCCACAAACCCCCACCCACATCTCTCATATATCTGTCAGGCACCCCACTGCACCCATCCTAAACGACACGTTGTTGCCACAACCCCCAATGGACACCCCCCTGACCCGAAACACGTCGTCGGCGTCGCTGTCGTCGCTAGAGTACGAGCACGACATGGACCGTCACCAGATGTTTGATTTCCTGGACCACCTGTCGCTCACGACGCAGCTGACGAAAACAATCCCCACCAAGGCGCGGCAAAAGGCGTCGGAAATCAAAGATGCCGCCATCAGGCAACGAAACAAAATCAAAGGGAACCAGGACATTGATCGGCTGCGGCAGCAGATGATCAGACAGATGGAGAAGATGGAGACCCGGTTGGGCACCGCCACAGCCATCAACTCGACGGAAAAATACACGTTTGCCATTGGCCTGGTCACCATATTCTTCGTGGGATACGTCATGGGACACGCCCCGGAGTATCTGCACGTTATTTATACTGTGCTCTTCTGCTTTCTTATGCCCATCAGAGCGTACACGTACCGAAAAAAGGAGTACCACTACTTTCTGGCAGATCTGTGCTACTTTGTCAACTTTCTCACGCTTCTGTACCTGTGGGTCTTCCCCAGCTCCGAACGATTATTTATTTCCTGCTACTCGCTGACTACAGGAACCCTCTCCTGGGCAGTCATCACCTGGAGAAACTCTCTGGTTTTGCATTCCCTCGATAAGACCACCTCGGCCTTTATCCATATCTTCCCTCCTGTCCTATTCCACGTGATCGTTCACGTGCTGCCTCAGGATTACAAGGCTCACCGGTTCCCTGGAGCCGTCAAGGTCGAGTCCTGGAAAATGGTCCAGGGCCTGGTGTGGACCTCCATCGCCTACGCCATCTGGCAGTCGCTGTACCACTTTTTCATCACCATCCGACGAAAAGACAAGATCAGAGCTGGTCGAGTCACCTCTTTCGAGTGGCTGCGACGATCTTACAGTAAGACCCCTCTTGGCAAGTTTGTCAACGGTTTGCCAGAACCCTTCCCCGTGGTGGCGTTCACTGCTATCCAGTTTGGCTACCAGCTGGGAACCATGCTTTTCTGCCCTATCTGGTACTCGTACGGCTACCTGTCGGGCTGCTTCATGACCTTCATTCTCTTCACCGCGTCCTACAACGGAGCCACCTACTACATTGACGTGTTTGGCAAGCGGTTCCAGAAGGAGCTTCAGCTGCTGCAGGCCGAGGTGGCCCAGTGGCAGGATACTAACCAGATGATCATCAGCCCCAACCTCATGCCCAACATGGCCCACCCCGAGAAGAAGAGCGCCCAGAGCGTGTGGCTCAAGGATATCGAGGACGACGGCCATCCCACGGCCTACCAGGAGAACAAGGACGTCAGCGACATCAAGTTGTGATTGACGAGGTTTGATTCGTGTAATAATAGACAATGGCCCATCAGTGGATTAGCCACAAGCAGTAATTAGGGTCATACCAAAGATAATAGTAGCCTGGTGGAGTATAAAGGAAGCTCATCACAAGTAAGAAAAGGGCTTAGAGGTGAGGGAGAAGTGACGGAAGGACTTATGAGTGAGGCTCTGCCTCCGGAGGTCTGCGTAACATAGGTAGGTAGCAGAAAGACGAGAGAGTCGTCAAAGCCATTACAGAGGTTCAGAAGCTTAGGAAAATGGACAGCGGCTAGATATTAGGGCCTAAACAACAAGCAAGCCTGCCATAATTGCCTAGACCCCCTTGAAAGACGAAATTAGGCGCGGAAAAAAACAACGGAATTTGGATAGACGATGCCACACTCCCCTCCACCCGCATCTCCGGGCAACCTGGCCGAGCGGTCTAAGGCGCCAGGTTAAGGCTAACTCCTTAACAAATTTCCTGGTCTCTTCGGAGGCGAGAGTTCGAATCTCTCGGTTGTCATTTTTTGCCAAGAGGATATGCAATGGCAGTGCCAATATCTTTTGGTCTTCTTTTTGAATCACTTGAAGTCATACTGAATCTATGAGCTGGTATGGTGTACAATTGTACTTCGCCATAGTTTACGAGTGGGTCTAACCCAGGGGGTTCAAAGAGCTTCACGAGTTGCCACACTTACTTGTACCAAAACCTCCCTTGCAGTCAATAGAATGCACGCTTTCGTCTCACCCACAATGCGATATGAATGGACAACACATGCCATCTTGACAACTTTCATATTGCATCATCTCCACTCAACTCTCTCAGTTGATCAGAAGATTACGTCTACCACCGCTATGAGCCGCACAGCTCTGTGCATCGGATGTGTTTCTATCGCAACTGAGGCGGATTACATGAGATAATAACGCAACGACATGCATGCGAACCGCTCAGATTCGTGATACCCCATCTGGTGCCTCATTGAAGGATGGCTTTCTATTTTATGAGACAGCAAATTTGAGTTACGGAAGGATCGACCTGTCTCACAACCAGTAGTCAGGTACAAGGTTGGACAATGGCATTATGAAGTCAACGGTAGTATTCAGGTCCAAGCCATTTTATCGCGTGTGGAACCAATTCACCTGTCATCAGACACCAGCCGCCTGCAATACTTCCCGTTTATCGGATAGCATGTGCGGCTCAAACTCACCTCCACAACTTCCGTTCTGTGCGGCTCACTTTTAGTGGATAACCTTTCATAGTGGAAGCTGAATTGACACATCTTGATCATAACATAGCGGAAACACATCACTGAACAACATGAGATACCTCACAAGATACCACAAACTACCCCAAAGGATACCATTCGAAAAAAGTTACCTCGTAACACGGCAGATAACCCCCTCAAACCTCCAGAAATGTATTCAGAACATCTCTGACGCACGATCTCGCACCTCATGCAATCCTATGAGCCACGGACTACGGGAATTCATCAATTGACACGGATATTCTCTCAGAGAAATCTATATAAGACTTCCATGAATCCCCCTCTTGCTCCTCATCAAACACACAATCACAAACAATACAATGAAGGTCCTTCTTATTCTTTACGACGCTGGCTCCCACGCTGCTGACGAACCCAAGCTTCTGGGTTGCACCGAGAACGAGCTCGGTATCCGATCCTGGCTTGAGTCCCAGGGCCACACCCTGGTGACTACCTCTTCCAAGGAGGGTGCCGATTCTGTCCTTGACAAGGAGATTGTTGACGCTGATGTCGTTATCACCACTCCTTTCCACCCCGGTTACATCACCCGAGAGCGAATCGCTAAGGCCAAGAACCTGAAGATCTGTGTCACCGCCGGTGTTGGTTCTGACCACGTCGACCTTGATGCTGCCAACGAGCGAGACATTGCCGTTCTCGAGGTCACTGGCTCTAACGTCCAGTCTGTCGCCGAGCACGTTGTTATGACCATGCTTGTCCTGGTCCGAAACTTCGTTCCCGCTCACGAGCAGGTCATGGCCGGTGGCTGGGACGTCGCCGCCGTTGCCAAGGACTCTTACGACATCGAGGGTAAGGTCATTGGTACCGTTGGTGGTGGCCGAATCGGTCAGCGAGTCCTGAAGCGAGTCGCTCCTTTCAACCCCAAGGAGATGCTCTACTACGACTACCAGGGTCTCTCCCCCGAGACCGAGAAGGAGCTCAACTGCCGACGAGTCGAGAAGCTCGAGGACATGCTTGCCCAGTGTGACATTGTCACCATCAACTGCCCTCTGCACGAGTCCACCAAGGGTCTCTTCAACAAGCAGATGCTCTCCCACATGAAGAAGGGCGCCTGGCTCGTCAACACCGCTCGAGGAGCTATCTGTGTCAAGGAGGATGTCGCTGAGGCTCTTGCCAACGGCCAGCTCCGAGGCTACGGTGGTGATGTCTGGTTCCCCCAGCCTGCCCCTGCCGACCACCCCTGGAGATCCATGCGAAACAAGTACGGTGCCGGTAACGCCATGACTCCTCATATCTCCGGTACTTCCATTGATGCTCAGGCACGATACGCTGAGGGTACCAAGAACATCCTTGAGGTCTTCTTCTCTGGCAAGCAGGACTACCGACCCCAGGATATCATCTGTATCAACGGTCACTACGGCACCAAGGCTTACGGTGATGACAAGGAGCACGCCAAGAAATAGACGTCTATTCTCTAGCTACCAATATATCTCTTTTATTAGAACTTCGTGTTACAATTATGTAGATGTACACACTGCCCTCATTCAGGGCGATAAACAACACGATACTGAGTAAGGAGCACTTGTTAAGCGACCTAAAATAGAGCAGGACTTTTTCGTAGAGAAGGACTAGCCAAAAAAAACTTCCCCATCGATAAAACAAGGTATTTAAAAATTTAAAAAAAGAGGACGACAGGACTCGAACCCGCAGCCTTTGGAGGACGTCGTTCAGAAGAACCGAAATCCAATGCGCTACCATTACGCCACGTCCTCATTTTCGGACGATTTTTTGGAAAATGTGGCCACTACACTATGATATCTGCTTACGTAATCGCGGAAATTTCTAGAGCGGTGTTTTGCGGAAAGAGTGAGATTCTGGGTATATAAAAGAACTGGAGGTTTAATTTATGAACCCAGTTTGCTAGAAAAGACTTTAATGGATCATTTGCAAGCTGTCTTGTTTCAGTTATAGTGATGACTGAATCTGGTTAATTACTGATGTCGAAGAAAAAGCCACTTGACATCTTGACGTGTTTCAAAGCAAGAAGAAGGGAATAATATAACAAAGAAAATACACAATATCACAAGCGGATCGACAGCAGTCAAGCAACACTCTTGTTTTTTCACACATGCAGAGAGAGGTTCATGCGCACCGTTCGTCGCATTGAATATTAGCACGGCTGATGTTCCATTGCTATAGGATCAATGTAGAGAGGTGAAAAATGGCAAAAAAAACTCACAAGCAGCTGAAGAGAAAATACAAACAAACGCACACAACTATCAGATGCCTCCAATTCTCCCTGTCCACCACTGACAGCGCTACCTCAGCGCAACCTGCCAGTATCTACCCTTGCCCAGCTCATTACTGATTAGGTTCACACAGCAGGTAAAAAAATCTTGTGATAACGTTACGTGATTAGAAAGACGACACAACTAGACGCACAAGGACCGCCTAGAAGCAGACAGAAACGGTAGATTTTTGTTACCCCAGCTGTTAGAAAAAAGCGCGTCTTCTGTCTCACCTCCAACATGAAAGATCAGCGAGTCCAGGTGCCGGCTTCGCCTTCACAGTCCCAAGCCAACGCGTTTTCGGCGCTCTTTGCACCTTCCGACAAGAACTCGCTCTCGAGTTTTGCCTACAACCCCCAAAAACCACCTGCTAATGGCCAGCCGCGTGCCCCAACGGCTCCCCCCGCAGCCTTCACTGAAGAGCAGAAGCAGCGACTTCAGAGACTCAAGCCCATGTTCAACCAGTTGCCTTTGGTGAAGCTTAGAGAAGCCGTGGCCAACAGCACCGATTTCGACCGAGCCGTGGCCTATCTTCGACGACAGGGCAGCATCCCTTCTTCATCTGCCAGCTCTTCTTCTGCTCCTCGAAAGCCCGCTTCGTTGGTTAACCCATTGGCCTTTTTGAATCCTTCTGTTACCACCTCCAAGCCTGCTGCCCTGTCTACCAAGAGAGAAGTCTCCAAGTCCAAGAGTATTCGAGAGAAATGGAAGAAGGAAGAACCCAAGACCGAGGCTCCCAAGGACGACCTCATTGTCATGGAAGACAAGCCTAGTGCACCCAAACGAAGACTTGTTCAGGCCAAGGACCGAGTCGGATACACTCCTCAACCCACACGGTCCCCCACCCCCGCATCTCCCGTGTCTGTTTCCAGAGACACACCTATAGACATTGACGAGGCTGAGGCCGATGAGTCGGACGACTTCTCTGAGAAGGAGGAAGCTGACCCTGACTTTGACCTCAGAGTTCTCGAGTTCCTCAACACCTCTTCTCAGAGAGACCTCATTGACCTGTCGTCGTGCTCCCAGAAGGTCGGTGAGCTCATGGTCAAGAACAGACCCTACAGGAACCTGCTGCAGGCCCAGAACGTTGAGTTTTCCGACTCTGAGTCGTCCACTTCGTCTGAAAAGAAGCGAGGACGAGGAGGACGAAAGCGAAACGCTGGTGAGCGAATCGTCGACGCTGTCACCGCCACTCTTCGAGGATACGAGGCTGTTGACTCGTTGATTCAAAAGTGTGAGGTGCTCGGAAACCAAGTGGCTGCCGATATCAAGTCTTGGGGAGTGGATATCTTTGGAGCCAAGGACGGAGAGGGTGTGGGTATCACAGACATTGACGAGGACGTTGTCAAGAAGTCGTCGGTCAAGTTCCTCACTGAGAAGCCCTCTATTCTCAGCGATGACCTTGTTCTCAAGGACTACCAGCAGGTTGGTATCAACTGGCTCTACCTGCTTTACAAGAAGCGACTCTCCTGCATTCTGGCCGACGAAATGGGTCTGGGAAAGACCTGTCAGGTCATTTCTTTTATGGCTCTGCTGAAGGAGCAGGGAGAGCACGAGGGACCTCATCTGGTTGTGGTACCTTCTTCCACTCTCGAGAACTGGCTGCGAGAGTTTCAGAAGTTTGCTCCCTCTCTCGTTGTTGAGCCTTACTACGGTTCTCAGAATGAGCGTGCTGAGATGCGAGAGGCTCTTTCCGACCCTGAAAACAAGTACGACGTCATTGTGACCACCTACAACCTCGCTTGTGGTACCAAGTTCGATGTCTCCTTCCTCAAGTCCATCAGATTCAACTGTTGTGTTTACGATGAGGGTCATATGCTCAAGAACTCCCAGACTGACCGATACAACAAGCTGATGCGACTCAAGGCCAACTTCCGTCTCCTACTGACCGGTACTCCTCTGCAGAACAACCTGCGGGAGCTGGTGTCTCTTCTTGCATTTATCATTCCTTCTCTGTTCGATGGCTGTAAGGACGATCTGGCTGAAATCTTCAAGCACAAGGCCACCACCAACGATGCTTCTTCCCATATGCCTCTTCTGTCTCAGCAGCGAGTCAACCGTGCAAAGACCATGATGACTCCCTTCATTCTGCGACGAAAGAAGGAACAGGTGTTGAAGCATCTGCCTCCCAAGACTCACGAGGTTGCATACTGCCATCTTTCGCCTGATCAGCAGACCATCTACGACGAGCAGATGGAGCGAATGAGACAGATGCGACGAGACAGAGCTGCTGGCAAGCCCTCCTCTCGAGTCGGAAACCCCCTCATGCTTCTGCGAAAGGCAGCTCTTCACCATCTGCTTTTCCGACGAAAGTTTGACGATGAGACACTTCAGAAGATGTCCAAGGAGATTATGAAGGAGGAGCGGTACTACGATGCCAACCGAGACTACATTCGAGAGGACATGGAGGTCATGAGCGACTTTGAGCTTAACAGACTGGCTCTCCAGTTCCCCAGCATTGACAAGTATGGTCTCACTGACGAGCCATGGATGGACGCTGCCAAGGTCAAGAAGCTTGCTGAGATGCTTCCCGTAATGAAGGAGAACGGCGATAGAGTTCTCATCTTCTCTCAGTTCACACAGTGCCTGGACATTCTGGAGTCGGTGCTCAACACTCTGGGAATTGCATTTCTGCGACTTGACGGTCAGACTCCTGTTGAAGCTCGACAGGATATGATTGACAAGTACTACGAAGAAACTGACATCACGGTCTTCCTGCTGTCTACAAAGGCTGGAGGTTTCGGTATCAACTTGGCTTGTGCCAACACTGTCATCATCTTCGATCTGTCTTTCAACCCTCACGATGACAAGCAGGCTGAAGATCGAGCTCACCGAGTGGGCCAGACTCGAGACGTGCGAGTCATCAGACTGGTTTGCAAGGGAACCGTGGAGGAGAAGATTCTCGAGCTCAACAACACCAAGCTGGCTCTCGACAAGAGTGTGTCTGGAGAAGGAGGTGAAGAGGAGGCCAAGAAGAACGAGTCCAAGATTGAGGAGATGCTCATGGCGGACGAGGAGGACTAGCTAAAGAACACAGAATATATAGACGCATAAGATTATAGGTAGAAACATTAATAGATTACTTACATGATACGGCCTGACTTGTATCACAGCACAGAACGTTAAGGGAAAAAAAGTAAGTGTGAACCAAAAAAATTGCAATGCCAGTGACTGAGAACTGACAGAGGAAAAAATGATCATGCCGAGGATCGAACTCGGAGCCTCCCCGGTGTGAGCGGGACGTGATAACCATTACACCACACGACCCTCACGTGATTTTTTGGAAAACGTGGCTAAGCAAATCAGAAAGTGGCTTATGTAAGCCCTATAGCTATAATGCATCTTAAGAATAAAAAAACCTTAAAAGTATGCCCTTAGAATTAAAAAAAAAAAAAAAAAGGCCTCCGATTTTGATTGTGAGGGGGCTGAAAATGAAGTAATGGGACTCCAAAAAATTGATAAATAACCAGGATGTCGCATTCCAGGAGACAGTAATAGTTCGAGAGCAAAAAATAAAAAAAGAGTACTCGTAAGAGAAACTCCCCCACAGGGGCTCGAACCCTGGACATTTCGGTTGCTATGCCTTTAGGGTTACTAAAAGCCGAACGCTCTACCAACTGAGCTATAGGGGAATTTTTTGAAAACCGAGTGAATCTGGGCTACCAAATCTGAAAACCGATGTTTCAAAATTTTTTCGATTTTCCGGTGGCTACATACGTTCAGGAAGAAATTAAGTATCATTCTGCAAATAATTGAAGCCTAATCATTGGGATGCTGCTGATATATCCCTCTTCCCTACTGTCTAATCGTCATTTCTCGCTTCGCCATTATGGACCCAACATGCCCTTGTAGAAATATGACCCTCCTTAGTCGATTATTTCCATTTTCTCGTCAAGAACTGCTTGAGGACAACTATAGCACACTATGAGTTTAGTTTTGAAAGCATACGTGCTTCTATAGCTGTTAATAGTAGTGTTATTCTTCCTTTTGTTTTCAGTGGATAGGTGTTATACCGTTGTACAACGCGGTTAGCGATCCACCTGTTTGGAAAACAAGAATGAAATGTCTGAAACCATGGAAGGTAAAACATACTTACCCCTGGAAAGTTGCGAGGTTCGTTATCATTGTCTATTGTGATGTCATTATGGAGGAAGATGGGTCATAGAGGGGGGCAGTTTCAAAACTGAAAACTGAACATCTGAATGGAATCAGTGATACACTCTTCCGGTATAGACTACACAGTACTGATTCACAAATTAAAACTGAGGAAAATATCACTATTCAAGGGTTATTGGTAAAGAAGAGATAGGCATTAAGACCCAGGTGTCTGAAGATCTAAGCAGAGGTGGCTTTAACAGCCAGGGTAGAGTGGTCAGAAGAAGCGCTTGTGTTCTGGCCGTTTGAAAGAGGTTATCTAGCAAGATAGTCATTGTAGAGCAGAGTGCCTAGAATAACATCAGTGATCTCCTCAGGGTGGCTCTCGGAGATGTACTTGGCCCTGTCAAAACTGATCTGCTTTCGCTCAGTATCGAAAATTTCAAGAGCCTTGAAGACGAACTGTGGGCCAGCAAGAAGGGCTCGGTTCTTGCCATCATCTGCATGAAGGTTGATCCACTGAATGGCACAACCCTCTTCATTGAGACTCTTCTGGATGTTAATCTTCCAACTCGACGTCAATGGAGATGTATCCTGATCCGTAGGTGAGAACGGACTTAGAGCCACAAGCGGGAGTCCACTGACCTCACTTTTTGTCGTAATAACCACCTTACTTGTTGGAGACACCAGCGACGATGCTGTTAGGTAGTCTTCGAGAGTGGCACCACCGCACGACACGGTATCCATACCAGCAATACCATATCCGTACCAGTTGGGGTGCGAGAACTAGTACACCCAGGTGGAGGACTGGGAAACGTATTTAGTACCATCCTGACAGCAGCCGGTGCAGTTGGTACCAGGGACCCAAAGGTGTCCAGATCCACTGTCAAAGGCCAAGGACATTCTGGGCAGGAGTTCCAATCTCCAGAGTAGCTTCGTAGAAGACATGTCTCATGAGCATGTCTTCATGGTAGAAATCGCTCCACAAAGCACCGCGCATGCTTTATTCGACCGTCAAAGTTCATGGAACTCTTCTCCAGTGTAGCATAGAAAAAAGGCAGGTTGACCTGACGGGTGGAGGAGTTGAGAAGTGTGGGGGTCGCTAGACTTGGCAAGAAGGGATGTGTCAAAAAGATCCTAAACACTACCTTCCACTGACCGCAATTAGACAGAAATGTGAACATAAATTATCTGCCCCAGATCATATCTCCATCTCCATCTCTTACCCACCAGTCTGATCATGCAGGTCTTCAGATGCACGGCAGATACGGACTGTCGATCATGACGAGACATTGATCTGTGTCTGCTTCAACCTCTAGCCTGAATTGGAGTGAGGACAACCAGGGATACGCTTGAAAATAAAACGTAGGCTTTAGCAGTGTAAACCCCAGATTTCAAACACGCTATGAAAGTTGTTGTGGACCGTAGACGTTCCATGCCGTCCGCACAACACTGAAGGTCAGCTTTTGACCGAGATTTAGGACTCTGTTCAAGGGTATAAAGAGTACTGTGAGTCCAGTCAGGAGAACTTTCTGGGCAAGAAGAGGAGCATTGTTGGTATCCAATACAAACAAGGTGTTCAGCAAGATCAGCCCTCACCTTTTTCAGATGCCAACCCCATCTGTGTTACTTTACTTTGAGCCAGTCTGAAATGAACACCCACGACGTTGTTGTGACATCAAATAGAGTGGTTCAAAGCTGGTATTACTTGGTATCACGTATTTTCTCATCATTTGATCGAATATAGCCTCTGGAACCTCAAAAATCGCAGCGCTGACTAAGCTGAGCTCAGCTTGTGTCTCCAATTTTTTTTCGATTTTCACGAAAAAACTCCCGGTGGCCAAGCTGGTTTAAGGCGCGAGACTGTAATGGTACAATTGTAATCTTGAGATCGGGCGTTCGACTCGCCCCCGGGAGATGTTCTCTTTTTGCTGTTCTTTTCTCTGCATCAGGACTGCAAATTTTTTTATCCTCAATTTGGGGTGAGTTTTTAAACTTGCAAAAAAATTGAGCTGTAGGGGAATTGAACCCCTGGCACCTGCTAACAACTGAATGGAAGGCAGATATGTTACCACTACACCAACAGCCCTCAAATTTTCGAATTTTTTGGAAAAATTTGCCGTGGATATATGAAAAGCGCCGATTTGAAATTTTTCGCCGCTATAGCGCTGTAATGACCTCTGGGAATATTTTATGTCCCTAATTATTCTAAAAAAAGTGTTTTATCCAAGTTCTTTCATGTATGTGTGTCTTACAATGCGAAAACTGGATGCTCAAATTAGTCACGTAGGACAGAAGAAGTGGATGGGGTCAATAGAGCTTTCCACAGGCGCAAAAGTGACTTCTGACTGTCTTTATGAATACTATAGCCCAGGCAATGAAGTCTAGGAGTGTTTTGATCCTGTCGTTTGGGGATTATCTTCGAAGGTATGGGTTTGTAATCTTCCATCCTTGGTTTACCCAGTGGTGTTTCGTAAATTATAACAAAGTGAACTGTTGAGTATTGTAATATTCTAAGAGCACTTCGTAGATATTCAGTTTTTTACTTGTACATGTTACCCCTTCTTTCCGAGTACTCCTGAGTGTTGTTGTCTCTTGTATATCGCGGCACCATAGTGGCATCCTTCGAAGTGAGGATTCACGATATTGGTGACTACAGACTTTAATAAATTGGTTTAAACAGTCAATCTTACTTATCTCTCAACTTCCTAAGTCTCTCTCAGACACTGAGCGCACTTATCTTCTGTCATCCCAGTACACACGAACTATCTGACAAGCAAATGCCAACCAACACTGAAAGTAGACAAGATTGTGAGACTTGCAGTTTTTAGATATAATAAAAAATACTAAAAGTCAGCTATTCTACTCTTCTGCTTTCCCCTGGCTTGTATTCAATAGCTAAGTACTTCACTTTACTACTGGTGACATTTTCGAACTGGCTAGTTGAGCAGGAATAAAAGTCCATGACTTTTACAAGTCAGTATGAAAATTATCTACTTTTAAAAGCACATTCCAGGCACCCAGTTTCAGTTATTCATCGATTTCGGAGCGCGATTATATAAGCAAACATCATGGAGTTGTGGCAACGGTTTCGGCAAAATCAAAAAATTCTGAGGACGTGGCGTAATGGTAGCGCATTGGATTTCGGTTCTTGTGAACGACGTCCTCCAAAGGCTGCGGGTTCGAGTCCTGTCGTCCTCTTTCTTTTTGCCCTCCTGTCAGCTGGCTATTCTTTTTTCATCTTCCTCCCTCGTTCCTGATGGTTGGTAACGCTACATACTGTACCCTCTTAGCTCTGCCCTTGCTCGTCTCTTCATGATCCGTTATAATACATTAAATACATAGATGCAGTGCTTGTAGACACTACTCCTCGGCCTTGGCCTTGGCCTTCTTCTTTTTCTTCAGAGCTTTGAGCGCACTGAGAGAGTTCTTGTTGAACATGCCAGAGTCAGTAGACACAGGTTCAGGAGCAGGTTCAGGAGCAGGCTCAATTTGCTTTACTTCCTCCACTGGCTCAGCTTCCTTCTGCTTGTCCATGATTCTCTTGAGTTTCTCGCTGTCATCTTCTTCGTATCCTTCCAGCAGAGGTTTACTCTTCTTAGCTCGACCCTCGAGTTCATCCACGTACTCCTGGGGCAAAAGACGCTTGATAGCCTCGGCAGCATTCTCTTCCAAACGTCTCTGTTCTCGTGCCTGCGCCAGGGGGTCAGGATCCTGTGTAGCCCATCGTACGTTCAGAACCTCTCCACTGTCCAGACTCTGATGAGCCATGGCCTCCTTTGCAAACTGAGCGTTCACCTCAGTGGCATATGTCACAAATGCAACTCCCTTGTCGTGCAGAACTCGAATTCGGTCGACATCTCCCCACTCTGAAAAGTGTCTAGATACAATCTCATCTAGAGCACCCGCCTTGGCAGCATCACTGACGTGGATACGACCCACATACAGAGTTCGGTTGACTCTGCTGATCGATCCAATACCTCCCATATCATCTCTGTAGTCAAAGAATCTATCTCTTCCAAAACAGTCAGTCGTAGGACTGAACATGTCTGTCAGAACAGGTAGACGATGCAAGAACTCACACTTGTGACCTTGGGTGCAAAGTCCTCGAGCAAAATACAGACAAAAGTAAGATCCTGGAACCTTGTCTGCTCGTGTGTACCCTGAGTCACGGGCTATGTTACATCGCCCATCAGCCTTCTTCTGATTGAACTTTTCGTCCTCCTTGTCTCCGCCACTCCACTTGTTGAACCAGATGTTGTAGACTGTTCCTGTCTGCGGCGGTCTGTCGTCTGTGTTCACCGAGTCGGGATCCACCTGAATCCGTGCTTTTCGGGTATGGTATAATGCTGGATCTTTGGTTCTCTTCTTTTTGGTTTTCGTCTTGACCATCTGGGTCTCTGTGGGCGCTTCTGTTTGTGCTAGCTCAACATCTTGCGTCTGTGTCGTTTCAGCGACCTCGGGTGTAGCCACTGGCGCGTTTTCCGTCGTTTCGGGAGCCTCAGACATGTTGGTCCGTGGTGTCTGTGAAAAAGAGCAGTGGAAAAGTGGTGATGATTGTTGGAGGAGTATGATAAAAGTGTAAATAATTCTGAGGTTAAGTTGGTTATAGTTTGTTGAAGGGCATCACTATATTACTTAAAGACATTCCTAGACGAAACAGGAGAGATTGGATAAAAAATCACTACAAGTACTGTAGGAGCAAGAGAGTAGAAGGAGTGAACAAAGCTCATCAGTTATGAGCCTTGAAGCCCTCATAGAACATCTTCTGTTGCAGGTAGCTACAGAAATGTACCTATAGAGTCAGTATATAGTTACTTGTGATAGAGCTGTGTATATCAACCGAGAATAATTTATACATTCTGCACCATCAGGCTGCTCTTACAACATCTTCTGTTATCAACAGTTCACTTGTACCTCGCTATCATGACTTTCCCACTTCCCCATCTTACAGTTCCATATGCATTAATAAACTCGGACCTAAACATATCCCAATATGCACACCGTTGATGAACATCACCATCGCGTCTAATAACACACTCCACACTTCATACTCCCACAAAACATACAACATGAAAGAAGACCAGCCGATAGGATCCGGGTACCTGTCACGTGACGTCGGTGTGATCAGCGACCTTGTGCGCACGCTATCTATCCGTCTTACTAATCAGCATGAGTCTTCTGAAAAACTGGAGGAAACCACAGCCTCTATTCTCGAAATAGAACAGCAACAGCTACAGGAGCTTTTGGCTGAATTGGGACGTGACGAGTCGGAATTCAAGAGCGAGAGCGAGGAGTCAGAAAAATCGCTATCAAAAGCCGTGTTGATAGCCAGAGAAAATGTGGAACTGGAACAACAACTACAACGGCTGCAGTTTGTGGGTGGGAAGTCGCAGGAGCTGTTAAAGCAGTACATGAGGGCGATGGAGGAGATTGTGTCGGACTCCCAGATCTACGCGGCAGATATGGACCATGCTGCTAGCCAGATTGAAAAGTCATACAAGGAGCACGAGTGTCAGGCGGAAGCTCGAAAACAGGACCTGCTGGAAGAGAGTAAAGCGCTGAAACAGAAGCTTCAACTGGTGAAGAAACAGGTCCGAAAAGCCCAGATTGGTTTCCAGGAGGATGATTAATCTGATACAAGCAGCGACTTGTACTAACAGTGTGACCACACACTTTTTGCATGGGGTAGACGATTCGTGACAGCTGTGCTGAACGATATGACGGAAGCATGTATTGCATTAATATATTCGATATGACCGAATTAGGGAATGTTTCGAAAGGTATTCATCGTCTTCATCTCAAGAAGCGGTATATCTAAGGTGTTTGTAGGCTATTACCAGTAGACATCTCAACTGCATATAGTCAGCTAAGATGGAAGCGACAAGTTAACCACATTGCTTGAATACTCTCGCTGAGAGCTTGTGAAACTTCTTGAACTCGCACTTTCACGTATGTTTCTAACCTGTAGCTGCTCCTATCCTCATATCATATATGAGACTCTCTCTATGGTGGGACACGGTACTGTGTCTACGGAAGGGTGTGAAAAGAATATCTAGACATAGCTAATCACTGATAAACATGACTCATGGTCGTATTTTAGGCGTAGTAGCCTTTTTTGGCCCGGAATATTGCAATATTTTCGACCCCAAAACGACATTCTACAGCTCGACCTCCACAATCGGGTTTCTTGGTCTAGTTGGTCATGGCATCTGCTTAACACGCAGAACGTCGGCAGTTCGATCCTGCCAGAAATCACTTTTTGCTCCAGAAACATAGAGGGGCTTTTCTTTTAACATCCTGTGTGGGTATCTCTTTTACGGCATGTTGTAGTGTACTGTGTTGTGCTGTTACGAATCGGCCAGATCTGTAGACCGAGACTTTAGCTCCTAGACTTTCGAAGCTAGATTTTAGAAAGAAGTCATTCCCTAGTTCTCAAGCTTGCTCTTAGCTTTCGTTTACTTCAGAGATCCCAAGGGTTTTAGAGGCATTCATATGGTTCTGTCTTCCGTTCCTCTCTACTTGTGTCCTTCGTCTTCGATTTATAACTACTCTATCCAACAACAAATCTATTAATCCTCATAACTAGCCTTCTCACTTCTTCACCTCCTCCAAGCTGTAGACATCATTCCGTCTCTGATCCCACAAGGGCATGTTAGTTCTGACCTTCTTGAGCTGCTCAAGGTTGATATCGGCAACAATAACCGTAGGTGACGAGTCAATATCACTTGCCTCTGCCAGCACAGTTCCCCAGGGATCGATAATCATGGCGTGTCCGTAACTCTCTCGTTTGCCGTCTTCAGTGTGCTTACCAACCAGAGCAGGCATCATGACATAACACTGAGTGTCAATAGCTCTAGCACGAGCCAAAACATGCCAATGAGCAGCACCTGTTCTGACTGTGAAAGCCGAGGGAAACTGAAGAATCTGAGCTCCCTCCTTTCTCAGTAACAATGCCAATTCAGGGAACCGGATGTCATAGCAAATAGCCGGTCCTACTGTTCCAACGGGGGTTTCAAACGGCTTGGGAAGCTCAGATCCAGGCTCAACAGACTTGCTTTCCTGCAAAATAGGTCCATTGGGCACTTCCACATCGAAAAGGTGCACTTTTTGGTATCGGTTTACAATATCGCCGTTTGAATCAAGCCACAGTAGAGTGTTTCTAACCCGTTCAGAGGAAGAAGACAGCTCATGGACACCCACAGAGACCTCAATTCCCGACTTGCCGCTCGCCTTGATCTCCTTCTGAGCCTCTCTAATAGCAGCAACCATGGGCGAGTTTTCCGCGTTTCTTGCTAGACTGAGTCCTTCCTTCGGAGACCCAGAAATATAGTCCGACGCTTCAGGGAGAAAAAGAGCCTGTGCACCCAAAGCAGCGGCTCTATGGACGAGTCCTGCGACAATTGAGGCATTGTGAGTGAGCGAATTGGTGGCACAGAATTGGCCAACTGCTGCAAGAGTCATGGTGAAAGTTGCAAGTGGAGGAGAAAGATAAAGTATGATAAGAGAAGATGCATATTGACATATTGGGAGTGGTTTGTCATAAGCCACACCTTAGAGGAGAGAGGAATGCGTGAAAGTCAAGCGGTATTTCAGGAGGATACTAGCAATTGTTTCTCTCTAGGGTATCGTCAGAGGTCAGTAAAATAGCTCTTTGGAATGTATTCCTCTTGACAATGACTTCAGGTGTGGCATTTGAGATCTATCAGATGAAGAAGTCTATGAAGAGAGATTCAAACATTAATCGTGTTGAAGCACCTGGGCCAATTGCACCGGACCTGATGGAGTAGTCTGAAAGAATTTATTTCTACAGTCACTTTGAAAGCACTCGTTTAGTAGCACCTTTCCATGCACGTGAATGCTTAGTAAGCGATTACTGCGTGTGATTTCTTACACAAAAGAAGACTTACAGAGGACTTATAAAGGACTTCTTGTACCCAGTCCAGATCTCACTAACACCTTCATCACTCCTCAACTAACCCACTTTACCCGTTCTTACTCTGGAACCTTCCACGTTCACCTCCCAAAGTGAGGCTTTATCGGGTCTCCAACAACACAACAGTGAAAATACGGACATTAGAGCTGCAGGACAACCATAATGCTCGGACTTTTAGACGAGGAGGAAAACACGACCGTGAAAAAAAGTAGTAGAAATAGAGCAATAAGGGGGGAATTTAGAAATCAAAGACCACACAACTAATTTCCACGTGTCTGACTTTTTTTTGCCACTCTCAATATCTCTTTTATTCCCATTATTTCCCCTTCCATCCAACCCCAGTGCATTGACAAACAACTCTATCTCACATTCTTCTTCAGCTTCACATTCACCACACTACAATGGATGAAGACGTTCTGGACACTCCCCGAGATGGAATCTACATTCCCTCGGCCATGCTGATGATGGGAATGGGCATTCTGGCCTACTATCTCGAAAACCCTCTGATTTTCATCGGAGGAGTCTTCATCACCCTTGGTCTGGCGGGTCTCAAGCTCTATCGAGGATCCGGTTCTACTCTTTTCCGAGGACAGAACGACCTCAATGATCTTGAGAAGGAGGATCCCGAGTTCCTCACCGCTCACTCCAAGCTCAAGATCCACGAGATGGCTGTTTCCGAGAAGGTGCTGCTCAACAACGACACCTCAATCTACACCGTTGATCTGCCCTCTCCTCGAGACACTCTGGGTATCCAGCCTGGTCAGCAGGTTGGAGTTCGAATCGAGTGGGACACCAAGGTTGCTGGCGGTGCTGGCGTGGCCATCAAGCACTTTTACCCCGTTCAGATCCGTCCTGGATCCTTTGACATTGTCGTCAGACATAACCGAACTCCCCTGAACCTGCAGTACAAGCACAACAACGTGGGAGGTAGTGAAGACATGGTGGGCCGATACCTCGACGGAATGAAGGTCAACCAGCACATCAAGGTCATTGGCCCCATTGGAAAGCCCTACTACTCTCACAACATGGTCAAGGAGCTCCTGATGGTGTGTCGAGACGTTGGTATCCAGGCCATGCTGCCTATCATCAACGAGATTATGTACACCCCCGAGGATCTCACCTGGATCAACCTGATCTGGGAGACTGAGACTGCCGACGCTGCCTTTGTCCACGACGATCTCGCTGAGATTGCCCGAGTCTACCCTCGAATCAAAATCAGACATATCGTCACTGGACCCGGTAGCGACTCCGAAGAGACCCCTGCTTCCAAGCACGAGGACCGTCTGGGCTACCGATTTGGTTCTCCCATTACTGATAAGCACGTGGCCGAGCTCCACGACCCCAGCCTGGAGTACGACGAGTCTCTGGTTATTGTTTCTGGAAAGAACCCCGACGATTCCCTCCATCTTTCCACCGAGGCTGGCAAGACCGGTCTTCGAGCCATTGTTGTTTAAAATGTACACCTAATATAATATGAAATGAGAAGGACGTGTAGAGGTACAAGTAGTGAAAAGTGAAGAAACAATCTGAGAGTGAGAACAGAACCGAAGATCGAAAGGGTCTTTGAACTTATTGTACAAGTACTCCCTTTTTCCACTGTCTCGTCGGTGCAAACGTTATTTGAACTCCCAACTTGGATATAAGGTAAAAATATCATGCACGTCATGAATCGAAGAAAACAACAATCTAATGGGGGTTAAATTGGATGTGTATATCAGGGCGTCGATTTAAAGATTGTTTACTTGTACGGGGGAATTTTTACTGAAGTGTTATTACTTGTATCACGAATACTTCACTCGTTCCACGCGTTTCTGACTCCTCACACGGGTTTACCCCTATTTCTCCATCAGACTACAATAAAGTTTCACTTTTTAGATTATTCAGCAAATACATGACATCAAGACAAGGGATTCCCAAATATATGCACCAGATTTCGGTGCTAATTATCTTTGACAAGGGATTATGACCGTTTTGGTCAAAAACTCGCATATTTGTACATATTTATGCTGGTTTTCTGCAGCTTCCTTCTCAAAGCGGACGAGAAGTTACGCTTTTGGGATTTACAAGACAGTGGAAAAAGGGAGTACAAGTAGCCTGATGAGAAACAAGGAAAGAGAGCGTACAGAATGAGTTGAGGGAGGTAGAGATTAAAAATAATCCAGTAAGTGAACACACAGTTTGGGATTCTTTTGATGTCATTGAAGATGAATTGAAAGAAATTTGGGTCTACAAAAATTCAGGTTCTCCTTTGCTGTGCTACTATTAAATGACAAAAAAAACCGGCTGAAAATTGGTAAAAAAAAGAATGCAGCACCCAGGATTCTCGTATGGTCTCCCACTACAATACTAACTAGGCTCTCTGGTGCTTGACTATGGCTGATCGGACGGGAAGCCGTATTTTCACCAGGATATGGCCGCATCCATGCTTACAAAAGGGCGTTGGACCAATACACTAGGCTAAATAAGTCACGTGACAGCAATTTTAAAAGACGTTTTTGACGGTAATGGAGATATTTAACTGAAGATAAAGCAGTATTGATAGATCAAACAGGTAATGGAAAATCGTCTGGAATGTCTTGTTTGCAACTCGCACTCTTTTCTGTTCTGTTATCGACGGTGGCAATTCTGAGACTTTCCACACACCTGAGAGATGCTATAAGAGTGTTGGAGAGACAATATTAGATTATTTTGATAGCATCGCCATAGGTAACATACCCAAGGTATTTTCTGTTCATTTTCCGGAATTTATGGTGCTTTGACAGCTACCGTCTGTTTCACAACAAAAACGTCACTAAATCCCAATACTTTGTTAGCTCCTAAGTAATTGAATTTTCGCCAACGTGACTGCATTTTTCAATACCCGCCATGTGTTCGGTTTAAGCTCTCTTCCATTGGGACATATAACCTTATTCTTTCCACTCTGGTTCTAATGACGAAATGACTCAATGGTATTTGGTGGGAAGTGTGAAGGGTAGAAGGGGGGTATTTATGGTAGAAATCAAAGTAGAATCATGACATGGCTGATGTGATGGCAATTTTTCCACCCTTACCCTTGCTGCAGTTACCTCCGGTGTCGAACCTTCTCTCTTACTAATACACCTAACCCTGAAACTTGCGAAAGTGAAAAAAAGTTGTCTTGGGCCATCCACCCCCCAAAACACACCCACACAAACATGTCCTGGCTATTTGGAAAGAAGAAAGAGGAGCAGCCCAAGGAGGAGATCAAGGAGATGACCTTCGAGTTGGATCCCAGCGCCAACTCGGCCGCCTCTTTCCTCAACGCCGACCTCGACACCACAAAGCTGCATCCCATGGCTGGTCTCGATGCCAGCATGGAGTATCTGACTCTCGATGACAATGAGACCACCACCTACGACGGTGGTCTGTTCCCCTCTCGAAGCTGGAACGACGATCTGTGTTACGGAACCGGTGTGCTGTACCTGTCTGGTCTGGGTGTCGGAGGATTCTCGGGTCTGATGGAAGGTCTGCGAACCGTCCAGGAGGGAGCACCGGCCAAGATCAAGATCAACCACGTTCTCAACACAATCACCAAGCGGGGTCCCTTCCTGGGTAACTCTATGGGAGTGATTGGTTTCTTCTACAACATCATCAACTCCAAGATTCTCTACGACATTCGAGGCAAGCACGACGCCTTCAACTCCATTGCCGCTGGAGCCATTTCCGGCGCCATTTTCCGGGCTCCTCGGGGCACCAAGCCCATGCTCATTGCCTCCGGCATCTGTGCCGCCGGAGCCGGAGCTTGGTGTGTATTTAAGCAGGCGGTTTTCGGCTCTCCTTCTGCCGGTGCCACTCCTCTTGAGTAGACTCAACAAGAGGTAATTGTACATACGCGGGCGGCCATCAGAGACAGTCGGATGCCCCCTAAAATATATGAGTAACGAGATGTGATCAGTAGTTGTAGATGTGCAAGAACAAGTAGATCTATTGCCTACCAGATAGGATGAAAGGGTAAGAGCGATGGAAGCTGTGGAAGCTGTAAAAACGTATCATAGGTGAAACATCGTCTCGAATCGGTCAATCAGACCCACCAAAACCACCATACCCCAACTTCATCCCGTTATCTGACTTTTATAAGCCTCAGATCAATACAC
Organism: Yarrowia sp. JCM 30696; assembly: GCA_001600535.1. NCBI lineage: Eukaryota > Fungi > Ascomycota > Dipodascomycetes > Dipodascales > Yarrowia > Yarrowia sp. JCM 30696. The sequence goes on along the minus strand of BCKG01000002.1, from coordinate 351,604 downwards.
TCATTGCAGTGTTAACTCCGAAGAGGTAACGAACGGAGATAGTCGTAGGGAGAAGCTGGATCGGGTATTAAATAAATCTGAGCCGGTGATCTGGAGCGCTCTGAGAATTCCCTTCTTTTGCTACATATCTCACTCTACGTTCCCCCATACTCGTCCAGTTGTGCCTGCTTTTCATATACAATCTCCGGTTTTCATGCATCCTGCATATGTGGAACATTATAGAAACATGAGAGACTAACCTCGAGGGTAAGTGCAGTGCTAAGTATAAGGTTAACTGTAATGGGTCTAAATTGTTGGCTAAAATACTGACTACACCTTTGCCCCAAACCGCGAACGCGACATAATGCTTAGTAATTCATTTTATTACATTAAATATCTCCTTAGGCACGAGAAACTATTACGTTTCTCACAGCGAAATCATAGCCTCATAACACTCATAGCTGTCATCAGCATCAGTGTTTGGTTCATAGGACGAAGAAGAGTACACAAGCCTGTTTTGACCGCTGCTGTCCTCGTCGCAGCTAATGAAGTCTTCAATGAACTCGTTTTCCAAGTCGTCAGTGTTGTAGGAATCTCCCAGTTCTTCACTGTTAGGGTCTCCAGAGAAGTCGTCATCTAGGTCTTTAATGTAGTCGTCTTCCAAGTCTTCAGTGCAGTCGACTTGTGAGTCTTTTGTGTGGTCCTCAGAGTAAACGTCTCTCAAATCATAAGTGTAGTCGTTTTTCGAGTCATGAATGTACGTCCGTTTCTCGTGAACTTCTTGAATATCAAAGAACCAAACGCTTTGGGGGCAGTATATCTGTGTTCTTGAATCTTGCCGTTCGTATGGGCGAAGATGGGGGACTAGTTCTTCGCTGATGTATGCTTCTGTCTTGGTACTGACTGTCTTGTAAACCACGTCAGACTTGGTGCTGACTGCCTTGTAAACCACATCAGGCTTGGTACTCGCTGCCTTATCAACCGCAACAGACTTGGTATTTCGTTTCTTTTGAACCTCTGTAAGATTTTGCTGAATATCACACACCTGGACCAGTTGCGAACTAATAAGTACCTGCTTCTCGTAACTGTCGAGAAGCCTCTGTTTGAGTCTTAGCACTTCTAAACTGTCTCCCTTGTTGAAGCCCTTACCCAAAGCTCTCATGATAAAGTCGTTTAAAATCAGTAGCAGTATCGCCAAGCATAACAGTTGACATGCTTTGATACACCCCAGAGCCCAGTGGGTATGTTCTGATGGATCCATCGTGTTCATGTTGTGAGAGTGATGTTTTATAGTGTACGATTTTTGAATAAACAACACACACACTCCTTATTCTGTGTCACCACCTTATCCCAAATCATAACATTCTTACTTAAATAACACTGCCTTTCTATAATGCAACAAGAGCAGATCTTTTTTGGTCCTTCTTCCTCTAAACAGCCACCCGCTTAGCAGATGCCTGCTCCTCGGCTTCCAAGGCATGCTTGCCGGCAGTAGCAAGAGGGGTCTTTTCAACCGGTGCCTCTTCAACCGCCTCCTGGACGTTAGCAGCCATAGACTCCTCAACCTCCTTGGTAGCCTTCTCATCCTCCTCCTTGGCAACCTCCTCCTCGCCCTTTTTAGTCTCCTCCTCAGCCTTCTGCTTGAGCATCTCGTCGTACTGCTCGTTAATGTACTTCTCCAGGCTCTCGTTATCCTTGAGAGCAGCCACAGCCTTGTAACTGGGACTCTTGCCTGGAATCATGCGGGTCAGGCAGTACTTTGTGTTCTGGTAAAAGTTGTCGTACTCCTTGCAAATGTCAAGATACTCCTTGGTCACCTGCTGCCAGGGAAGCATACCCTCAGCTCTGAAACAAGAAGCGTTAGCCTCGGCTGCTCGAGCAATCATGGCTCCATCCACGCCGTACTTTTCCTGAAGCTCAGCCAACTCGTGTCGTCCTTCAACGTCTCCGTTAACAAGACAGGTGATTCCGTGCTTATGACACACCTCGGCCACCTTGGCAAGAGTTTCTCGAATCACAGGTTCTCGAGGTCGCATGGGGGTGGTTCGACAGTGGATAGTCAGGTTTTTGACTCCAGTCTGAGCCAGTCTATCCACCAGCTCCAGGGTCTTCTCTTCAGTCTCCAGCAGTCTGATCTTGACCGAAATGCTCACTCCATAGGGCTCTCCGACTTCCTTCACCAAAGCCTCCAGAATAGCCACAAGCTTATCGGGGGTCTTCAGCAGCGCAGCACCCATGCCAGAATGCATGGAAAAGTGCTTGGGACATCCACAGTTGAGATCAATACCAGCTACATCCTTGGCAACCATTTTGCAAGCAGCCACTGCGATTTCAGGGTTAGCAGATCCCACCTGAAAAATGATCTTGTCTCGCTCGGCTTCAGCAGTTCTGAAGATGATGGCCTTCTTCTCTTTGTTTCCTTTACTCTGCTGAGGCACAGTAAAATCGATGGTCTTGGTTTTTTCGTTCCATTCTCGAGTGCACTCGAGCATCTTCTTGTCCACGATTTCGGGACTCCACACCAGATCTGCGCCGTATTTGAGGGACAGCAGACGAGTGGGAAACTCGCCGGATCGCACCATGGGCGCGAGCACCAATTTTCCCGCGTAACTGACCATGTTGCTGAGTCGTAGCGTGGGTCTCATGAAAGTTGGCTTGGAGAAAAAACCAGTATTTCAGGTCATGTGATTCAATTTTTTCCCAGCTATGAAACTTTATCCTTATCGGCTGAAAAGTTGAGACGGACTCGTAGGTTCGAGTTTAGCAAAAGTGAATTAAAAAAAGGAATTGAGTGGTGGCTTTAACAAACACTGTTGAACAGGAAGTATAGCAGTATGTACAGAGATGAGTTGTTATTGAGATTGACTGCAAGTCCTGTTTGAAAGCTGACTGCAAGCCCTTTTCCCCTCTCCCACTTCCACTCCTCAATAATGTCCGTCTTTTCTTCACTCTCCACTCCTCACTATGCACCCAGCTTTCTTAGAGTTGAGATCTGATGCTACAGTACGGCGATGAAAGTCACGGAGAGGCAAGGTTCGCCGTGGCTTATCCACGGCCTTCTCTGCTGACATCTGTGCGTGCTTCCCCGGCATATAAATCGACCTCTCGGGCTCGTGTGTGCAGGGTCCTCTTATTAACCCTCGTTCAGCTGTTATTATTTACCCCTGGTTTTGTTTGGAAGCTTCCACTTTGGACCGACGCTGCAGCTGCCAAAGTTAAACACGGAAACCGATGATCCCACACCGGAAATTAGCAGCGTGTTAGGGGTCAAGTGGGGCGGAAAAATAATGATTGTAACCGGACTGGGGGGGAAGAAGACCTCTATATATAGACCCAGTGGGTGACATGGATAGTGTAACACGTAGTCGCACCTACAACTTGCTTCACACTACAGATCTTGCACTTGTACTACAACTATTTGGCGTGCCTTGTTGACTCAAATAATATTCTGGTTACGGGCATGTAATACCGTTTACACCATATTGATACAGCTACGACGTTATACTCCACACATCAGGGAGATACAGGAACAATACCTCTTGTTAAACACTCGACTACGACACCACTACAACACACACTACTCACACACTTCTTACACTAAGCACTCTTGCACTAAAACGACCTATTGTACGAGTGTACTAAAAACTAGAGTCGCCATCCAGAACTTCACACAACTGTCATCATGGTAGAACTCACTATCGCCGCGATACGGGACCACTACCGCACAAAAAGGGCGGCCAAACAGAACAACCTGCCGTACCCCGTGCCAGCAGACACCACACGCATGCCTAGTCCGAATGCAGCACCCATGCCTCCGCCGAAAATCGCTCCTCAACCCGTTCCAGAGCAGCCACAGGCACAGATGCCGCCCTCGCAGATGACAAACGACTTTGAGGTGCCTGCCCCAAGGAAAAGTAAACCCGTGGAGATGCCCAGCACCGGAGAACCGCCCAAACAACCGACCCCTCAGCCCATGGTTCGAAACCCGTCGCCTCCTAAAATGAGACCGGTCAAGTCTTTGATTCCACCTAGTCCAAAGTCGAAGGAGCTGCCGGATCTACCACCGCCTAAACCAGCGCCTAAAGACACGCTCAATTTGCCACTGGACTCGCCGAAATACACAAACTTCTTCTCGTCGGAAGAAATGTTCAATCAGGCCGTAGTGCCTAGACCACTGGCTTGTGATGTGGTCCACGTTATTACGGGAGAAATTAAGGCTAGAGGTGAGTACAAACAACAGGGAAGGGACATATCTCCTTTTCTACATTTTTTTCCTGTTTTTCTTCGATTTTTTTCATTTTATTGCTCTTATTTTTCTATCTTTTTCACCTCTTTTTGCTTATTCTAACACAGGAATCCTCACACCTTATTTAATGCTGCCATTCAGACCAGACTCTGATCCGGGTGCTGTACCTGCTCTGGTCAACAGAATCTTCCCCAGGAACTTTCAACCACTGTCAGGAGACGCGCTGCATCGATTAGTACGAGAAGCTGAGATCTACACGCTCTGTGGAGTCCTGAAATGGTGCTGGTGTCGAATGCCAGGGGGTGTCGTCTCTTGGCCTGTATACAACCGGTTTGTTCAGGCCGAAAAGGAAGGTGAAACGGATCATGAGGCGTTTTTGACCCTGATTCCAAGATGTATCGAAACAGAGGCCCATGCTTCCATTCTGTACGATTTCATGGACCTTTTGGCTGCTATTGCTACTCACGGAAAGAAGAACGGTATGGGAGGACGAAAACTGGCCCGTCTGGCGGGATCTTGGGCTTTCGATGTGAACACAGGATCTGATGGGCCTGTATCGTTCCAAGACGGTCTCAATACATGGAGTGAAGCAGCAGAAGCCACTAATCATCTGTTCTTTTCCTTCTTGAGAACCATGTTGCCTAGTAAAGACGGACCTAGGAACGACGCTAACCGGATTCCTCGATCTCTAGAGTCTCTGCTAGTGTCTTCAGTCTATCCTCCTCTTCCTTTGCATAAATCTCGCCTTGTTCCAGTTCCCCTCGTTACTTTAACAGTTGGAAAACTGTCCTCTTCTCCGTTGGTGCTTCTGAAGCGAGCAGCCAAAACTGTGAGATTCGACAACCCTGCAGTTTTCGCTACTGAGGACGATTTCAACACTCTCTTCTTCCTGTTCAAGGACCCCAAGATTGTGGAACAGAAGCTGTCGCATGAGTCTAAGCGAGTGTTGCATGATATCGTACAGGAGAACCCGCTCAATAATGAGGTTTACTACGATACTAGAGCCGCTGAATGGAAGGTGCGAAGCTCAACCCTGCCTGTCAACCAAAATGGAGATTACAGGGCCAAGACGTGGTCCAAGCATTACAACTCGACGTTTACCGATCCAGCTACTGGTGCTCGCTCTTCGAACCCCCACAACTACGTTTACGATGCAGATGAGGGATACTCGTACAAAATGAGAAACAACCAGAACGTTTCTACATGGGAAGAGTTCAAGCGGTCTGGCTTTGAAGCTACCGAAGCCATTCAGCGACCCTCTACAGCTCTCTCAGGCCGTTCTATCCCCATGAACATTCCTTGGGCAAGTACTCTTCCTGGTCAAAATGGAGATACTGCGCCGGCTGTTAAGTCAGGATACGAACAAAAGGTTACTGCTGCTGTTTCTCAGGTAGCTATTGACGACTTCTTCGTGTGGGTGTGGATGTCTTCCTTGTCCATTGAGCAACCTGAGATGAACAAGGCTCTGTTTGGTCGATCTGTGGTGGTTGAAGTGGAGATTTCGCCTGGCCCTAACGGTCGACGATGGGTGGTTGTCGAGGAAATTCTCTATCCTCCGCCTATCACCCCTGCCCCCGAACCCAAGCCTGTGGTACCCGAAGTCAAGGCTCGTCCCATGCCCAAACGTATCGTCTCTACGCCAGTTCCTCCTGTTGCTGCTTCTCCACCAAAGAAGAAGCATACTCGTCGCAAGTCTGAAAAGGTGATCACTTTCGAGTACGACGATCTCGACCCTCTAGTTGCTGCTGTGGCTGATCGCATTGAGCGAAGGAACTCACAGAAACGAGTGAGTCTACCTCCTCCACCCCCTCCCCCGAAGATGGCTGACTCGTCTACTCAGACCTACTGCGATCAACAGACCCAGACTGATCCAGTAGACTTGCCTGACGAGCATATCATTGAGACCACCCCTGAGCCTCAGTCTATGCCTTATGAGACAAGCAGAGATCTCGGGGTTCAGACCATGAGCACCCAGAGCACCAGAAACAGCACGGCGACTATGACTATGAGAGACATGGGCGTGGGCGCAGCTCTAGGAGTTGCTGCTGCCGCCGCTGCTTCTGCGCCTTATGAAGAGCGACGTCCTGACTCCAAGTCTTCTGCATACCACACTTCTCGCGGAACTCCTGTGATGGGTCGCTCTGAGTCGCCTCATTACAGTTCCCATTCTCCCTCTCGGTCAGCTACGCCTGAAGTGTGGGTTCCAGACTCTCCTCCTTCTCTGTGCCAGCTCCACCTCAACCCTCTAGCCTCAGAGCAGAAACACCAGCCTTTGCAGCCCGTGGTGTCTATGATCATCGACTCATCTCCTGAGAAAACACCCGCTCAGACTCCTCAGGCTCCTCGAACGCCTAAACTGGTCAAACGAAAGCCTGTGGGATCTGCACCGGTTCTTCCTGCTGCTGTGCCTGAAGTTACCGACGAGAAACCTCTTCCTCCTATTGTTTCTGACATTATCGCTGAAGAGCGACCTGATTCACGAGGCTCAGGCTTCTCTGACAGCAGCATTGATCAGGATCTGCATCGATCTCATCAGCCACTGGAACCTCCTCATGCCCCACACGCCTTCCCTTCAGACATCAACACTCCTGAAGACTCGGAATGGGACAATCACGAGGAGTCTCACGTCACTAGAGGCCCCTACAACACTGCACCTTACCAGATGCCAGACAGACCGGTAGGTGCTCCTGTTCCTGGCTCAGGTGCTGCTCCTGAAACTGCCCCTGCTGCTCCTGGGCCTAGTCGTGAAGCAATTGATGAGCCTGCCCCTGCACCTAGAGGTTTCCAGGGACCTATCACTGTTGCTGCCACTGCTGCTGCCGCTACTGCTGCTGCTAGAGCTGCTGCTGGAGGTCCTCCTGGCGCCCCTGAGACTCCCATCTCTATGGCTCACTCAAACATCCCGTCTGCGGCTCCTTCTGTAGCTACGGCTTCGGATTCTGAGGCTTACAGGACAGCTTCTACAACTGACGCGTCTCCAGTGTATGAGCGAGACTCCCGAATCATACCCTCAGACATTTCGCACAATGGTCTGCAGATTTCTGGAATCAAAAACCAGAAGCTGAAGCCGAGAACTGTGTCTCCTGGCGTGTACTCTTCTGACCAGAGTGTTTATGAGTACGGCTATGACTACACAGACGACAGCGAGTACGAACACTTGCCAGAGAGAGGGCCTGCTGTTCGAGGAGGACGAGGAGGTAGAGGTGGACGTGGAGGAAGAGGGGGAAGAGGAGGGCCTATGGGTGGTCCCATGGGTCCTATGGGTCCTATGCAGCGAAACTTCCCCCCTCAGGGCTTTCCTGGACAGTATGGTTATCCTTATGGATACTGGCCTAACATGATGGGTCCCCAAGGTATGGGTATGATGGGTCCACAGGGCATGATGGGTCCTCAGGGTATGGGAATGGGCATGGGTCCTCAAGGAATGGGAATGATGGGTCCTCAAGGTATGGGTATGATGGGTCAAGGTATGGGCCCTCAGGGTATGGGCCAAATGGGAACACCTGGTCCTGCAGCTTCCAAGTCTTCGCAGTCTCTTCCTTCGGTTGATTCTGCCTTCATGGATAAGGGACCCATGGGTATGCCTAGCAGTGGAGCATTGAGAAACGTCAACAAGAGACATACACCTAAGCGTGATCTTCAATCGCCCGTGTCCATGTCTTCTGGCTCTTCCTTCGGTCCTTATGCTGGCCGTAATGCTCCTGCTGGTATGAACAATATGGGGATGAACAACATGGGGATGAACAACATGGGTATGGGAATGGGGATGGGTCCTCAGGGAATGGGGATGGGCATGGGTATGGGTCCCCAGGGTATGGGGCCTCAGGGTATGGGAAACATGGCTATGATGAGACAGGGAATGAGTCCTCAGCATATGATGATGGGTCCCGGTCCTGGAATGGGTCAGGGAGGTGTCATGTCTGATTCAGACTCAGATGCCAGCTACTACCCTGGTGGACCTCCCCGGTACCTCCGAAAACTAGGACAAGGTGCCGAAGCTCCCCCTGATCGAAAGGGAAGTCACTCTGAGAACAGGCCCCCCTACGGGTACCCCATGGCTATCGACAAAGGCAAGGGAAAGGAAGAGTCTCCTGATCCCCGTAGTTTTGACTCACGCCCAGTAAGTCATGAACATGCCCAAGATTACCATGAAGGAGATGCGGACTCAATTGTGGGTTCCAACGTGGCTACAGTTATTGCTACCGAGGATAAGAAGCTGGATAACAGTCCCCACCAGTCTGAAATGACTGTCAGGCTGGACCAGACTCCTGCTACCAAGATCCAGACTCCTCAGCACCAAACTCATGTGGTTGATCAGACTCCTGTCGCTAGACAGGCTCATCCGTATGCTTCATCGCAGACGTACCACGTTCCTACTCAGCATTTCAGTGCCCAGGGACCTGCTCAGGCACCCGAGTCTCCTCCTGATACTCCTACTTCTGGTCCCACCATCCACGATATTCGACAATCGTGGTCCTCAGAGTATGGCCAACGTCAGGCTATACCCCCTCTACCTGCTGTAGTCACTGAAGACGACATCAAGTCCGATACTAACATTCAGACGTCTCTGAGTACAGCTATGGGTGTTGATGACTACGTTTCTGCATCTGTTCATCTCAATAGACATCCCTCGGTGCATACCGGTGCTCATGTCTCTTCTGTGCCTGTTCCTCTCGACGATGGACCTGTTCGGGCCAACAATGTGGACCAAGAAAAGCCTACGTCTCGAGGAGCCATTGAACCTAACCCCCGTCGCACCTTCAACCCCCATCCCTCAGAGGGTAATCCCTATCGAGTATCTGCTCCTCCTGCGCCTAGAGATGCCGGCTCGGCTGTTCAGTTCAGCCACGGACGTTCAGTTTCCACGTCGCAACTCAATAAAGCGCTACCTCCGCCTCCTATCGACGTGTACGTTGCCAACGCCGGTTTCTCGGAGAGCACTTCTTCTCTGGGCTCGGCTAAAACGCCGACGAGTGGCGAATCTCCGACTAAACGGTCGTCTTTGTTTTTCCGCAAAAACGGCCAGCCATCACCTGAGCAGATGAGAGAGATGCAGGAGCAGGAAACTCTGTCCAAGGAGCACATTGTCAGCTGGGTCGACCGTCGTCGGCCCGACGGCAAGCGGGTCTTCTCTGCGGGTCCCTATGACGCCATCTAACCACTTTGACGATATATTTAATGCATTTGTAACAAAAATGGGCTGTGTAGATGTTTCGGTATGGGCATTTGGGTTTACGGTCTCCTGATTGCGATAGGAATAACGTATGGTGGCGACTTTGTTCTAACGTATTAAAAGAGGGTGTGAAGGTATAGAAGGATACAAGTACGTCTTTTATTGTCTCGTTTGTCTCAGTTCCTTACAGCTACAGCCCTCTTTGTAGACACGTTTCACACCTCATAACTCACTTGTACATCTTCGCGTGGTTCACCAAGCCACCCCTTGGAATGCTACCTAACCATAAGTCTACCGTAAACTCCCGCTGTGGCTCCGCTCATATTCGCAACTCCCTGCCTCACCCACGCTCTCTCATTCCCTAGAAACACGAGCTGAAACTACCGCAAAGTGTAACGCTGTTTGGTGCGTGACCGTTGTAGACGACTAATTCTAACCGTGTTTGTCTTTCAAGTAATTGAAGTCAGAAGGAGTGGAAGGCCCTGAGAGGCTAGTAAACGGGTATCAAATAAGAAAGCCGGAAAACACTCAATGTCTCTCGTAGCTATAGTTTCGCAAATATACAATTCCTCCCCCTGATCAGCTGATGACATGTGGGTAGGCTCCATTTAGGCGTGCATTTCCGTTGGCCCATGTGCAACAGTCTGCAATGCCAGGCAAGCAAGTTTTGCAATATCCGACCCGGATGTCCGACTCACATACAAGGGCCACGTTGTCCAAGAACGGGCTGGCTACATATCGTACATGTCTGGCGTGTTTCGGGCCGACCGATAGCCGAAGACCGTTGGAAACCGTTGTACATGAGCTGTATCGTGAAATCCACTGTTTGACACAAGGAAACGAGTGTGTTATGGTCTTCTGGAAGGGTTACCAAATATAGCCTGTACAGTGTAGTATTGCCATATCTCTACGGCCCGTTCGGCCCCTTTTGTAGTCTGTTGCCCCTGTTTCACTGTACTCATTCCTCACACCCCCTACAGTACAGCCTCCTCGGCTGTCTACGCCTCTTCTCTCTATCATAATAATTAATAATGTACATCTCTAATAAATAGCCGCTGTGTCGTTGAGCGGGTACCACGAAACGTGGTATTTTGACTGTGACTGTTAGTATTGTTGAGGGTGAAGGACGGCCTAGTTCTCCATCTGGTCAAAGCCTTCGTTCACTTCACTTCCTCCACTTGAGCTTCTTGCTGACTCGTCTCCAGGAAGACTCGGTGGGACTCTCACAGGGAGGCTGTCCGTTGGTGACGCCAAGCTTGTTAGGGGTAATGTCTATGGCTGTAGCAAACTGGGTGGACGAGACGATGGCCACTGCAGGCGAACAGCTGGAAGAGCAGCTTGTAGCGGCCTTCTCGGTGTGTAGCATGGACACTTCGAACAGAGAAGGCGACTCTGGTGGCGTCACGGGGCTCTGTTGTGTAGGAGAAGAGGAGCCCGAGGAGGCAGGCGACGTGAGTCTGTGTTTGACCACTGTTCTCAGTGGTGGTCTGAGCCGTTCAGGGGCTGAAGATGGGGTACTGGAGAGCCGCTCGTTGGACGAGTTGTTGCCTGGGTGGCAGCAGCACATGTCCTCGTTGGCCACCTGGGTGATGAACGGATAGTAGCCGTTTTCCTTCATGAGTTCCTTGACCTGCGAAACTGCTTCTTTCAGTGTATTGGGATTTGGTGCTGGGTTTGTGGGCAGTTCGCAGAGGCTGTCTCTCAGCTCGTAGGGGATATTGAGCTCCCGTGGCGAGTCGCGTTCCATATATGACAGCATCATTCGTTGCCATAGAATGCCGAGGTTGTGGTCCTCGCAGTTGTCCTCGTACATGGCAGCGTACTTTTGGGCGTCTGTGATGAACTCGAGCGTCTCGAGACAGTGTTTGGACGAGAGGTATGCAGAAAACGCCGACAGCGAGTATGGAGGCTGGGCGTTGTTGTTGAGAATGTCGTCGAGAGAAGGTGACGAGTCGTTTGTGTAACTAGAGCCTCCTGACGCTGAGGACGAAGACGGTGACTTGACACACGGCTTGAGTCGCGGGCCGTAGTCCAGGTAGTCGAGCGACGACGCCCACTCTTTATCTTCTTCGAGCGGGTCCATGAATGTGAGCTGTTAAGCAGTAGTATTGAGTCGAGACTGAAACGTTGAGTGTCGAGAGGTGTTGAAAAAGTGTCAAAAGCTGTGGTTCAGAATGTCGAGAGGGGGTATCGAGAGAGCCGTATTTGTATGGGGGTCGTGTGCAAAGTGGCAAAAGTCTCCTTCGTGTCTTCTTTCTTCCTGTTCTGTCGTTCTTCTTTCCCCCTGTATCACTTGTATCGTGACTCGTGGCGTTGCACAATGTAGCTAAATTTATTGGGAGGGTTAATATGCAGTGGGGGCTTATTACGCGGTGGCTGGTGCAAGACCGGTACGTTTGTGGAAGCCCGCTTTGTGCAAGAGGTGAGAAGCAAGTCGAACAGCTGAGAGGCGAGCAGTCCCACAGTCGATAGGTCGAATTATTGTCGAGGTCGAGGTCCAACGTCTCACGGTTGGTTTCGTTATTATTCAGGTTGGGTCTGGAAAATGGCTTTTTTTTTGCTTCGCTGAATAGAAACTTCAGCCGGCAAGTGACTGCTTATATGAAAGACCACGGTGAGTCTCTTTTAACTCTTTTACCTTTGGCACAATGGCTACGGTAGTGCTTTTTGCAAACCTCGCTTTTGTGCTGGGTTGTCTTGTTTTCCCGTTTGGGGCTTAGTGCGCGCTTCTCACATGTACTTGCATACGTGCACCAAAGAATGAATGGACATTAGCGCACAAGGTTTGCCTGTCTTTGAGGAACCTTGTCGCAAGAAAGAAGGAAAAAATACTAGACTTCGGACTACAATTACGTCGCCCTCCTCATTGTCTTGCGGTGTTTCCAGGCGCCTAGACCAGAGAGGGTTTGTGGATTCGCCCGACCTCCACATGCGCTCTCTGCACTGCAGCAACCTACACCGACCGTTATGCAGCCGCGCACCCTATCCCACCGCACAGAAATATGGTACAATTTCCCGTGACTCCTATAGTGAGAGCTGTTCCGGGTAACTAGAGCGGCTGACCCCCTATTGCAACTTTCTTTTCCCTGTGCTTCTGTACTGAAACCTTATTTTCAACAAGTTTGGGTTGTGGCGATCCGGGGGTTCACATACAAAACCGTTGTTGACGAGACAACTGCTTGTAGACGACAGTATCGATATCTTGGCGATCAGATGTGAGTACAGGTGGCGTCTGTGTTGGTTATCACACCACAGGGTCTCTCACCAGGATCTCACTAACCCTTCCTCTTTGTGTTACGTGGCGTTTCTTTATACGGAAGAGCACATGATTTCGACAGGGGTGTGGGCCTACAGTATGAGTAAAAAAGTGGACATACACTGACAGAGCAAAGTATCCGTACGAGTGTACAGCACGAGTACAGTCTCGCACGACGACTTTGGAGCAGTGCATGATACGACTCTGGTGGGTCACGCGCAAGAAGGTCCAAACCGGCCGCGTGCACAAAACTCCGTGCGTCGCTACCTCAAACTATCGCCAGTCTTCCGTGCATTTTCGACGCAATCCTGAGTGAGACAGAAGTAAGAGGTTACATGGAATACTATTACGGGTGTTACGTAATCGGTACAGACTCGTGATGATCTAAGACACCCTCTGTGCTCTGTACAGTCTTGGTTGCTCTTCCCTCTGACAGACTTATAGTTAAATTAGCACTTCGTCAAAGGGGCCCCCTGTTATTGTAACGTTACTGAAAGAGAAGCATAACCCGCAGCAAGCTTGGTGCCTGAGGACAACCACGTATTAGTGAAACGGTACGCCTTCTGGGCAGTTATTTTGGGAAGGAGAAAATTCTCCGAAAAGTGGGCAGGTGGGGACTTTTTTTTCGTTCCGATAGCCGTTGGGTCATTCGTTATTGCTCGGTTCCTCAACATGTTCTATGCGTCTTGGATGCACGACCTGCGGGTTTCTGCACGACGGTACGGCTACATAATTGGGAAGGCAGTGGCGCCACTTGCATGTCGCAAGAGCAGTGTGCATGGAAGAAATTAATCAAATTCAATCCTGTCACCGTGGCGGTCACGTATGCTTAGCTGATGATGTTCGGATCAACTCGGCCACCTTTGGGTATGCATGTAGTGTTATTTTTGGGCCCAAGCTGCTTTTCTGCACTTCTCAGGTGCATGTAAAATTACCCACTTGAGTACGCAAAAATTCAGAAAAACGTCTATTCCCTGAGGAAATATTTTGTCTTTTTCACAATGAATATTTTGCTGTCACATAAGCTACAGTATCGAGCCCCAAGGGGCTCCTGACGCATGACGTGCCATTGCGGGTGTCAAGACCATATAACATTAAGTCATCACTTCAGGTTCTTCCTTGTTTCGCCTTCTCTCTCTTATCATGCGTCTCCGACAGTTATCCGGAAGGAAAATGTTTGCTTTTTATGCTCATGGAATCTTCCATGTCACTTAGAATGGGCTGACGCTGCTCTCTGGCTGCTTGTCGTTGAACTTGGATTCCTCCTAGATGCAGCCCCTTTGCACTTATTATGGACTATACCCGAAACAGCAGTGGATGGAGACTTCCTACCGCGCCCACTAGTCTGTATTTCTAACTAGATAACAACTCTAAGCCTGGGCATTTGATTGTTCACGAGCAACAAAGGCCTTGTCCGTCCCTCTGAAACATGTCTATTGTTTTTCTGGCAGCATTCCGAGGTTGTTCAGAAAGACACCTTTGAGAGTTATTATTTCCTGTCTCAGCGAATAAGATGGACTGGATCAGCTATTTATAAATGTGTCACTCTGAAAGGTGGGGAAAGCCCCGTTTCGGGCGACTGTCAGCTTTAGTCCAGTCTCTAACAGTGAACAGTATGGGTTTGAGGTTATAATTCGTCTTATTCACACTGTAGCCGCGCTCATAGTGATATTTGATGATTATAATGTGACATGGAACTCTCTCCCTTCCCCTGAGTCTCCTATTCTTGTCACTTCTGAAACTGACGTTTGATGGAACCTCGGAAGAGAACAATGAGCCGAATAAGCCGACAGAAAGCGGGAATGAGATAAATAAGAGTGTTAATGGCTTTTCTCTGTATAAGCAAATTATTTCAAGCAACTTTCATTCCATTTGAGGTCTTGTAATAGCCATTTTCAGGGCAAAAATTTTCGAGGGGCTTTTTTCAGGTTTTATTGTTTCAACGCTTTTCCGAGGTACCCAACCGCCGGTCCCTTGGCCCAGTTGGTTAAGGCGTCGTGCTAATAAGAAATTAGCCTCTTTGCAACGCGAAGATCAGCAGTTCGATCCTGCTAGGGACCAATTTTTTTTTGTTTTAGGAAACAACGTGAAAACTATTTGTACTCCAGGAATAAAAGTCCTGCTCTATAATTAGCTTTTGACTTGTTCCTGGGATGGATTGTATCAACGTGGGCCAAATATGTCGTTTTGTTGTAACTCTACACTAACCCTGACTAACCCTGGGAACACAAAAACACTTCTACACCTTCAAACACTCTAATATAGAATTTATTCACACTATTTACTTCTTGGAGTGCTCCTTGTCATCTCCGTAAGCCTTGGTGCCGTAGTGGCCGTTGATACAGATAATGTCCTGGGGTCGGTAATCCTGCTTTCCGGAGAAGAACACCTCGAGAATGTTCTTGGTGCCCTCAGCGTATCGTGCCTGAGCATCAATGGAAGTACCAGAGATATGGGGAGTCATGGCGTTACCAGCACCGTACTTGTTTCGCATGGTTCTCCAGGGGTGGTCCTTGGGGGCAGGCTGAGGGAACCAAACGTCTCCTCCGTAGCCTCGGAGCTGGCCGTTGGCAAGAGCCTCAGCGACATCCTCCTTGACACAGATAGCTCCTCGAGCGGTGTTGACGAGCCAGGCGCCCTTCTTCATGTGGGAGAGCATCTGCTTGTTGAAGAGACCCTTGGTGGACTCGTGCAGAGGGCAGTTGATGGTGACAATGTCACACTGGGCAAGCATGTCCTCGAGCTTCTCGACTCGTCGGCAGTTGAGCTCCTTCTCGGTCTCGGGGGAGAGACCCTGGTAGTCGTAGTAGAGCATCTCCTTGGGGTTGAAGGGAGCAACTCGCTTGAGAACTCGCTGACCGATTCGGCCACCACCAACGGTACCAATGACCTTACCCTCAATGTCGTAAGAGTCCTTGGCAACGGCAGCAACGTCCCAGCCTCCAGAAATAATCTGCTCGTGAGCAGGAACGAAGTTTCGAACCAGGACAAGCATGGTCATAACAACGTGCTCGGCGACAGACTGGACGTTAGAGCCAGTGACCTCGAGAACAGCAATGTCTCGCTCGTTGGCAGCATCGAGGTCGACGTGGTCAGAACCAACACCAGCGGTGACACAGATCTTCAGGTTCTTGGCCTTGGCAATTCGCTCTCGGGTGATGTAACCGGGGTGGAAAGGAGTGGTGATAACAACATCAGCGTCAACAATCTCCCTGTCGAGGACAGAATCGTCACCGTCCTTGGAGGAGGTGGTGACAAGAGTGTGGCCCTGGGACTCGAGCCAGGATCGGATACCGAGCTCGTTTTCGGTGCATCCAAGCAGCTTGGGCTCGTCAACAGCGTGAGAACCGGCGTCGTAGAGAATAAGAAGGACCTTCATAGTGAGTGATTGAGATTGTTGTTTGATGGGGACTTGAGAGATGATATCTGTGGTTTATATAGACAAAAATGAGGTATATAGCGGTATCATCGCCGCAGTATGGAAGGGTCCGTGACCCGGTGATGTGCAGACAGAGGGTATCAATGTGAGGATATCAGTATGAGTACCGTAGTAAGATATCAGAGGTGTGTATATGACTAAGAGTGTAGTAGTATGGCTACTTGCACTGGGTATTTTCTTTTTCACTCTTCCATTCGAGAAATTGCTTCTTCATGTCTCAGCTTACTCTCTATGGTATCTTGATCTTCATGATCACCACTCGTAACGGTGTCAACCTAAAGTCTGGATACACATTTGTGAGCCGCAATGCAACGGAGATTGGAGCGTGGAGACTATGGTGTGGGTAATTTGAGGTCTTAAAGCCGCACCTCCCGGGTCGCAGGGAAGTGGAGGTTAGTGGAGTGCCAGAAGCTACCACTATTGCTAGCCTGGTCAGTGAGATGATGTCTATGGCATCCCCTTAAAAATGACATACACCTTCCACACTGCAATATTTACTTTGACAGTTCAAGTCAGATTCGTTTACTTGTATTTTTACGATGAATACTACTTGTACCACCCAACTCCTCAGTTACATACCCTCACCACCAGATTAGCACCATCTTAGCTCCCCTATGTGGTAGAAACAGCCGTTGAGGGGTATCCTGTGTCTCATGTTCCACACTGAGTTGCTGCGAAACGCCATCGATCCGAGATGCCGTTTATTTCCTCTTCGGTCAGTGTGGTCTGGAGGGGGCTGGAAGAGAGGCTGTTTTGACAAGTCGAAATCGTGGAGTTTGCCATATGATGGTTATTCAGTTTGTATAAAGTCCCTCGGAAAAGCGTAAATGCGTGGATATTCGTGAAACGCAAATGTGTCAAGAAAGCCGATTTTTGAACAATCTCTGTTTTGCTGGTACTTGTACTTGTACTTATAAATTCACCACCTCGTTCTCCCGTTGTCCTTGTCTTACTCACATTCTTCCCTGTCATGTCCCTTCACCCAATGTGCCCCCAATTTTATTTCCCCCCACACACGTTGCCAAGACTTGTCCTCGCTAAATATCGTAACTTCAGCTGACATGTCGATATTTTCACTGAATAATTATTCACCGATTTCAACACACCGGAGTAATATCCTATTGTAGAAGCGCCTCATGGGGCTATTGAGTCACAGCCTGGACATCACACGGCCAGTCACGTGACCTGATCGTCGGAAACCCATTTCTGTGACGTCACTTGTCCCAAGGTCATCATCCGTCGTCCTTAACCTACTTGTACATTCGATACTTATGACGAGCTCATAGAGATACATCTGACTATGGCGAAAAGGCCTTATTCGCACCGTTAGCCATCATGGCACTCCCTTGCCCAATCTGGCAACGCAAAACTGGTCACGCACACTCCACACTAACACTCCACATCTTCTCTCAAACTGCGTCTTATGCAGGGACGACTGCTATTTTGAGCGGAAATGACGAGTGTCTAGACTGAGAGAGCGGTGTGAACTCTGTTGCGCAAGTGCCGCTTCCCTAAATATTTGTATTTTTCATTTTTTTCGAGAATCAGCTGAGAAGAGACGATTTTCGAGAGTTTCGATGTTTCTGGATTTTTCCGATGCATTGATTTTCGCGATTGCCACGATCGGCTCTGTTGTGAATGTTATTGAGCTGGGGTAAAGAAGGGAGGGTACAGCTGGTGAGAGACGCCACACGTGGATTGAGTGAGGAAATTAATGGCTGCCACTGATAACCGAGAATTGTGGCATTTTGGATAATTTCTGGCTAATTTCTGCCTTTTTTGAGACTTTTATGGCCCTTATTCTTGCCAGTCTCCTAGCAAGTAAACTGTCTTTAGCAAGATTCTGGACTCGCGTGCAAGTGGGGTAAGTTGGTAATACGGCTCTTGCCTGCTCCAATCTGCTCCGAAGCCTTCCGACCTTTTCCGACTCCTGGCGCGATTGTAGCAAAAAGGGAGGAATATTCTTGACTTTGTTGCAGGGGAAATGAGAGTTTAGGCATGTGATTGTGGGAGGGTGATTAAGAAGGGGTGGAGCGAGAGCAGCACGGAGGTCAATTGGCACTGGTGTTGACTGAGAGGTCTGCCGTAGTTTCCACAACCAGTTTTTCACCTTGAAGATCTCCCTTACACTCTCTTGGAACCATTGTCCCTTCTCCAGGCACCATCTGGACTGCATGTAAGGACATGTACTAATATGTAACAGAGTTTGTCTCCATGCCGGGTGTGCGCTTCGTGTGCTGTATTGCCTCATTAAGCTGGAGAATCTTAGAGAGGCTCAGATGCGGGGAATCGGAAGGGCTTTTCAACTGGGGTACAGCCGTTAGGCCGGAAGGAGGGGAATTTAGGGGTGTTTGGGCGGAGATAAGGAGGTTTTAAGAGCGGAAATCAAGACTGTCGGCTCCCCGCTTTCACGCTGGCCCCTTGCCCCGCGTTTTCGCCCTTGTTTTCGCCCGTTTGACAGTGTCACATTTCCTCGTCTCCCCAGACCCTCGTCGTCTGTCATCTTATTTTTCCGCCACGCTTGTGCCCTTAGCCTCGGCATGCAACAGACTTGTCAGACTTTATGTATCCTGTATGTATCACGGATTTTCGAGCTATGTTCACAATTGTTCGGAGTCTAAAGTTGGTAGCAACTAGGCTCTAAATAGGAAGAAGTCGTCGGTATATATATAGAGTGAGGCCCGCCCCTTCGATGGCCGTACATTTTTCAAATTCATCGAACATCTCCGTTCACGACTAACCTATTTATAACCAGGCAGTTGACACCATCAAGCAAGAAGACACACTTACTTGACTCTCGCCTCTATCACCACGTGACTCGAACCAAATCTTTGGCTTTATTTTCACGTTCCCAACACAAAATCCAAACCGCCAATCACCCCATCTTTTTAATCAGCAACCTCCCCTCACCACTACCTTTTTCGAAGTAGTTATTTATTCATATTTATAAGTGAGTATGAACAGAAGACGGGTCTGACACAGACACGCGAACGACAACCGGGCCAAGCGACTAGACCTATCGAGCTGACTACCATCGACCTATCGAAGAACCACCATTAGTGAGCTCAGAGTCACACTAGAGATTTATGGCGTTTGAAAACAACCAATTCTCAAAACGCGAATTCAATTGCAATGGCACAGACAGAAGGTCAGGCCAAACCATCTACCCCATACTAACCCAGTGTCATACTTTGCATCAGTCCCCGCAGCTCCCGCAGATGCTCTTTTCGGCCTCATGGCCAAGTACAAGGCCGACACCTTTGACAAGAAGGTCGACCTCGGTGTCGGTGCCTACCGAGACAACACCGGCAAGCCCTGGGTGCTCCCCGTGGTCTCCAAGGTCGATTCGCTCATTGTGGCCGACCCTACCGCCAACCACGAGTACCTGCCCATCACTGGTCTGCCCGACTTCACCAAGTCTGCCGCCAAGCTGATTCTGGGCCCCGATTCTCCCGCCATCAAGGAGAACCGAGTCGCCTCGTGCCAGACCATCTCTGGAACCGGTGCCAACCACCTGGGATCGCTGTTTCTGTCGCGATTCCCCTCTTCTGCCGCTCCCCCCAAGAGCGTCTTCCTTAGCCGTTCGCCTCCTTCTGCCGGAGCCACCGGCGACACTCCCCCCCGAGCTGCTGGCGGCCGAATCTGGATCTCCAACCCCACCTGGGCCAACCACAAGCAGATTTTCGAGAACGTGGGTCTGACCGTCAAGCAGTACCCCTACTGGGACCCCAAGACCCTGGCTCTGGACACCAAGGGCATGCTCAACGCTCTGGAGAACGAGACCCGACCCGGAGACATTGTCCTGCTCCACGCTTGCGCACACAACCCCACCGGTGTTGATCCTGCTCGAGACGAGTGGAAGCAGATTGCCGCCGTGTGCAAGGCCAAGAAGCTCTTCCCCTTCTTCGACTCTGCCTACCAGGGCTTTGCCTCCGGTGACCTCGAGCGAGACGCCTGGGCCGTGCAGTACTTTGTCGAGCAGGGTCTGGAGCTGCTCATCTGCCAGTCGTTTGCCAAGAACTTTGGTCTGTACGGCCAGCGAGCCGGATGTCTGCACTTCATCACCCAGACCTCCAAGGCGTCGGAAAACGTCAAGTCGCAGCTGGCGTTCCTGCAGCGATCGGAGATTTCTAACCCTCCCATCTACGGAGCTCGAATCGTTGCCCGAGTGCTCAACAACCCCGAGCTGTTCAACGAGTGGAAGGAGAACCTGCTGGAGATGGCCAACCGAATCAAGAGCATGCGAGACGCGCTCAAGTCGGAGCTCATCAAGCTCAACACCCCCGGCAACTGGGACCACATCACCAACCAGATTGGAATGTTCTCCTTCACCGGCCTGTCCCCCCAGCAGGTGGACCGACTTGTCAACGAGTTCCACGTTTACCTGACCAAGAACGGCCGAATCTCCATGGCCGGCCTCAACACCCACAACGTGGCCTACGTGGCCAAGGCCTTTGACGCTGTTGTCCGAGGTTAACGCGATTATTATGTATTTGGAGTAGGATAGATTAACATGCTAGATCTTGAGAACCGTAATGAAATGTAAGAAGATGTACGCCGGCTTATCGCTGCAAGCACATGCAAACTGATTACAAAGCTGAAACTCGCAATAAGCTCTCGGCATGCACCGATCGGCATGATTTATCAACATTCATTTGCTGCAGGAAGTGCAGGGCGCAATATGATATTGTCGGTGGTTGAAATTTGAACAAAAGAAAAACAAACAGTGATGCAAGGAACTTGTAGATTACTTTGATAAAACTCATATCTCTTACATATCGTTTGTTCATACAGGTAATTAATTGATTATTCAAGTTTTCCGTACTTCGGGGACAAGTCCCAATTACTATAAGACGTGTATTCAATCTAGTCGTACAATTATTTCATGCATCTCCTGTTCAACAAGTCACTATCTCATAATATCAGCTTCGGCTCTCTTTTACAACTTCTTTGTAGCCTCTACACTCTTTCTACGACTACTTTTATCTACAAGTACACCCATTCATCGTGCAATAAATATGTTAGTATGTCAGCAAACATCGTAGCTGGGAAAAACCCGTCTGCTCTTGACGTTGACTCGCCACGAGGTGATGCCCTTTTCGGTGCCCACCAGCAGCGAGCCGCCGTCGTACGGACTCCAACACATGCCGCTGATATCGTGCTCGCGATAAGTCAGCCGGCGGGACTCCCCGGAGTTGAGGGCAGGCAACGACACTCTTGAGGACGACGAAGAGGACGGAGGAGCTGCCGAAAATGCAGAGTACACCGGGGGAGCGTAGTTGGTGGCATGGTCCGTGATGGGGGTGATTTGCGGCTCGGAGTCTAGCGACATGTCTGAGCCAGCCATGTACTCTGAAGACGAGTTGGAGATATCGGATCGACCCGATCGGGCTGATCTGATGGACCGCTGCGACCACTCCTCGGGGTAGTAGTGGTGCATGGATTTTGGGGGTCGCGAGTAGTAGGGCAGATGGAGCACCTGGTGGTTGGAGAAGTCCCGCAGATCCACCATGTGCACCCGACCACTGTGTTCGGAGATGAACATAATGTCTTCGGGGCCCTCTGAGAACTTGAGGCACCGGAAGGCTCCATGATTTTCCTCTCTTCGCGACGAGGGCACCTCTACGAGCGGTTTTGAGTGTTTTCGGACATCGTACAGACGAGCGACTCCGTCCTGCGATGCGACTCCGAAAAGCACTCCGTTGGGGTGAAACGCCGTGGAAAAGCCGGATTCGGACCCGATTTCGATCGTGTGCGTCTTGACCCATCCGTAGGCGCCCCGGTTGCACACGTAGACCTGGTTGGAGTCTCCACAGGCTACCACTGTGGAGTTATCAGGCGAAATGGAGGCATGGTTGAGCGCCGAAGTGAACCGAAACTGGTCCTCGACGGCAAACGATGCAGAACCAATGCTCAGAAAGTAGAGCAGGTGGTCATTGTTACAGACAAGCGCCTTGGTGGCATTGTCGTAGAGGGTCACGGCGTTATTGATGGCTTCTCCGGTGAAAATCTCGCCCGAATAAGTTTCCTTGGTGGCGATATTTCCGACACAGAAAAGCCCCGGAGAGGAGGCCGGGGGACGTGTCAGACGAGACAGTCCGCTGGCCAAAGAGGGTCTTCGAGGCCCACAAGTCTGGTCATAGACTCCTCCAGCAGCAACAATTCCGTTCTGAACACGCACACAGCGGGGTTCGAACTGGAACTCAAACAGCGGCTGGTCGGACCCGTCGAAGCTCAGCTGCCGTATGGTATTGTGGACCGGGTAGATGACCGAGTCGTGGGACATGCCTCCCCCCATATCTGTGGCATGGATGAGATCCCGGAGCTGCCAGTGCTTGACGGTCACATGTGCGGGGTAGAAGGTGTACTGGTCGTGGAGCAGTGTGTTCTGCGCGCGCAGCTGGGCGGTGTCGATGGTCATATCGAGGAGAGCAGGCTCGTTTGCGGTGTGGTAGTTGACAAGTATAGTCTGGGGTTAACTAAATTACTGGATTACATGATATTGCTGCAGGCCACTTTAACCTTGTCAAACCATACCGCCTTGACGTCATGTGGTCCAAGTGACCCCCATCCTTATCTCAACTTTATTTGGCTAAATGAGAAATGAGAGGAGAAGAGTCCTTGTACAGGTGTATAATGGTTCAAAATGACAATGAGGTATTTTGTGGCCCACTTGCCTTAAAATAGCCACGGTTTTACCCTCCTTTTCGTCTTCTAGCTACTCACTTGCCCCGCAAACGGCACCTTGGTCCAATATAGACCTTTCGGTAAGGCAACCCGGAACTCACCAGTTACGAATAATCTAAATGGGATAATAGAAAGAGCGACAGAGTCATAATAAGGTACCGGGTCACCTATAGATGAGGAGTACAAGAATAAGTACAAGAACGAGTGCAACTACCTGGTACAACTACAAGGCACTTGTACACTCATGTTCCTTGCACCTCCTTTTTGCCACTGCTACCTAGATGCGCCAAGATGCTAAAGTGGCTCCGTCTATACGACACTAAGGCGGATAATATGAGATTAGTGGTGCTGTCGGGAGTAACAGAGTGCGGAGAGTGAAATAGTGTACGAGTGAAAGAGTATATTCTGGCAAGACATTGGGGTATGAGACAAGCGGGTGATTGAGGTTGATTAGTAAGCGGTGGGGGTGTGAGGGGAGGTGCAGGGTTATTGCGAGCAGGCGTTCCAGTATTGGTTGGGATGGTTACATTGTTCTATGGGAGCGTTTTAGACCAAATCTGACTATATCATCGAACTCAACAAAATTACTTGATTTGTCAACTATTGCTCAAGTAAATGTAAAAGTGAGGGAATTGGACAAAAAAAGCATTCAAGCTCTTAGTCAGCTGTTCTGCAGCTACCCAATATATTACATGATCGTCTTCCATCACTTGCAGCCCTAGATTCTCCTCCTCTACTTCCTACAATCTCCTCATTATCACGGTGGAACATTCTGGCTTAAATTCATCCACATGCATGCGGGGCACACGAGCTTAAAGGGAGTCTATTTTGAGGTAGTTATAGGTGGAGTTGGGTGCTGAAAGAAGCACTAGAGACGAAAAACAGTCTACCCAGTATTGCTACGCCTTTTCCAGCTCCAAATATCTCTTCTCCATGCTGTTTTATCCCCTCCCCCATATCGCCACTCAACCCAAAGCGTGTTAAACTCTGACACTGCACAGGGCCTGGGTGGCTAAAACCTCGAGAATGTCTGTCCATCTCTACCTCCAAACACTCAATCAGCCGCCAACATGAGATGTCTGCTGATTCTGCTGTTTTTGGCGTCCGTGGCGCTCGCCTCGTTCTACAAAAACAGCCCCGTTGTTGAAGCCAAGGGCAACTTGGGCCCGGTGCTCAAGTCCAACAAAACCTCCATTGTGGAGTTTTACGCTCCCTGGTGTGGTCACTGTCGAAGTCTGCTGCCTGAATACATCAAGGCCAGCAAGGGTCTCCGAGGACTGGCCAATGTCGTGGCTGTGGACTGTGATCAGGAAATTAACAAGCCTGTGTGCGCCCAATGGAAGGTCCAGGGCTTTCCCACACTCAAGATCTTCCGTCCTTTCAATGATCCAAAGACCGGAAAGAAGATGCGACCCATGGTAGAGGACTACAAGGGTCCCCGGGAGGCTGTGACTATCGTTAAGGAGGTTTCTGGCCGAATCAAGAACCTTACCAAACGTCTTTCGAGTGTAGCTGATCTCAAGAAGCTGATAGAGACTGAAGAAGACATTTTCCACATTCTCTACCTCCCTGCTACCACCAAGAAGCTTGTGCAGGTCCCTCCTGTGCTCAAGGCCGTCGCAATTGACTTTGTTGACACTGCCAAGGTCTCTTTCTCCCCTGGAAAGACCGTTCCTGAACTTGTCAAGCATCTTCAGCGAGAGTACCCTTCGCTTTCAAAGCTGGATACCACCAAGAGTCAGATTGTGCTTCTGAAGAAGGGCCACCACCCTGTGGCTTACGACAAGGATCTGTCTCACGATGGTATCACCAAGTTTGCTAACCAGTATGTCGTTATTCGAGAAGGCAAGAACAGAAACGCTCCTGCCAAGAAGACTCTCAAGGAGTTTGTCATCGAGTCCGACGTGCCTGATCTCACCTCCGATAACGACTCTGTTGAGGAGGAAGACGAGATTCTCACTGATGGCAAGGACGATATTGAGGTTGAGATTGTCGAACAGGTCGAGGAAGTCCCCCAGGAGGAGACTGCTGCTCAGACAGACTCCGATGATACCGACGACACCGAGCCTGAGCCTCTGATGGCCGATTCAGCCTCCGATTCCGAGTCTGACACGGATTACGACGCTGATACTGAGGATATTGAGGACGAGAAGCCCTCTAAGATCACTCCTGTGCCCGAACAGATCAACCTCAACGGCGGTCCCGAGCACCAGAAGGCCCAGATCAAGTCCATCATGGACAAATATGGCGGAGAAGAGAAACACCCTCGACAGGCTACCCGAATCTACTCTTTCGCTGAGCTGCGAGACTCGTGTCTCAAGAACGACTCTCCTACCTGTATCGTCATGTCCACCTCTCCTTACAGCTTCCAGAACGATCTGCTGACCATCCACAAGGCTGCCAGACACGCTAGTGACGATACCTACAAGAAGGTCAAGTTTGTCTACTTTGTGGACATCACCGACGAGCTGGAAAAGCTTGCTGAGGAGCTGGGAATGGGTCCCTACACATACATGAAGCCTCCTGCTGATGCAAAGGGCGGAAAGCACCATCTTCACGAGGGATCATACGTTCTCCTCGATGTGCACAAGAACAAGGTCTTCAAAATGCCTTCTTCCACCGTCAAGAACGACGGCAACATTGTCAACTTTGCCACCAAGGGCTACAAGAAGGTGGAGGGCAAGAAGCTCCCTGCCAGATACAGATTTGAGTACTCTGACCGAGACGAGTTGTAGGTATAGTACTGGTACATACAAACATATAGATAATAACAAATATTAACCCACTACAAACTCGCGATTTAATTGTCTACATGTACTATACTATGGAGCTTTTATCTGCTTCTAAGTCTTTTATTGCTTCACCTATCTCCCCTGCACTGTAACCCAACATGCTGAGTCAGCACAACGAATAGCAAAAGAATATCACTCGAAACGAGGGCAAAAAGTTACTCCGCAACGGAGAATTGAACTCCGGTCCCCCGCGTGCTGAACAGATGTTCTGACAGGCGGAAATTCTAGCCACTAAACTATTGCGGATTGGCGATGAGTTTCGGGGCGAAAAATGCGTATTTGAAACTGAAAAAGTTGCTTTGAAATTTTGTCAAAATTGAGGTGAGAGGGTTAAAAGTGGTATAGAATTGTTCATTGGGGTCTCATCTATACTATGAAGTTACTTCTGTCACGTTGTATTCACCGTAGCGCGAAGGATCAGCCTTCAAATAGAGCTACCTCTGAATAGATGTTTTTTGTTCTACGTAACTCTAATGTAACAAAACTCCCAAGGAGAGAAACATCTAAGTCAAGTATTGTACTGACGAGTAACTATAGAATGAACAAACATGGGACACTCAAGCCCACACGAATAATGCGTCTAGAGTTACCAGAGATGATCACAGAGATAGGTAACAGCACGAACGACCAGACTGACCTTTCACAACTTGGCTGGCACCCCCAAAACACCAAAAATTTCGCGGAATTATTCGCTTTTTTCAATCTTAAAACGGCCCAACACCTCCGAAATCTCACAATTCGGTTGTATAGTGTAGCGGTTATCACCTTGGATTCTGACTCTTGAAGTACCTTCCAGTAACCCCGGTTCGATTCCGGGTACGACCTTTCTTTTTTGTCCTGCTTTATGGTGGGTTACTTGCTGGACTTGCCCCATGTATGATCCAGGGTTGATCCTCTTTTTTTATCGTGTCGGGACGTGTCACATTAGACGCATCTTAACCTTGAGTGAAGTGAGTGGGAGAATTTGAAGAAGGTAGATATCGAACTTTTTGCAATTCTGAGACTCTATATCTCCTAAGCAAACGTTTCTGAGCTGAATGCACTTTTCAGAATGTCTCCAGCTCTTCTGTAGCTCATTCTAGACACCCCTTCTACTTCGTCACTCTCTAACGTCTATGCAGTATAATAGACCAAGTGAAAGATATATCCAAGACCTCAAGGCAAAATGAGAACTGCAGTGGTGCGTTCTTTCGTGCAGTATTCCTTCATATAGACGGTGTATTGAAAATATATGTATCTTCTCCAGATATTCTTGATGAAGGTCTTGTACGACTGTACTTGCAGTGACATCAATGCACTATGAGCAGTCATCTCCATCGTGTAGATGATCACCTATCAAACGACACAATTCCCTGTGCGACAGACATCAAATCCTTGTTAACCCACCTCTTTGCTCCACCTCACTTCATCTCCAAACTCAGCCTTACATCCACGTTCTATACATCCCAATTCTATTGGCTCTCGTATTCTACGGTCTGCCAAGTGACGCTACACTGAGCCACCCAGAACATTTTCGGCCACCAGAACCAGTTTGGCAACTCTGCCACGCTACCGTCCATCGCGTGACAGACGGTCCAATTCGTGTGACCGGTCGTGTGCTAGATCGTCGGAGGATTGAGTACAAGTA
Organism: Yarrowia sp. JCM 30696; assembly: GCA_001600535.1. Lineage (NCBI taxonomy): Eukaryota > Fungi > Ascomycota > Dipodascomycetes > Dipodascales > Yarrowia > Yarrowia sp. JCM 30696. Next base: position 324,405 of record BCKG01000002.1, on the reverse strand, counting down.
TTGGGTCTGTAGAGGGTAGGTACAAGCAGGTACAAAGAGCCCTTCTGAGCCTTACTGTGAGCCTCGTAACCGTTCATGCCGGCTCAAACGGTTCACACTTCCATAAATTCCCGATAAATACATTGCTACTGTTCTTGGAGGATCTTCGCTCAACGCCTTGAAAGGGATCCCACCGCCAGCCCTGAATAATATTTGGCCGTTCTAAAAGGGACACACAAGTGTGGGTACAGCACTTTTACTCCACAAGACACCACGCTCACACCACCCCCATCCGTAAATAACGCTCCACTTGCCGGATCGTGACCTCTGTGGCGATCCACAAGGTCGGCCCTTGATCTCTGCCACCACGTGCTCTACTACGAACCTTGCCCGATGGTAGCCAAGAACTCTGATGTGAGATAAGGCAGGAGGAGAGGGTGGGTAATAGGTGTGACGTGGTGTCTGTGAGATGTGGATAATACGGGTGGCACATTTGGAGCATCTGATACAACAGCTACTGTACAAGGCAATACCACACCTTTTCTGAGAGACACGCAATTACGTCACTTGACAGATATTCTCGAGGATAAACTCGTCACTTTTTCGCTAGATCCGAACTCTGTTCTGGGTCGGGGTTAGAGCGAGACGTGGCATTCGGGCTGAATAGTGCCTCAAATCGCCAGTTTTTTCCACAGACGTATTATTTTGACCCCTGACGCTCGATTTACGGGCCCAGATGTGCTCTTTTCGGCCTGCAAGAACCCCTATGTCGAGCCCGTTGCTGCGCCCCAGAAACTCAACTCCAACGCTACTATAAATGGAACATTGGGCTGGAACGTTGGTAACTGGAGAGGTAGTAAAGCTACCGAGACTAAAATGAAATGAGACTAAGGCGGCGACTGTGGTAACAGAACAATCGCATTTTCATAGCCAAATCTCCACTGCCCATTGTTTAGTCCACCAACCACTCGCCCCACAGTCAACCTTGTTGGGATTACCGTTTTGAGGTGGGGATGAGAATGACTGCTGTTACGGACACGTTTGACACATTGGAACCCGGGAAAAGACATGATAATGCGCACAAGCCGTTAGAGGTCTCGGTTTGAGAACCAAATTGTGTTTCCAGAGCCCTAACGTTGACATCTATAGATCTCTCCATAAGTTGCTCAAAACCTAAACCACCGATACCGTGAGGTTTAGGGGTTGAGAATATAGCCCTTGGACGGCGTTCTGTGTAGGAAAAACCAACATTGCCCTTCTGTACACGCCTAATACGCTCGTTTCCATCTGCCTCTTTCGCCCCTCTCTCAGCTGAGCCCCTTTTTCGCCTCTAAGCCCCTTCCCAACTGCACCAAACTAAGTTCACAACAAACGGCATGCTGCTCCAACATGGAACTTGGACACCTGGACATCTCTCTTCTCCACATCCCCAATTGACCCGAAACACGCAATGCTCAAGGCTCTCGGTCTGGGTAAACGGGGCGGCGACACGCTCGCCAAGCCCCTCAACAACTCCACGGTCTCGCTGGCCATCATGGACGACGCCCTGAGGGTCGAAGAGGCATTTATTGCCATGGACATGGTGATGGATGATCGAAGCAAGGAGGCGCTCAAACTCATCCAGAAGGACGAAGCTGGTGGATCGGCCAAGTCTGTGGCTCGAGAACAGTCGGCCTTTTACAAGCTGGTCATTGGTGTCATCTACTTCATCGAGGCCACGCTGGGATTCGAGCCCGAAAGCATCCGCCGTGCCTCTGAAGCTCTGGCTGAGGCTGAAGCTGCAGCCGTGCGACAGAAGCGAAACGTGTCCAACCACGGAGCCCATGTCAACTACTCAAAGTACCCTCCTGGTACCGAGTACCGTGTGGCCTTTGCTGAGGCTGAGCTTATGGGCGCCATCACCCTGTTCCTGTCCGAGTCGTATCTCGAGTCTGTCAAGGCCCTGTACAAGCTCAGAAAGGCCTACCAGACCCTCGACGAGATCAGCAAGAGTATCAGAGAGTCCAAGAAGCCCGCCAAGAGCTCGGATCACAAGAGTACGCTTGATTCGCTGAGTCTGGCTGTTTCCGACGACCAGGAAATGGCTTCTCTGGTGGAGAAGTTCCAGAAGACTCGTCTGAACCGTCTCAACGAGAGCAACACCACCACCCCGGTGGAGTCTTCTGCCGCTTCCATGAACACCACCACTTCCTCTGCTACTGCTCTCCACCAGGGATCAGAGACTATCGAGGAATTCATTGAGTCTGGAGTCGATCTGTGTTTCGGAATTCTCCAGCTCGTCATCTCCATCATTCCCCCTACTCTTGGAAAGATTCTCTCCGTTGTTGGGTTCCGAGGATCTCGAGACGGCGGTCTTTCTCTGCTGTGGGAGGCCACAAACTATAGAAACATTCACGGAGCGCTGGCTCTTCTGGTCCTTCTGCAGTTCTACGACGGACCCACCCAGTTCTCCGACCTCATTCTGCCTGGAACCGAGGAGGATCTCATCCAGCAGGGCAAATACGACATCAACACAGCTGACGATACCGAAATCACGCTCACAGCGACGATTACCGGCGGTTCGGGACACTCTAAGAAGGTGCACACTCTTCCCAAGAACCCTAGACGTCGAATGCACAAGCTGCTACTGGCTGCCCGAGGCTACTACCCCCATTCCGCTCTCTGGATGCTTCAGCAGGGCCGAATGGAGGCATCTCAGTGCCATCTGGAGAAGGCCGTGGATATCATGGACGCCGACATTGGCCCCATTGAGATGAAGCAGGTGGAGGCGCTCATGCTGTTCGACAAGACCATGTTCATGCTCTTCCTCAACCGGTACGAGCAGTCTGCCAAGAACTTCATCCGTCTCATCGATATCAACGCCTGGTCTCACGCCTGGTACACATACGTGGCTGCCACCTGTTCCATCGAAATCTACCGAGAGAACCTGCGTGCTGGAAACGCCGAGGCTGCCAAGAAGGCCAAGGACAATGCCACCAAGCTGCTGAACGAGGCACCCGGACTCATTGGAAAGAAGAAGCTCATGGCCAAGACCATGCCCATGGACGTGTTCCTGTCGCGGAAGATTTCCCAGATGCAGCAGCTGTCCAAGCAACACAACATTGACCTGGTCGATGCTGCAGGCGTGTCTCCTGTCCAGGAAGTTGTATATTTCTGGAACGGCTACGGCAAGATGCCCGAGTACGCTCTGGACAAGGTCTTTTCCGAGGTGCTGGCGTACTCTGCTGCTCCTCTGGCTCCCAGCCACATTCCTGAGCAGGAGAACGAGAAGACTGTGCGACACCTGCTGCAGGCTGTGGCTCTGAGAAACATGGGTAAGGTTGAGGAGGGATACAAGATGCTGAACGACAATGTGATTTCGCAGATTGTCACCCACAGCAACGGCAAGTACCACTACAACAAGTCGGTGGCACACAAGGACCCCTGGATGCCTCCTTCGGCGCTGTACGAGCGAGCCATGTTCGAGTGGGTCATGCATGGCCCCAAGGGCACCGAGACTGTGCGAGAATGGCTGTCTCTGGCTGAGAAGTGGTCTGACGATTACGAGCTGAGTACTCGAGTTGGCATGAAGATCAAGTCTGCTTTCGAGCGACTTGACGGAGGAGCTCTGGCATAAGAGTAGACGTATATATTTAATGTATGAGATAGAGTGAGAGGGAGTATATAAGAGACGTAGAAGACTATATAAAAGAACCAAGGTATTATCAACTTTCCATCTTTACTCAATTGACACAGCTGTCATTCTCAAGGCTTAGACCTACCCCTATGGTTTAGCTATTGTGCTGAGAACGTGTTGAACCTAAGAGTAGGTGTATATAGACAACACACCGGTACATTACTTGTAGATAATATTTTTCATCTCATTTTCAAGTACATGCAATTGTACGGAATAGCACGTCTGCCACTTTTCTCCCTCTCAACGCCAAGCCCACTACGCTGCCACGTTAGCCATCCTACCAACTCATTGGGTCAACCACACGCTTCTTAGTACTGTAGGTCGTCTTTAGGCTTCCCATTAGGTTGCGAGTAAGAGTGTATTTGGGGCACTTGGGTGGGTGAAATGAAGATCCACAGCAACGGAACTCATAATCTGACGTTACTCAAGTGTTCGGAAACTCGACCCGAGCACCTTGCCCGCCACACACCCCTCTACCACTTCCACACCCTCACCCACACTTCATCGACCCGTTAAAGTTCATTTCCCACCCTGCAGCTGCCAACCTACACTGCATACATTACCGTGCGTGTCCGTAGATGGTTGGAGAGAATACTCGCTAACGACGCTTTGTGAATAGAGCCCCAGAACCGGATTTGCCACGCGAAAGACCTCCACTCGACTCAGTCACGTGACCCAAGCTAAACACCCGGCGCAAAAGCCCACACGACGGCTCATTCTCGGTACACGACACGCCGACACGGTGTGGACCACATTATTTCGGCATACCAAGAGCAAGTCAAGACGATATCAAGACTGATAACGACGACAAAAGACACTGAGCAGGATATATACGACTACACGACTAATACGACTACGAAACACGTTCCTTACTATTCATACCAACTCACCTTTTAACGTGATCTAATACTTCGTTCACTCTCCACAACCCCCTGCCATGAACCCAGACTCTATTCGGGCAGAAGTGGTGTTTGAATCACCGACAGTATTTGGCGGCGACGACGTGCGCGCTGTCATCACCTTCAGAAATGTTTCCAAGGTTGACAACACCTCTGACACCAGAAACGATGTCAGACACAGCACCGACACCCGCAACAGAAGCGACTCGTTTCGCAATAACAACAACAGTCGCACAGAAGACCAGCCTAGAGCCTCGGTCGACGGCTGGAGAGACCGGTTTTTCGGCTTACTAAGCACAGACTACGAGCCGCTACCGAGCAATCGTCTTTCTCGAGCTCGTTCTGTACGACGATCTACTCAGCCTCCAGTTAGATCTCCCCATGGAACCTCGGAGACGCTGATTATGGGCACGTGTCGAATAGAGGGTCATTTTGTGGTTGATCCCGAGGTGGTGGATGTTGCACGACTCGAGCACGTTCGAAATAGAGGAGCTGCTATGGGTCTGGCGCATCTGAGTGAGGTGGATGATTCCAATGAGGTAGATAACCCTCAGGGAATTACAAAGATGATCTGGGGGCTGCTGGGAGACGAGTCCAATAACGCACAAGGTGCCACTGCCCAATCTAGTGATTCTGGTGAAGGACTTCCTATTTACTCCAGTGCATCGTCTCTCTTGTTTCCTGCTCTGACTCTCAATCCAGGAGAGAGTAAAGCCTTTTACTACAAATGCACACTGCCAAGAGAACTGCCTCCCAGTTATCGAGGTAAGGCTGTCAGAATATACTACAGTCTTGTGGTTTCCACTCAACGAGGAGAAAGCAGACTAGTGGACGATCCCAGTATGTCCAATGGAGATGCCCCACTGCCGACACCGAGTCTCAAATCACGTGCTCATCGTCTGGTTGCACCTTTTAGAGTGTTTCAGTACGTTGATGATGACGGAGACTCGATTCCCCACCAGGTGGATAACCCTATTGGAGGAGATCAGAGTGCAGTAGCAATCAAAGAGCTGCCAGACTCGTCGCGTGAGACGATGAGTAATGTATTTGGCCTTCACCATGTCGGACCAAGCACGAAACCAGGTCCCAAGTCACGTGAACAGCTGTTGGAACACATCAAGTCTCTCAGAACGTCTCATGATCCCTACGCTTCGCATGACATGGCTATAGAGGACGAGGAGGACGACATTGGAACTTCTGCAGGTGCTCACATCAACAGACTTGTTCAGTCGAACGGTCTCATTAGTAAGACTCTGGTTCCCAAGACTACTTTCCACATTTCTCGGAACTCCAAGTACATCGCCACTCTGAGTCTTAGCAAGCCATTGTACCGAATTGGAGACTCCATGGTTCTCAGCTTTGACTTCTCCGGTTCTCAGACACCCTGTTACCATGTCACAGCTTCTCTGGAGACCACAGAGACCATCCATCGAAGTTATTTGCATGGATATGACTGGGATGATAGTCTTCTCAGTGGCTGGGGTAACTCCAGCAACGGCAATCTCAACTCTGGTAACGGTAGACGATCGTCAGTGGGTTCAGATGGCAGTGGAAGACGATTGTCTGGTTCTAGAGATCCTACTATGATCCCCTTACCTTCCACACGTCGAATTTACGCCCAGGAAATGACCTTCATCTACGATTCACGTGACCGGGTCACCTTTGACATGGTTGTTCCTGCTACCGCTGCTTCCCAGTTTGCTACCACGAAAATCTGCATGGACTGGTCGTTGAAACTGACTTTCGTGACGCATTTCGCCGACAAGAAGGGCGCTCAAATGCTGGGTAGCTCCAAAAATAAAGCGGCCAACCCTTCAAGCACAATTCAAGCCAATATTCCTCGACCTGCTGTCAGTGAGCCTGGATCCCCAGTGATGGAGAGAAAGCGAAGTATCGCAGGTGACTTTGTCTTCCCCAGTACTAACGGCCATGCGAACGACACCCCTGCTACTAACGGAACTCCCGGTAACATTCTCAACGTTACCGACTCTGCGGTCATTGCTCCCGTGGACTACGACTCCCGAGGCACGACCTACGGCCCCAAGGACTCCTTTTCCTGCGAACATTTCTCCTGCAAAATCCCCCTCAACATCTACTCCACCGACAAGGACATTTCGTCCGTCATTGGCGTCAGTCGGGGTACCTCTGTGTACTCTGCCGGGCTCTGGTAGCTATATATATTTAATGATGATATGATTAGACGATGGACAGAGTGGGCGTATACTTACAGTTTGCGAAAGGCAACTCACCGAAGTCGAGGCTTTTTTCACGATACTCTCGAAAAAGAAGTCGAACCCGATAAATGTCGTAAATATACGCCTGCCTAAGGTTGCCGTAGAGTTGACCCCGCTTTGAGCTTCGAGACACGATACGATACGTAGGAAGGACTACTCCATACCGTGAATAGCTGTTGATCACGGGAAATGCCTGACTATCATTGTATTCGAAAGAGCAACTAAGACTGGAGCCACATGTCTAGGACGCACAAACGACCTCCCGCACACGCACAAGACCTCCCTTACCTCTACCCACGCCAATTGTACACGTATGTCTCAGATCTCCTACGGCGAACCTTGCGTTAAACGGTGCATTTCATAGCGACTAATTGTTATGATAGTATGGAGCTGGTGGATGTTATCGAAACCCCTTGGAAACGTTGGAGGAACTAAAAACGTTGGACAGCGGCTGTCAGTTCTACAAGAACTAGCCTAGCCCACTGGCACAAAAAAAAGCAAGTTCGATTTGGTGACATGAGAGACATTGGAGTTCGGTTGGCTCATTAGACATGGACTGCATGCATATACCCACCCTTGGCACTTGACAGCGGTTGTCAAATGTTTATACAGGCTTTGAAAAGCAATCATAAACAGACGTGACAGACTGCAACAGTGAGAAGAGGAAACTGCTTAGTCAAATAACCATAGAAATCCAGAATAATAGTTGCTACCAATGATGCACCTCCCCCTTCTTATAGCTGTAATAAAGCCCCCTTACGTTGAAGGCTGCAACGGCACTGGCTGCACAGAATAGACCCTTGCGTCTCGTGAACTCTCACTTCTTCTCTTTGTGGGCTACAAGGTCTAGAACCCTGTCAGACAGAAGTAGGCAATTTTTCGCAAATGGATGTCAAATATGGCTACAAAGAAGACCTGTAATAATGACAAACGGTGACATGATAATGTGGCTCAGCCTTCATCCTTCTACCTCTCTTTTTCCGCTTTCTATGGGCCCTTCATATGTGTATCAATATAACACCCTCGTATAAACTTTTGTATACGAAGTCGATCGACGATGATCAACAAGAGATCAACACGAGATGGTGTGGGGAAAAAGTCCACGAGCTGTGTATCGACGGGTGTGAATGGTCTAGAGCATCTATATTGACGCTCTTTTAGTCTATCCCCACCCCATATCCTCCCAGAAAACCGCTTTCTAGATCAAACCCCCTGTAGGTTGCATGCTAAGACAAGCAGCACAGCCAGGGTTTTATGAGCGTTATGACTGGTGTCAGATATAAATACCTGTGGGGAGACCGGGGAAAGAGCAGCAAACACTCAATCATACCATGAACATCTCATACGCCGTCGGAATCGTCACAGCAGCGGCTTTTGATCCCTTCCAGTACGTTAGCTGCGTGGTTGGACCTAGCACAACTGTCTCAGCGGCTCCTGTAGCCTCAGCGACTACCATCTGGGCCAGCATGGATGCTGGAGACTACCCCGTTTGCATTGGTCAGGGAGTATACGGCACTTCCAGTGCTTCAAATGCCACAGCGACAGTGATCACATCTACAGGAGGTAGCACAGTCACACTCTATGGAGTTCCCACAACACAACCACCAGCAGACTGGTTGAGAGCCAAGGAGAGCCAGAATGTTCAAAGAATCACTCCACAGACTAGTGGAGGGGGTAGAGTGACTTTCTCGCTAAGTCACATGATTCTAGCTACTTTAGTGACTTCTTCCGCGCTCTTAGTCTGAGCAGAAAGCTAACTAATTGTTCAACAAAGCATAACAAATAATGGAGGGATGGAAACAGGACCAAAAAACAGGACAAAACAGGGAAAAGGATTAAAAAAAGGACACGGACTGGGATTCGAAAAAGAATCGGTATATAGACACTAACAGGTAATTACATTTTTTTCATTGGGTGAGTAAGTGTCAAGCTAAGCACTATTTAGCTTACATGAGCCACTGTTGCCTAGCAACGCTTAGTAATCGTTCCCTGGGTCACGTGCAATTGTCAAAGAACAGAAAACGTCTCTGTCTAGCATCTCTGCACAGCTAGACCCACTTGAATCTTCCACCTGCATCTTTCATGAACCAAATATAGACAGTTAGTGGCAGAACCTGAGTAATAATTTGGGTTTATGAGTTGCTTGGTGGCCAGAGTCGTTTTTTTCAGGTTAGGGTAAGTAGACCAAATAGGCAACGGATCCGCACGAGAATGCACCGGGACGTCTCGGATAAGCCCGGGTCAGAGTGGCTGGATCGGGCAAGCCCACGAAATGTATAATGAGCCGAGGAAGTGTCAGATAAGAGAGGCAAGTTGTGGCAAAAGGTGGTGCGTTTTAAAGTCGGTTTTTAGGCTTGTGGAATTTTCACTTAGGAGGGGCTACTTTGGGACTTGTTACCTATCTTAAAGTGGATCGAGGGGATAGTGTGTTCTAAAGATGAAAACAATATAACTTGGGCTAAAGAGGAGGTATTGAGAAGGTGAAAGTGACTAGATGGTCTGTGAGATTAGAGTATTCACCTCCTCTAAGATGGCGCCACCATCGTAACTCGTCGTGTTTTCTTATCACTCGCTTCTTCCCTCCTGCCTTTACCGTCACGCCGTTAATTTTCGTAACTCTAAATTATCGTGCACCTTATCCTTATCCAGCTTGCTTATGTTGATCCGATAATGAAGAAATTAGAGCACACGATGAGGGAATACACGAGTGGGGTGAGAAGGTGAGACGATATAGCGACATTGCGGGTGGTTGAGGGCATCGTAGGTCTAATGTTTTACTACTATTTGTATATACACGCCCAGATCATAGTCATAGGTCCTACTGCTGTGTCTACATTACTCGTCTACGGTAATTACTTGTACGCGTTTCATTTCAGTCAGTTAATATGCGATTAATAAATAGTTAGAGATGCTACCGGGCAGAGTATGCTTAGGCGCTCTGGGTCTGGGTAGTGGTGGACTGGGAAGGCTTCCAGGTGAAAGAGTAGACACCCGTCCAAGAGGTCCAGGAGAAGTCGACCTGATCAAATCGATCAAAGAAAGTAGAGGTGGCTCGAGAAGGCATTGTGTGTGTGAGAGGTGAAGAGGTGGGTGGTTTGTGTGTTTGGTTTAAAACCGTTGTGGATTGTAGAATGGGAGGATGTGTTTGTACTGAAAGAAGACAGAGATGGTAGCCTATATATATTCCTGATTGCAAATCAGTCACACGATATCGAGGCTGATTGCTGCATATCGCCGCATGGAACCAAGGTTCGGCGGATGTGCTAAATTGGTCTGTGAAAAAATGTGGCTTTCAGGGGAAGGCGTGTTTGAAGGTGTAATAGTGGTCTGATTGGAACGTAAATAGTATTGGGAGAATCTTCAGACACTGGAGAGTATTACAGTATTACTATCTTGTACATTTCATTCCAACTACTCCCTCCACACCTCCCCATATTCTGACTCAGATATCTATGTATTTCACATTAGACTCATTCTTCAAAAACCTAGTTTAACGCCCTCAATCAGTCACAACTTTTCATTTATCGCCATACATACATATCTTACATCAGTTGGGAGATAGTCCCAAAGCTTATATGGGGTGGATTCAGGGTCCATGTCAAACCAAACACCTAAAAAGGTCTAAAAAGGCGTTGCAGGCGTGATTATGTAAGCGTCAGTGAAGGGAGGAGAGAGATAAGGTGCACACACGTGGTCGATGGTAGCAAACACCAGCTAATACCGCCTGTGTCGTCGTGTTTACATGTTCAGCCTTGTGTTCTTCCCCACCTCTGACTTACATCTCTGAATGCATTCTCCCATCTCAACGTCTTTTTAGAAGCGTGTTTTGAGTTATCGGGTTAATGGAGGGAGAACATGTGAACGAATATATTGGGCTGATGTGAAAAGTAAAACGGCTCAAATAACTTGCCACGTGAATAAAATGGGTCATTAATATCCATATTTTCACTCATTTTTCAAAACTGACAACTTTTAGCCGCCATTTGAACACCCTCCAACTTCTCCTCCACCTCCGTTGATCCAGGATAGGTAATTTTGATCGCATCTCTAAAAGATGGGGAAACCTCAATGTGGGGAAGGGTCTTCGATGTGGGGAAGAAGACAATGGAAAAGGGGGAAATGTGGAGTGTACGAAGATGTATGGAGTGGCTAGCAATACAGCTCAGTCAGTTACTGTGAACCTCTCTGAGGAATAACAGGCGCCAGAGAAGGTGTCATAGAGACAAGCTGTATGGGTGGTCTATGAAGTTCCATTGAAAATGCACTTTACTTTAGCTACAACAATGTAGACCCAATTCCCAACTCTTGATCTTATGTGAGAGTTGTGAAACATCCTTTAGACCTGACCTTGTAGCTAGAGATAAGACTACCAAGGTCAAGTCGGTACAACGGAGATTTCGAGGTGGAGGTTAGAGTCTGGAATCTTTCCCTGTCTTTGGTGCACTGTTTGAACTCGGCGGTACATTGCTTTTTACTCCTAGAGACATTGCTGTGCGGCTTCGCCTCAGTTGCTCTCTACCACCATATGTTCAATATGTAAGAGGTGTGTAAGAAATGGATGTTCACAGGAGTTGGAAAAGTTGTTGAGGGGGAATAATACAGAGAACTAAAAGGTCTTTGTTGAATAGAGGATGTGATTGACATGTGGACCTGGTAACGGATAGACTTACAATGTGAGTAAAATTGTGGGGCTTTGTAGGCTGGAATCTCAGAAAGAGCTCAGCAGCGCAAAAAGATGGCAATAACTGTGGATCAAAAAGAAGACGTCCCGAGAGGGGCAAAAAGTGATTTCTGGCAGGATCGAACTGCCGACGTTCTGCGTGTTAAGCAGATGCCATGACCAACTAGACCAAGAAACCAGAGGTGAAATCGGAGCGGTGGTGGGCCTATGTGAGAGCGAAAAAGTCACTTTTTTACATCTTAAGAATAAAAAAAAAAACCTCTACAAGTCCGTAATCTCGTCATCCGAGTCCTAGACCCACTTCAAAGCCCGACCCGTCGGCACCACGAACGATAACGATAACGATTCGATAACCCATTTCCCCTTCAGTTTCTTTCACACTTCAATTTCTTGCATCTTTCTTGTTTAAATATGACACCGATCCGATACAGGCGCACACCGACGTGGAACTATTCACCATTGACCCACTGACCCGAGCCCCGAAAACGATTACGCAGTGTAAGATTCATTGAACGCCAATAACCGGCACTAGGTATATAGCTATAATGCATCTTAAGAATAAAAAAAAACTAGGTATATAGCTATAATGCATCTTAAGAATAAAAAAAGCGGCGACCGTAGACGTCCAAATAAAGAAGGTGGTGAAATATAGACCATTTCAGTGTATACTTTGAGCTCCCATTGCTCACTCTGGCCATTTATATGCCCCGAATTATTGCGCTGTCACCCACCACGGCCTATGTTGTGTTGTTGTGACCCCAAGCCTATCTTCACTTGATTTAAGAATCTCATGTTTCGTGATCCAAACACTGTCACTTCACTGTCACTGCAAGAATTGGGACAACAAGACAGCGCACAAAAACAAAACCAGCAGTGGATGATACTTGTACAAGTACAAGTACCTGTAGCTGTACTGTACAAGAACAAGATACCCCCACCACCACATGTAAGCCTCTTCTCAATGATACCCTTCCTCTCCACCACTATGATACTCACACAGACAAGATACCATTCATACCATGAAACGACCGATTTCCTCCAGCTCTGGGAGTCCAAACCCAAGACCGGCTCGCTCTAGCAGACAACAGTCTCCTACTTTGGTGCACCCTAGGCCCAAACACCCTACTAGGTTGAACCAGTCTGAACTGATTGAACCGTTTCCAGCACCTGCTGGTCCTGTTGAGAATATGTCACCTACAACGTCAGGTGCTCGGGTGACGCCTTATGAACCTTTCGTTCCTGCAGCTTTACGCAACACGCCAGTTGCTGGCTCTTCAAACCAGTCATCCGAGAATGTCAGTGGTGCTAACAGTGTCTTTACTGCTCCTACGACAAATTGCACTGTTCAAACAACACCTATGAACGGTCCCGGTGTTACAGGAACTGCCCGAATGACAGCTATCACTCCTCAAACCAGACAACATCTGCCTGTGACACCACCTATCCCGTACCAGTCTTACTATCATGGTCCTTTTCAGACAGAATTTGGATACCAGCCTTGGACGGGGCATACTAACCAAGCAGTACCGAATACACCTCCCGTGCAACAGTGGCAGACCCCTTCTGAAAATGGATACCAGGCACCTGCTGTCAACAGCCAAGGATACCAGACTGTATACCCTCAAGTCGAACCCGGACAACAGCTGGTGGTTTTACCTTACCATCCTCAGATCACACCTGTTCCTCCATCTAGAGCTCTGAGTCGTACATTGCCTCCCATCTACAACAATGTTCAACCAACGGTTCAGCCAACCCTACCACCTCTGGAACCTGCTCCCGTATTGCCTCCTGACGACCCCCGTTCCCCTGTGAATTACCAGCTGTATCCCACTTACACAAGTACTCCTCGGGACTCTCCTGCTACCATTCTTCTTCAGTGTGACCATGACGAGCTCAGGGAGAAGATGATTGAGCGAAGGAAAGAGATCAGGTCGCTCAACAGCCAGAGACATTACTGGGCGCAGCATTTGTTTCTTTTCGAGAGAAACAGACTCACGAGTCAACTGGAAGGGCTCTGTCGGTTTGAGAATGCCCCGATCGAGAGCTTTGCCTCTGCTCAGCAGGACTACTTTGATCTGCTGGCACAAACAGACTACCACGAGAATACTGGCATTCTGGGTCCATTGACTATTCTGTTGAAACTAGAAGAAGTGGTCGCAACCATGACGGCAGAATACCAATGGTGCAGAAACGTACTCACGAACGCAGGAGTGTCTATCAGCAGTGACGAAAGCACCTCGTGGGAAGAGGTGTTTGGAGATGTAGAGTAGGCATTAGCTCAATGGATGATAATGAAGGAACAGCAAGTTTCAAAAGTGCGAGGTTGAAGCATACCGTCAATAGACTAACGTCAATACGAGAGCTTGTGAGTAGACAGAAAGAATAGCTCAAGGTTATACGAGATGGACCTTAGAAGTTGCACACTGTAGCACAGAACAAGAGGAAGACTGCATGGAGGACAAAAAGAAGCCCTCGCATCATAAGAACGCATAGAGAGCAAAAAAGAATGACATCCGAGAGATTCGAACTCTCGCCTCCGGAGAGACCAGGATATTGATTCAGTCACCTGAACCTGGCGCCTTAGACCACTCGGCCAGAATGCCAATTCGTGATTTTCGGCCATTTTCTGCCTACAAGAGTTTGAAAAACATTTTTCGAAATTCTTTTTATTGGCTTGAAAGTGCCCCTATGGGCATTTGAAGCGTTCAGAGATCATGTTTTGCAAAAATTTCACCTCCTGCAGATCAGGGAGGTTAATACGAAAGTGTTGAAATTTCGCGTGACCAAGATCCTAAAAGGAAAGTATGGGTAAACAGGGGAATGCAGCTAATAAATATGCCTGGAAAAATTGTTGTCGTCGGGAACGTTTCCCGAAAAACCTCTTCACCTTGTTGGGCAAAAAAAAAATCACAATTACCTCTGTTTGCAAAAATGTCAACTGAGGGATTCGAACCCTCGCCTCTTGCGAGATCCGAAAGCCAGATTTCTCTTGCTAAGCTTTCACTTGAGTCGGACGCCTTAGACCACTCGGCCAAATTGACCTCGGTTTAATTTCAGGAAAAGGTGGCATCTACTTTCAAAATTCTGGCCAAAAAAACGGCGATTTTTGAAGATGTAATAGCACCAGCTGAATTATATGGGTCTGGAAACCTGTTTCCGCGTTAAATTGAGGTTGTATCTTTGTTTTTGCATTGTTTAGGAGCTAAACGTGTTTGAAGATGGTCCAACTTTAAAAGGCTTCTAAAACCGTGATGGAGTGAATTTTAGACTTGAAATTGGAACCATCGAAGACTGTAGCGTCTGGTTAGTATATTGGTATGCCAGTAATTTCCGCTGACATATCAAATACTGAGTATGACGTGCTTTTCCTGCTAGCCCTTGAATTACCCCACACAAAACGCCACCACCTAACTTAATCCGAGTCTAAAGTTGGGAGTGATTAATCATCGATGAGATAGAATGGCATTTATGAGTGGATTATGGTCTGAATTGAGATGCGAAATTATATTGAGGCATAGTTGGGGTTGTCACCACCTACCCATATCTTTCCAACTGCGTTTTTGAGGCTCACATCCACCCCTATCTCATCTTCCGCTCCCGCATGATCCTGCATGTGTTCATGTGAGCTGTGAGATATAATAACGTGTGATCCAGCAACTTGATCTTCTCACCCTTCGCATCTACCACTACCCTGATACAATGCTTGCAGTTGTTTCTGAAAACCACAGTTTGCATCTCCGCAATGCCCCGAAGCCCAAGATTGCAGCTCCAGACGACATCATTGTCAAAGTGGACTATGCTGCTCAAAATCCCATTGATGTGATTCTCAATGATAACAAGATGCTGTCTGATGGAAAGATAGCTGGCAACGACTTTGCAGGAACTGTTGTTGCTATTGGATCAGGTGTTAACGATCGTAAACTCGTCGGAAAACGAATTGCCTCGTTTGCTGATGGTCACAATAACGACTACCCCTCAGGCTCGTTTGCAGAGTACGCCATAGCTAAAGATGGCATCTATACTGTGCTTCCAGACTCAGTAAGCAGTGTCGAAGGCGCTACTATTCCTCTGGCATACGTTACTGCTGTGCATGGTCTCTATACTTCTGCTCGACTTGATCTGGAAGGTAAATCCAAGCAGACTATTCTCATTTGGGGAGGTAACTCTTCTGTTGGTCGATACGCTCTTCAGTTGGCCAAATTGAGAGGTCACCATGTTCTCACAACTGCCAATGAAGGTAATAACGAGGAATTGAAGAAGTTGGGTGCTGATAAAGTGTACAATTATCGAGATAAGGATGTGACTGACCAGATCAAGACTGACAATGGGCCTATCAAGTTCATATTTGATGCTATTGGAACTGCCTCTTCGGCTTCAGCATGCTCTAAATTGGCTGCTGATCCTAGCCATTATACTACAGTCAGACCTGATGCTGCTCATACCCAGAATTTCCCTAGCTACATTACAGTCTCTACCATTATTGTCTACCAAGTGTTCTTCCCTGGAACTGAAGAGGCTGAAATTGGAGACAAGTATCTGAAGGAAGCGGATAAATGGTTGAAGACTAGGAAGCTGGTTTGCAACATTCCCAAGATTGTTGGAGGTCTGGATAAGCTTGAGGATGGGTACAATCTTCACAGGAAGTATCAGATCAAGGGGGTGAAACTTGTGTATCGGGTAGGTGAGGTTGGGAGGTTGTAAGAAATACCGGGGATGATGAATCTGCTAACAAATAAAAAACAACTCTTGCTGTAACAGCCTAGTTATTAGTGAAGCCTTGGGTGTATTCAAAATGAGCCAGTAGCTTGTTAGAGTCCAGTATCAGTCTTGTAGAACCCACGCACCACTGAACAAACATACGTCAATGCAGGACCTTATCTACTAGTACTGTAGTCTTATCTGAAATCTATAAATACAACGAGCAAATAAGTGGGTCCTGGAGTGCCGTGTATAGCCCTTCTTTGTATCCCCAGATTTTAGTGTACTTCCATGCAGCCATCAGAGCCGTCCATGTCGAAAAGTCGGTGGTTGAAATGTTACTGTAGTGATTCTTTCTAGAAGTTTGGAGTCAGAATGGTACTTTCTCACTCACTGTGATTGCCACTTTTCACCTCATTTTTCACCTCTCTCACATTTGACTCTCTAGCATGTTCCAGTTAAGCATGGAAGTAACTTTGTTCAGTATCGGGTGGCACTTGGAGGTGGCAAATGTAGTCCAATCGAAAGAAAGATAGCTAAATGTACAGCTTGAATCTGGAAGAGCTCTAAAAACCAAGCTGTGTTTCATTATCGCTATTAGTGCGTATTTCAGTCGACCTCCCCCACCTCGGTTCAAAGTTCCGGCTAATGTTCCATACAAACCTTAAACTTCACGTGATATATACTCACGATGATGTGCATAATGCGCCATCGCAGTAACTACGAGTCACACTACCTACACGAAACACGAACTTTCTCTTTTCTCCACAACTCGCTACAACATGTGTCGATTTTTGATCTTCAAGGGTGAGTACTAAAGCGACAGACGCAAATCACACATTCCCCATACTAACCCAGGAAAGGAGCCGATTCTTCTGGCGCATCTGCTGACCCGTCCAGCACATTCCATCATCAAGTGAGTATCAAAAACGCCTTTAAAAGATGATCTCTACACAAATACTAACCCAGCCAATCGTTTGACAGTCGTCTACGACTCGATATGACCCGGCCTATTAATGGAGACGGTTTTGGAGTCGGATATTATACCATGGATCGAGATCTGGAGCTGGACGCTGGACCTTGTGTTTTCTGCGCTATCACGCCTGCGTGGAACAACACAAACCTCGCCAGACTCGCCAACAAGACCAAGAGTGATCTTGTCTTTGCTCACGTTCGAGCCTCCACTTCGGGAACTCTTTCAGAGACAAACTGCCATCCCTTTGCCTACCACAACTTCATGTTCATGCATAACGGTAACCTGAGTGGCTTTTCCAAGATCAAGACCCGTCTGGTTCGTCTTATGGATGAAGAGTACTTTAATGTCATTGAGGGAGGCACTGATTCCGAATGGGCCTTTGCTCTGTTTCTAGATACCCTTAACAAGCTTGGCTGTGATCCCGCTAGAACTGATATCCATCATCCTCATGCCAAAATCAGAGAGGCTATCATTAAGACTATTGAGATCATCAAGGAGGTTACCAAGAGCGTTGGAGTGACCGAATCTGAGCCCAGTTTGCTCAACTTTGCCGTCACTGATGGAGAAACTGTGGTGTGTTCCAGATACATCACTTCCAAGACCGAGGAGGCTGCTTCTTTGCATTTCTCGTCTGGATCGAGCTTTTTCGAGTACAAGCCCGGCCAGTACCGAATGGAGCGACACGACAAGTCGCAGAACATTATCATGGTTGCATCTGAGCCTCTGACGTTCGAGCGAGGCGACTGGATCACCATTCCTACGAACACCATCGTCACACTTACCAACCAGAACGTGTTGTTGCATCCCGTGATTGACGAGTACTACGTGAAGGATCCCACTCATCGTCGAAGCAGTGCTCTGGCTGAGTCCAAGGGTCTCGCATCTCCCGTTCACATGATCAACAATCCTCCGGGTGTTCCACCTCTAGGTAGAGAAGGGAGAGATATTGTTGAGGAGGTGGTAGCGTAAAGATGGTGGATTAAAACAGTAAATAGACAAGTAATTTATACACAAACAATGAAAATACTACAAGTAGACAGGCCCTTGTTGAAAAGTGCTTCACTTACCGTCTATACTCGTGCTTGTACAAGTACTTCTTTGGTGCAGTTTGCCACCAATGTGTATTGGGAACGCCACTAAATAATAGTAAACATCGTGACTCGAATAGACTCAAGCTATCAGACAGAGGTCAGAAGATAAAGCAGTAGAACGAGTACAGTAAACAGACAAGTAAGAATGTCATAAGCACCGCTCTAAGATCACTACAATGTCATACAGAGCTCTCTAACTACCTGCCCCACTCACTACAATTATCTCGTCATTCATCTATTATATACACTCAGAGTTGTGGATTACTTCTGGTGGGCGAGCCAGTCGTTGTAAGAGCCTCGGTAGTTGGCTCGCTGCTGGTAGCCGCAGGTCTCGGCCAGGGACTCGGCCTTGGCGGATCGGATGCCGGCCTGGCAGTAGAAGACCAGCTCGTCGTTGATATCGGGCTTGGGGAATCCAAAGGTGCCCTCAAACTCCTCGGCCGACAGCGACAGGGCGCCCGGGGTGGACTTGACGGGGATGTTGATGGCGCCGGGGATGTGGCCGGCCTTGAACTCGTCGGGCTCTCGCACGTCCACGAGGATCACGTTGTCGTTGTCGCCCTTGAGAATGTTGTCGGACAGGGCCTTGATGTCGGGGTAGGTGAGTTCTCGGCACTCGGACGACAGGGCGGAGTACCGTCGCTTGAGCAGCTGGGTGTGGAAGTTGTGGGGCACGGCAGTCAGGGCAACTCGAGCGGAGTTGAGCTGAGAGACGGAATGGACCTTTCGGGTGGTGATGGAGTTGACGATCGGTCGCAGAGCTCGGCCCCGGATGCCCAGGGCGTGCTTGGAGGCGTCTCGAGTAATCACTCGTCGGGCCACGGGTGCAATTCTTCGAAACATCATATAATTCAGGAGGCTTGCAGAGTAGAGAGTTGTGTTGTGTTGCAAGATACCATGTATTGGAAAATGCTTATCTTGAAGATTGCTGGGAGTAATATAGGAGGGGTTGAGTTACGGGCGTTTTTCGGAGGAGGGGGAGGACGGGCACAAAAGCTGAGCAGATGGGGGTGTACAACAAGGGGGGATGAATGGCTTGGCAAAAATACAGCTCTATACGACGATTCTAATGACCTGTTCATCTCCCCTCAAATCCGACCAGTAACGACTCCAACCGCCTGAGGTTATAATGTTATAAATATGCACAGTGCGTGCATGCTTTGTTGTGAGTGGTTTGTGGCTCTGCAGCTAGTTTTCGTTTCTGACGGGGGCAAATTTGGTGAAAATTATGCATAAATGGGATAGTGATCGAGCTATAGATGGAGCAGTTTCAATTGAAGTGTAGAAGAAGTTGGACTTGTATCAGTTGCTCCAATTGAGAGTAACCGTTAGAATATTTTACTTTTCGTCTGTCGTCTTGTCCGCCTTAAAAACCGCCGCACGTGTTAGGTTCAGTCACGTGACGTAATACGAAGACGAGATGAGGATGGAGATGGAGTTATGATGATTGGTTTGTATGAGAAACACACTTTCAGGGCAGTTTCAGTTGCACGTGGTCAAGTGAAATTTCAATTAGCGGGGATGACTTTCCACCAGTCTACTGTTTAGCTCCTTGACGCCACACTACACAAGTATGTACTCCGTACAATACGTCATTGGATCTGGACCTTGAATTATCGTGGTAATGGACTGTATGGAGATACATCCGAGTATTCAAACACTGGTAATAACGCATGATTCGAGATGAATAGGGGTGTAGGTGGGTCTAATTTCAGGCCTGGTAAGAGTTATGAGCAAATCATTTGTCAGAAAATGGTCAGGTATAATTTGGCTTACTAAGCAGAAATAGCTGGGCTTGTATAGAGGCTTGAAGATATCGAAGCTGACTAATGGGTACAGGTCATGATGAGAACAATACATACCATTAGGACAGACAAGCAGATCGGTATTAATGAGCTCAAACGTCTTTTAATTTTACATCACCCCGCTTCTTGTACAGTTCATTCTACAGTACATCTCCATTTATCACTGAGACACCCCTATTCTACATCAACTACCCTCTTCACACCTCACAGTAAAATAACTTAGTATATACAATCCACCTGTTTAGGCGGCAATCTTCTCGGCAATCTTGAGCTTCTGAGAATGGGCGTCAAACTGTCGGCTGAGATCCACAAACTTGCCGAGCTTGGGGTCGACCTTGACCACGTGGCCGTCCTTGAACTTGACCTCGATCTTGTCCTCGCCGTTGCTAGCCTCGGGCAGCACCTTGGCCACGATCTTGGTTCCTCCAGCCTTGGCAGACAGAGGAATTGCCGCGAGAAAAGTTCGAGCGGTGTGAGCTGGGTTAGTATGAGTGGGTGGTGATGGTAACCGCCGAACGGTTCAGAAAACGAGATTTCGTGAGATTGTCAGCAGACAAAAAAACAGATATCGAATATGTGACTGTAAATTTGGTGTCTGAAACCATTGTCACCCCCTTTCGGTTAATCTGGTATCATTTTTTCACTCCAAACACTTCTGATCTGTTCAAACTCGTGTCCCCTCTCTGAGAACCGCAAAAGAACACAGATCTCTCACCTGACACATCGCGCGTGTCCCTCGTGCTACTCACCTCCAGCACTGCTGGCCTTGAACTGCACAGCAATATTGGTGAAATACTTGGTGATCATTTTCTGGTGTTCTTTCCTCCTGCACCGTCGCCTAAGTGAAAAATCGCTGCTGAAAGTTAAAATGGAGAGTCACGTGCAGAAGTATATTGGGAGGTGTTGGGAGTAAGTAATTTGTGCGAGTTTGTTAGGATGTAGTTGACGATAATAAGGACCTCTAAGAGCACCAATAAAAAGGGGGAAATCAAATTAAACCAGATACCAGTAATACTATGAGCTCATTTATACACCCCCATTAATTTCTCTTCTTCTAACTATTCTTATCACCTCCCCAATAGGAAACCCACACTTTTCCAATAACCTCCACCTAAGTTATCGACATACATACACCTCATGCACACGGTGATACTTGTACAACTAAAAGTGGTCACAACATAACTTCATCCTCACCGCAAAATGATTGAGAGTGACTCAGATACCAGTGACGACGCTCCCCAGGAGTACGTCTCTGCGTCTGCCAACATTCCAGCACACTTTGAACTCGCCACTGCTCAAATGGAAGCCACTCCTGAACCCCTCCATCAACATCTAGATACAGACACATTACACGAAAGTGACCCTCTGGCAGTCCCTCCGGAGCCTCAATCGGGTCCCACTGCGAATGCATCAGACACAATCGACTCTACACCGCCACCAATGGCTCCAGCTACATTATCTGCCTCTGCAGTGTTGCCTTCATTGCCTTCAGACACAGCTGCTATTCTAGAGACGTTTTCTCAACAATTACAACAGTCCAATGTGAAATGCCAGCTCAAATTTCGGCCAATTGGAGGAGCTACTCCGGCCCTGAAACAGTCGGTGTATAAAATTGCGGAAACTCAACAGTTTGGAGTGGTTGTCAAGTTTCTGAGGAAACAACTCAAGATCAAGAACTCTCAGAGCTCTCAGATCTTCTGCTACATTTCATCATTTGCACCGGGTCTGGACGAGACGGTAGGCTCCCTGTACAACCGTTACGCCATCAGAGGAGAACTCACAATCTCGTACTGCCTGAACCAAGCCTTTGGCTGATTATTTATTCAATTGACGACTAATGAAAATGAGCGCGGTTAAGAGGACGCGAATACGGGCTGCTGCATATGGGCCTACTTCTGGCTGTGTACCTGACCAGGAACCATATCTATGGATCAGCGGTAGGAAGAAGAGTAATGTTGTGCAACAGATCAGACTTCCTATCGAGGCAGTTTGAGACGGTCAGTTGGTCAAAAGATTACCGCGCGCTTATATGTGCTTCTCTCCACCGCAGTTTTGAGACATCTCTCCAATGATAACAGGTACGAGTCCTTGTTTACTGCAATCTTGTCTCTATCTCGCATGACGAGTAGGAGATGTGTAATTGTTGGTCATCACAGCAGGCGACAAAGGATGATGAATTCACTAGATCCCTAGAGAGTCTGGTGACTGTGGGGTGACTGTAGATGTGCTAATATATTTTCCTGATAATGTGACAGGGAGCTGAACAGAAGGTGCATGTCTTCACCCTTACATAGGTGTATTCCAACGGGGCGTCGTTCGTTCTGGAAGCACACCGACTTTTCGGCGTAACACTTCTGCAACCCCACGCTGATGTTCCACCTCCGCATCCGTTCATTAAGCAGGTCCCGGTACGTGTAGTTACACTAATTGCTGTTTGTTAAAAAACTTATCATGTACAAACGATACATTCAATATATGCTTTTTCTTAGCGCGCCTAGATAACAGGGTTAACTTCGAGCGGCCCATGATGGTCAGCCGCATGTGTCACTCTGGAGAGACTTAACGACGTGTAACACGTGCCGGGAAGGGTTTTGACGTTGATAGGTTGTGTTTTCGTTTACTACTCCCTGATGATATTGCTTTTTTTTATGTTCTGCCATTTGCTACCTATTCTCCACCCCCACCTTTTAACATGTCTATCTTCTTATTCTCCCCTCTTATCAGCAAAGCTAACGCTATTCGAAACCATGCCTCGATGTTGAGACACAGAAACTATCAGGGATGAACTTAACTCAAGACATCTATTCGCCAAGAGATATAAATATGGTCTGGGTGATCCAGAGCGACAGGAACACAACAATCAGCCAGAGATGTCCGACACTTCAACACCTGAGGTCAAAGTACCTCCTATTTCTGAGTATACGGGATCTGTAGATCCTGTTTTCGACGAGTCTTCAGACGATTTGGCTCAGAAGATCTTAGTTTCCCCTACCAAGATCTTTAAGGAAAAGACATCACCAAGTTCAACCAAAAAGTCCTTGGAATCCTTATACCAAGATTCCAAGTATGTCTCAGTTGAAGAAGGCGTTGTGGAGACGACAGACGATCCGAGCTCCAATGATGAACCCCCTGGAACAGTCCTTCTAGAAACTACACTCCACATCACTACTCTTCACCCTACTCCCTCTTCCGACCCCAATGATCCACTCAATTGGGCACCATGGAGAAAGGCTCTCAACTTTTTCCTAGTCCTGTTTTTCACTGTCGTTTCCTTCTCAGGCAATTGTATTGCTACCGCTTTCTGGGGTGAACTGAACACTGACTTAGGCTTCACTTTTGATCAGTTGAACAACGGATTTGCTCTGGGAATTGGAGGTCTGGGTATCGGGTGTCCTCTTTTTGTTCCTATAGCCGTCAAATTTGGTAAACGACCAGTCTACCTCGTTGCCACTATTTTCGTTATTGCAGCTACCTTCTGGCAGGCCAGAATGAAGTATCTCCACGACTACTACGCTGCTTCGTTTATCGAAGGACTGGCCACATCCCTCTGTGAAGCAATGATTCAGATGACAATTGCTGATCTTTACTTTGTGCACCAACGAGGAACCATGAACGGCATCTTTATGATCATCATTGCCATCTCCAACTTTCTGTCTCTTGTTCCTGCGGGATACATTGCAACCAACATCAATTGGAATACCTGTTTCTGGATCTTAGGAGGTCTTGCAAGTGGTTTCTTGGTCGTCTCCATCTTCTGCTTCGAAGAGACCAAATTCGAACGAGATGAAGGTGATCCAAGAGATATCAATGACCCCAAAAGACCTCAGGGTAAGATTAAGTGGCAGTTGAAACCATACACCATTACCAAAGGTACGTGGAAAGACTTCTTCAAGACATTCTACTCTCCATTTGTCGTCTTAGTCTCATTTCCCATTGTCCTTTTTGTCGCTCTACATTACACATTCATGCTCACTTGGCTAGCTATGAGCGCCACCACTCTTGCAAACTCATTCACACAGCCTCCCTATGAATTTTCTCCAGAAGCAATCGGAAACATGAACATCTCCCCCTTTGTGGGTCTGTTAATTGGCTCTTTCTACGGAGGCTGGCTGAATGATAAGAGCATGCTTCATCTCACCAAACGTAACCATGGAGTCTACGAGCCAGAAATGAGACTCTGGATGTTGATCCCCATGTGCCTCATCATGACAGCAGGCGTGTTCATGTTTGGAATTTCTATCGCTACTGGAGCTCACTGGGCAGTCCCAATGGTTGGTCTCGGCGTATTTGCAGCTGGATTTGGTGCCAATGGAAGTATCACTCTCACCTACCTTATTGACTGTTACAGAGACATGATTTCTGATGCCTTTATTGGCATTGTAGTGGTTAGAAACATCATGTCCATGGTTGTCACTTTCTGTCTCTCACCTTGGATTGACCGTGATGGTCTCAAGAACGTTTTCATCATCGCCGGGTGTCTTTCTCTGGTTCCTCTTATTGCAACTCCCTTCATGATCAAGTATGGAAAACAGCTGAGAAGGCTGAGTGCACGCAAATATAACAAGTATAAGGGACGTATTTAATATTTATTGATTTATTTGGACTACTCAGTAATTGTATCTTTCAGTTTTTTAGCCCCCCATGTATTCTTGAGTTGGCTATATTCGTTAGGAGATTTACCCTAAGCTTTCTGTAATCAACAACAATAATCTTTGGAGCGTTATAACATGATGTGTGCGGGACCAACATTCACACTATTAAAATATTCTTACTCTCCTTTAAATTCTCTATCGAATGGTACCAAACACATCTTAACCATTCGTTTACTTGCCGAGTTAGACCTTCGCGGTCACGTGATGAGTGACTGTGGGTTATAAGGATTTAACGCTCCCGCAATCCACCTGGCAATTTGTCCGAGTGGTTAAGGAGTTTGACTTGAATCTAAGTATTCTAGTTATCAAATGCGGTTTCCGCGCGTAGGTTCGAGTCCTGCAATTGTCGATATCTTTTTGTCGATTTTTTGTACATTTTTTGGCTTTTCCTTTGTAGAGCAGAAATGCAGCACGTTTTTTTCATCATCTAGCTGTGACTACGACTTCCATGGCTTTCGGTTGTGACCCATTTTCACATCCTTTCTCGGATCACGATGTTGACATGCTTCACAGCATGGCACTTCACGGAGATGTAGATGATGGAGTAAGACAGAAATTGGATTCTTTAGGTATTTTGAAAAAGACTGAAACGCCTTTCTGTCTATTTGCAAAATTTTGAAACCACTTTTTTACCCTCTTATAGCTCATTCGCACCCCGGAATCTCACTGGTAGAGGACGTGGCGTAATGGTAGCGCATTGGATTTCGGTTCTTCTGAACGACGTCCTCCAAAGGCTGCGGGTTCGAGTCCTGTCGTCCTCTTCTCTTTTTGCTTCTCAGAGTAATCCTGGCTGGTATTTCTCATCTTTTTTGCCATTCGTGATAGGAGCCCACTGGAAGAAGAGTATGAGGTCATGCAGGGTCAATATGGAATTGGGTCACTTATTTTGGATGACTATGGTGAAGTGTAAGGAAAAAAGTGGGAATGCGGATATTTCAAGTGGCCACAGATTGTATGAATGCAATCTTCTTCTCTTCGTCATCTGTTCTTCGTCATCAACTCATCCCTTCAACAATTTGAGGTCCAGATCTAAGTTCAACCTTATCCTTATCGGTGAAAAAATACGATGTCAAACCAGACCACTGCAAGGGGAGTGAGCTGCACACTTCTAAGAATGGACAAAACGTGCTACACCAGTACTTGTACAAGTACCATAGAGTCCAAGGAGATGCAAGGGGCTTTCACAAATGCCATTCTCCAAAATATGAATCTCTCTTTGCATCTGACACGCTTGATACCCATAGGTTGATACCCTTACAGATACAGTACCAAGCCTGCTCAGTCTTCGGTGGGTAGCAACAGAAACAGTTCGGACTGGCTAGTTCCTGGAAACATTGGCTATTGAGCAACGTTATCAAATATACACCACATACTCGCACGAACCCAGCTTAGCCAACCTACAATGGTACTTGTAGAGTCTTCGCTCTCCACTGGTGTACAACAAGGGACCAACAACCAAGTGGTAGAGTCGAAACGGCACTGATTGCGTGATTCTTGCGTGCTGCTTGTGGCGTGTCGTGTGGTCGTACAGCTAGTCCAGCGCCGTTTTAGTGTCCGAGAACGGTTTGAATTGTTACCCACACTTTCCTGCGAAGCGCCTAGCTACTCTGTCTACGATCTCACCGTCTCTGTCCCAGGCTGTCTGGGGCTAGCCCGATGAGTACTCTGTCATCACTGGTGATATCCCCAGAAGAAACTAAGCGGTAGCCTACTCGTAGCTGATATCTACCCTTCTTCTTCAACGCTTGATGCGTCTTTAACAGTTTATAAGATTCTCTCATCTATCGTAGAAGCCCCAGATCATAACTTCTAACTGTAGCGCCCCCACATCATTACCCCCAAATACGCAGATAAGGCGAAAGCCTAAATAACACATACGATGGAGACCCACTTATTTGCCACCCAACTCTGCTCCCAACTGCACTGTTGCTGCAAGACCCGAAATAATACTTTCCGTTGACGAGATGTGAACAGACCTGAACAGACGGACACCTCGTGATTCAGCCGTTCGATTTATGCTACGAAAAACTACCTCCTTCAGAACCAGCCTACTTTTAGCGCGATAGCCCAATCGTGTGCACAACAGGGGTGTTAATGGTGCAATCGGCCGTCTTAAGTCCGTCAAGGGCGGACATAGTTACAAATCAGGCGGGTTTACGGTGCCTGGAAGTATATCGATAGAAGGAGGTTTCACTTGCGCAACAGGCTTGCGTCTTTCATGCCCTTTCTATCATTGTCCCAATGAGCAGAGTATGGATTTGGAAACAAGGTTGAGATAATGTCGTCATTGGTGGTTACATGGGGTGTGCCCAAATAACGACAAATAACGACGAGAAGGGCTTCAATTTCAAAACGAATACCATAGATCAATCCTCCTCCTCCAATTGAGCAAATCCCTCTTTTCAATAATCTTCCAGCCCCTCTCCTTCACCCTTAACTGCTCCTCTGAAACCACAAGGTTCAGTGGCGACTTTAGTTCCTGACGATATGAAGATATATAAACGCCTGTTGTTCTCTGGAGCTATTCCCCAAGCCCCCTACAACAACCCACCATGTCAAACCGATCCAAGTTCACCGAATACAAGCAGGTTCTGCGAAACTCCTGCGTTGGCAAGCCCCAGTACACCGAGAAGGACTACCCCGATCTCGATGGAAAGAACTTCCTTGTCACTGGAGCTACCGGAGGAGTTGGTCTTGAGGCCACCAAGCTGCTTCTTGAGAAGAAGAGCCATGTTATCATGGTCGGTCGATCCAAGACCAAATCTCAGTCTACCCTTGACGAGCTCCAGAAGACCTACTCTCACGGAACCTTTGATTTCGTCGAGGCTGATCTGTCTGACTTGACCACCGTTGAGCGAGCTGGAGAGTACATTCGAAAGAAGTACCCTACCCTTGATGGTGCCATTCTGAACGCTGGTATCATGGCTCCTCCTTATAGCCTTACTCCTCAGGGCCATGAGTCTCAAT
The DNA here is from genome assembly GCA_001600535.1 of Yarrowia sp. JCM 30696. Lineage (NCBI taxonomy): Eukaryota > Fungi > Ascomycota > Dipodascomycetes > Dipodascales > Yarrowia > Yarrowia sp. JCM 30696. Next base: position 296,747 of record BCKG01000002.1, on the reverse strand, counting down.
GGGGTGTCAATGTAGTTGCTCACTTCCTGCTGTCCAAGTACATTTCTCCCGCACTGATCTCGGCTGCCAAGACTGCCCCCAAGGACACCGTTCGACTCATTTGGGTCTCATCCTCAGTTGTGGCCATGAGCCCTTACGAGGGAGGTATCAAGTTTGACGATATCAACCATGCCAAGGTCAAGAACCCTTCTCCCTGGACTCTCTACTCTCAGTCCAAGATCGGAGATGCCTACCTGGCTTACCTGTGGACCAAGCACCACCCCGAGTCTGGCGTTCTGTCTGTTTCTCTGGACCCTGGTAACCTGGCCTCTGATCTGTCCAGACACGCTTCTTGGCTGTCCAGCATCAAGAACTACGTGCTGTACCCTCCCAAGTACGGAGCCTACACCGAGCTGTCTGCTCTGCTGAAGCCTGGTGTCAAGAACAACGAGCATCTCATTCCCTGGGGTGTTGAGGGACATCTTAGAAAGGATGTGGACGCTGGACGACGAGGCGAGACCGGAGAGGAGCTCTGGCAGGGACTCAACAAGGACGTTGATTCCTTCTACAAGGAGGAGTAAGGGACGGCTAACTCATTATAAAGAATATATCGTGTACACTACAAAGGGGGGAAGTTCAGCTTAACTCATTACAGCGCGTAGACTATTTACCACCCCATTTTTCTCATCAAAGATATATTACAATGTATACTAATCAATTTTTACTCTATCTAATATGTAGGCAGAGATTCCACTTTTAGTCCCATGTCACCTACTGCTGACCTCCAAACTTGCCTCGCCACTCCTCAATCTGCTTCTCGTCAATTCGCTTGAACAGGTAAGCAGCCTTGCCGATGTGATGGCCACCGAGAATGTCGATGGTGAACTCGTCGGGGATTCGTCGAGCAGGAGCGTTGAGCTGCTTGTCGATGGACTCGGCAGTCTCGGGCATGAAGGGGGCAATGACGGCAGCCACCAGGTGGATCAGGTTGAGAGCCACACCGACAACAGCGGCAGACTTGGCAGGGTGGTCGGCAAACAGAGAGTTGTCCAGCTTGTTATCCTGCAGGAACTGGTTACCTCGAGAAGAGATGGCCATGGCGGTGTCCTGGGCAGACTTGAGCTTGGTGTTCTCCATGAGGGTGTTGTACTTGGTCAGCAGACCGTCAACGTCAGCCTTGAGGAGAGTGAAGGTATCGCCGAGCTCAGAAGTGGAGAAGTCGGCAACCACTCCGTTGTACTTGGCGTTGGAGAACTTGATGACTCGGTTGACGAAGTTTCCGAGGTTGGCCAGCAGCTCGCTGTTGTTTCGAGCCACAAAGTCGTCCCAGGAGAACTGGGTATCGGAGGACTCGGGTCGAGCAGACAGCAGGTAGTATCGCCAGACGGAGGGAGACACGCCAGTGTCCTGGGCGTTGTTTCCGAAGACACCGACACCTCGGGACTTGGAGAACTTGCCTCCCTCGTACTGCAGGTACTCGGTGGTAGACAGATGGTGGAGCTTGGTCCAGGGCTGCTTAGTTCCGAGCAGGGTGGCGGGGAAAATGACAGTGTGGAAGGGAACGTTGTCCTTGCCCATAAACTGGTACAGATCAACGTCCTCGGGGTTGTTCCACCAGGCCTTCCAGTTCTCGGGAGAGTAGTTGGCGGTGATGGAGACGTAACCGATGGTGGCATCGAACCAGACGTACAGCACCTTGTTCTTGAAGCCCTCGAGAGGCACGGGGGTACCCCAGACCAAATCTCGAGTGATACATCGAGGGTGAAGCTCGTTGTTGAGCCAGCCGTCGGTGATGGTTCGCGAGTTCTTGGACCAGTCTCCCTTCTCAGCAGAAGCTTGAGCCCACTCGACAGTCTCCTTTTGCAGCTTGTCGAGAGACAGGAAGATGTGCTCCGAGTCTCGAACCTCGGGGGACGAGCCGTCAAGCTTACATCGGGGCTTGATGAGCTCGAAGGGGTTAAGCAGAGTTCCACAGCCGTCACACTGGTCACCACGGGCGTCCTCGTAGCCACACTTGGGACAGATACCCTCGACGAATCGGTCAGCCAGGAAGGCGTTGTGCTGGGTGCAGTAGAGCTGGGTCATCTTCTGGGCCTCGAGGTAGCCGTTATCGTGCAGCTTCATGAAGATGTCCTGGGCAATCTCGGTCTGCTTATCGGTGGTGGTTCGGCCAAAGTAGTCGAAGCCGATCTGGAACCAGTCGTAGACGTCCTTGTGGATCTTGTGGTACTTGTCACACAGCTCCTTAGGGGTCACCTTCTCCTCCAGAGCCTTGGTCTCGGTAGCAGTTCCGTACTCGTCGGTACCGCAGATGTACAGGGCGTTGTAGTTTCGGCCCTTGCAGTATCGTGCGTACACATCGGCCGACAGAACGGATCCGATGATGTTTCCGAGATGGGGCACGTTGTTGACGTAGGGAAGAGCAGAGGTAATGAGGATGTTTCGCTGGCCAGGAACGGGCTTAATGACGTCGTCGTTGGACTTCTTGGCATCAAAGTTCTCGGACAAGTTCTGCTCTCCAGTGTTGAGAGGCAGATCAACGGGAGGAGCGACAGCCTTCTTGGCCTTCTTGACCTTGACTCGGGTGATGGCCTGGGCCAGAGTCTCGTTGGAAGCGAGTCGGTCGTCGACCCACTTTCCAGCCTCAACGGGCTTCTCGTTCAGAGCAAACAGGGATCCGAAAACAATGATCTCCTCGGCAGATCCAGAAGCGATGGTGGAGAGCTTGAGGATAGACTCGTCAAGAGGAGTCTCGGCAGCCTGACCGGCCAGAAGACGGTAGATGGTCTCCTGCTCGTACTTGAGAAGGTTGGCCTCAACGGTCTCCTTGGATCCAGCAAGGTATCGCACCACAGAGTTGGGCTCGATGAGGTTGGTGGTGCCAACCTCCAGGAAGGGGGTGGAAATGTTGTCATCCTCGACAATAGGGGTCTTGGGGGCGAACTTGAGCACCGCAGCAACGGTCTTGACCACGCCAGAGACGCCGACAGGGCCTCCAGCCTGGGTAGGGATGTGCAGTTTGGACATTTGTGTGTTTGGAGATGTATGGATTTGCCTGTGGGAGGTGAAATTTTGGAGTCATGTTAGAGTTTCGATTAGGGTTGGGGGAGAGTGGAGAGGAGTGAAAATAACGACCAAGGAGGCCGATATGTGCACATAAAGATGAACAAGTGTAGTTGTGTGTGTGTGATAATGTCCCCTTTCAAGTATCGTGAGTTAGCGACATCTCTCTGACCTCCTAGAACACCTTCAATCCTCTCTCCTTGTATGACTGATTGATACAGTTTAGGTTCTTGGTGGGATCAAGAGGCAACCACTACTGAGGCATTTGGTGGCAGGTGGAAGTGGTTGAAAATGGGGTAAGTAGAGTGGACAGGGTTATGAGAAGTTTTTCAGAAGTTTTTTCCTGCCAAAATACGCCCTTGAACACCCGTATCAGCACATCTCCGTTCTCCTCATGTTGTGTGCCTGCAGCCACGGAGTTTAAGTTAAGCGGAGTGGAGATATATACATGGACATGGGGCATGCCAGTGGTGTGGAGAAGTGGGGTATGGGAATGACAAACCGGGTGGTGGTGTGTTTTCTTATCATGTTCAGCAGTCGTGGCTTAACTGATATCGGACTTTGTTGTGCCATTTAGATCTCCTTCCTTAAGGTTGTGGCTTGAGTCGTGTGACTTTGGCTAGTCAGGGTGTAGATAGAGAGATAGGACTTAGTCAGCGAAAGATGAAGAGGCGACATTAGTTGTCATGAAATTGTTAACAAAATCACGAATGTACGCAGTTGGTTTGTTTAGTACAGTATGCAGTTCTGCCTGTAACATGTCTCGGGATATCAAGCAAAGGGTATCTCAGGGGTATCATCCAGTATACGCACTGATATAATAGGATGACTCAGCAACTCGCGTGCAAATTGAGATGCCAAAATCTCACCTCCGAAGGTCAAGAAGAAACGTTCTGTCTTCTCTCTCACCATCCAGCTTAGTTATCACAACAGAGTTTCGAGAAAGGAACCTTGGTGGAGTTCTGGGGAAACGGCAGCAGGAAATGTGGGTATCAGGCAGAGATGAGGGCATTGAAAGCTCGTGGAAGTCGTCTAACCGTAGAAAGGTTACCTAGATCATAACTTTTCATCCCCACTTGGGCCAATTGACGATGTACTGAGGTGTGCTGAAAAGCGAGGTTGAGAGTAAGAAGACAAGTCTATAAAGAGCTTGTCGTTGAAGTGTAGCACAAGATGATGGGGGTTCAAGAGATATCATAAAAAGAGGATGAATTAGTCAGCATACTTATAGAGGAGGGGTGACGATAATGAAAGCTCAATGGAGACAAATGAAATTTCAAAAATGACCAAGTGAACTGCTTCAGATAGGCACCGAAACCTCTCAATGCACAGCCACACGACAGCCATTCAGAACCTGAGACTACAAGTAGCTATTTGAAGATCTCTGAAGCAACCAGAGACACCACTGGCTTGTAAGTACGCCCTCCTATTATTTCTTGTTGGAGAAATGAGATAAGGCATGATTGTTTACGGCAATCAGGAAGGACTTATTTGTGAGTATCTACATGTGGTCTTATTGTTTACTATACTAA
>BCKG01000002.1:25559-285009 GCA_001600535.1 Yarrowia sp. JCM 30696 | reverse complement strand
AATCTCTCCGATCAAGTCTGTTAACTACTGGATCTAGGCATCTTTTTAGTCATTGTCTTATCCGTATTTACAACTTGTATTATCTAGCTCTAGCGTTTCTATTTCTCGGATTCTACTCCTGCACTTGCGACCCTGCTCCTCTTAGATGCTTGATGCAGCCTACAAGTGCCTTAGGGGCTATTGTAGCAAGCGTCTAGGAATTGGTCAGCATGAACATCTGAGCGGCAAGGGCCGTATTCAGGGTACTCGTACATTCCTTACACTAATTATCGTCGGCAGAGCGCTCAAATAATCATTTAGCACGTACTAATCACACTGCAATACGCCTACACATTCCACCGGAAGTGTACGTCTGTTAGACATGGTAGAATAGCTACTAACAGGAGTTTAACCTGACGGTCTCACTCAACATAAGGACCATGTAAAACACATCTTTGCCAAGTCTCTTCCCTTTGCAGCCATATCTCTTCCCTTAGCAGCCAAGTCTCCCCTTTCGGGTCTTTTCAGTCCCAAAAGAGGATAAAAAAGACACCGACCTATATCTATCTTCACTCTCTTTCACCGCCGAGCCCTCCAACTGGCTAAACGGCACATACCAGATCTACACCTGCGCCTGCGCCGCATTCAGATCGATATGTGACACATTGGCGGTCGGATCCAGGACGCGTCTCTTTGTGCTACCCGTCAAAGTGTCTCAGATTCGGTGATCTCGATTCGCGTGTTAGGATTTAATAATCACGAAAGCCCAAAAGGGGGGGTAGCTTCTGGCCTGAGATGTGCGCAAAAAGTAAGCAAAAAAGCAGCCAAACACAAAACAGGCAGTCTGGTCATCGGATCTAAGATCTTTACTGCTTTTAGTCGCTAAAACGGCCCTGTACGTCCACCTGACACGTCCACATCAAGGTTCAAGATGAATCTAAGCGAGCAATCTTGTATGCACTCTAACTTAATGGGTTTGGCGACGTGACGATTTTGACGTGACTAAAGGGGGTGATCCTGTAACACTGGAAAGTGTGATCCCGGTAGGAGCCATGTGATAGCTTAGTCAGTTAGTCGTGTGAGAGAAGAACTATTATCACTACAGAAACATCCATGGCTTCGTCTCATTTAGTAAGACAGGTAATACCCATAAAACTCATAATACTCTTCTGACTGAATCTAAGACTGTAGGTCCGTATTATATCCCTGATCAGATCGATGGTAATATCTCGATATTATCCCCTGGACCGTTGACCCTGAACTACTGTGTCAACTGTATGCAAGATCTAGTTGATGTGTCTCGACTAACGGTAATTACCCCTGAACTGCACCATAAATGAGATCCATCAAGATGGCCATAAAATAATACTGAACCAAGTGTTTCGCAAGACTGCCATAGTACAACTGACCGTATCCCTACTGGTTCCATCTAAATTAATGCTTAAATTACTGCTATATGTGTGCTCCGTCTACCACCCAAAAAGCCCGGCAGCACCGCTCTTCTTGTGCTCTGCCTCTCCGCTGTTCTTTCGCAGATTCAGCGGCTTGAGTCCGCCCTTCTGAGACTGGGAGGAGCTCTTTCGGGAAGCCGTCGGACTGCACACATCGCCGTCCTCACCGTTGGCACTCGTGGACACCGAAACGTCCGACTTCATCGACATGCAATCCTCGGCGGTGGAAGTGGAGGGGGCCGCGGAGTTTGCGGCGGAGTTGGTCTCCACGCCATCAATGCCGAGAGAAACGTTTCGAGCGGGAGCTCCGCCACTGGGAACCTTTCGTCCGCCCTTGAACAATGCAGAAGACCACAGATTTGTGCTCAGAGGGTTGTATGAAGATGTGCTGTCGCGGGAATGAATGCTGGCGTTGTCGTTGGCTGAACTGCTTCCTCGTCGCTCGCCTCGCTTGGCTACACGCAGAGTGTAGTCCTCAAGCGCGGATCCGGGTCCTCCACGGCTGGAAACTCGCCGCGAGAAGGCTCCGACCTTGGCAGCGTCGATTTTCGTGCTCTTCTGCACTCCATCTCGGAAATCCTCGTACTCCAACAACCGGTTGAGCATTCGCTCGACGTAGGAGACAAGTCCCTCGTTGGTAGCGTACAAAGATCGGTACTCCAGGCGCATCTTGGCCAGCTCCTTTCGGATCTTCTCGTACTCGGTGACAGACACCGTCGACTCTGTGTACACGGGCTCCTCTTCCTCCTCCTTCTCAGCGTCGGCCTTCTTGGCCTCCTTATCGTCGACAGCACATTCGCTTTCGTCTTCCTCATCCTCCTCGCTCTCATCCTCCTCCTCGAGAGCCATGGCCAGCTCGTTGCTGAGACTCAGGCCGCCGTTGATCATCTTTTCGGCCACCAGCATCTGCAGCTTCTCGTTCTCCTCGACCAGTCCGTTGTTGATCTCCTTGAGAGACCGCATTTCCTCGTCGAAAGCGGTAGCCTTGGAGGCGAAATCGAGGCCGATCTGCTCTGACGAAGTCTCCAGCACGGTGATGGACTGCTTGAGCCGCTCCACGGTCTTTTGCAGAGCCGTTTCTCGAGCCTGGGCCGCCTGGGCCGTAGCTTCTGCCTCCTTTTTGGCAGCTTCGATGATACTAGCCTGCGAGTCGCTTGTGTTGGCGGCTTCTCGCTCCTGGTACTCGCCGAGCTCCACGTCCTTGGCCTTGAGCTTTTTGTTGAGATGCGAGATGGTCTCCTCGAGTTCGCTCTGCTTGACAAACAGCTGGTGTTTCTCTGTAATAAATAGTTGCTGTTCGCCCAACAGGCTCTCTTCCGCGTGCCGCCGGTGTTCACAGGCCCGCTTGTACTGCTGTTCCAGCTCCTCAACCCTTGTGTCTCGGGCTGTGATGGTGGCCTCGTTGTGCACCTGAGCGTCCTGGAGCTTTTCGCACTTTGCTCTGAGCTCGACCACCTGCCGTTGAATACGGTCGCTTTCCGTACGCTCAATCTCCAGCTGCTCCGCTAGCGCCTGGTACGACGTAGAGGGCAGAGACGTGCTGTTCCAGCCATTGGAGCAGAGAGTGTACCCCTGGGGGGAGTAGTTTGGGGAGTAAGTCTGCGGCGAGTGTGTGCCTGAGGACTTGCGTGCTCCCGAGGGCCGTTTTCGAGGAGGCGTGTTCTCGTTCCCCGGAGCCGCGGGAATGTTTTGTGGCAACGACATGGTGCCTGTGTGAGATTCTATGAGTTGTCCTTCAAATAGGAGCTATATGGCGTGATCAGATCGAGGGGTGTAGTTGGGGTAATAGATAATCGAGCGGGTCGGTTAAATCGGTGTCGTCAGTCTTGAGTCGTCAGTCTTCAGCCTTCCAGTCGTTGAAATGGACGTTGACCAGTGTTTCTGTTGCAGTGGTGGTAACTTGTAAGGGTTCAAGAGATGATATGTCCGAGAATGCAGTCTATGCAGAGATTGGCGTAGGTGGGGTGAATAGAAGGTGTGTAGGTGTACCCCTCGTTGAGTGAGTCTTGGTGCTGGTGGTCGGTGCTGTGTAGTGGAGAGTGATATAATAGCTGGCTGGCTTTCCGTCACCTTTATCCCATCCACCGATTCCTATAAGCTAAGCTATACAACCAACACACGCACAAAGCAGACTAAGGGAAGCGGCCCTTGTTGGCAAGCACAACGTTAAGGTTCTGGCAACTCTATGTATGGACTGGAATGTTAATGCGCGTAGGTGGTTTGGGTAGTGATGGGTGAGTGAATATGAAGACGGCCGCCTGGGCGGCTTTAGGGGGGTTTATTGTGACCGTAGAGGGCGGATGAGTTGATAACTCCACAAAATTCTCATTTTGACCGCTCAGGGCACCTCTGACAGCCCCCAAAGCTCCACCCCCTCCTCCACTACGCCCCTGCACCTTCCTAATCCTCTGACCTACCGGCCACACTGGTCCTGAACGGTGGCACTGACCATGCATAATGACATGACCGGGCTTTTCGCAAAAAATAACAGCCAAAAAGCCCGGCTTGAATCAACAATGGAACATGGAGGGTTTCTGATACACGGCAAGATCGCTGTCTCGCAGCTTCTGTGACACCGTCGCCTTACTGTACTCCTTACTCTGTACGCCCCCTACCTCTATACAGTGTACCCCTGTCTGGGTGAGACAGCTGTGAGCAACGGTTTTAACGAATCGACCCACAGCCAGAGATGTCTTGTCTATAGCCAGTCGTCATATGACGACCCCCCTAGTCCCAAAACAGCAATTGCAGGTCCATTCCAGACTACTAAGGCCTCACGGCAGATATTATTTGGCCAAACGACTTTTCGCCGTATCATGTGTGGAGTCTATCTATGAAACGAGCAGCAGGGTGGGAAACGAAAAACAGGGTCTGCAAAAAGTAACAAAAAGTAACGCTGGGTCTCATCATGGGGCGAAAAAGGGGTAAAGAGCCGCGATGAGCGAATCCGACAGTGAGCCGAGGAGGATGGACCACAGGACATCTGCCCAAAGCTGTTGGCTATAACTCCCGCCTTCTATATGTGCCCCGTAACCATGGAAACTGACATAACAAAAGCAGTCTCCCAGGAGACAACCAAAAAACCAACTTTGGAAGGATGCTTTCGAAACCTTTACTTGTCTAATTACTCGGTGAATATTACCCATTCAATGAGATAATTCCTGAGATTAAGGTGGCTGAGAAATGAAACAATTCCATCAAAAATTGAGAAAAGAAATTACATACAGCCTCCCGTGACCAATAACCGGTCAATCCAAAGCCCCCTTATCGTCTCAATACACGTTTACCTGATCTACCAAGGTGTTTTGCTCCAACACGTGCCAAATCTCGTATCAGTCTGAGTCTATGTATAGCATATAACCGAGAGACAATGGATCTGACCTGACATATTGCAAAGAAAGAAAGTGTTTATCAGTGTCAAATAGCGGAGCTTCACCATCAAAACAACAACATGAGGTACATCTCTGGAAACGGCCGGTTTGAGCACAAACATAAACCCTGCGTGCACATGAAAGCTCCCACCTTCTCCGCGTTCGATTCGTGAATGCATCCCAACACATGCCGATCACTGTTATTGTTGTCTCTATTGAGATGCTGATCCAATGGGCTAGTGTGTCCATATCCAAGAGCACTGCCACATTGGACGGATAGGGTATAGGAGGGTATTCGGAAGATTGAAATGGCGGATCTGAGAACTACTTTCGAGTTTGGGGTGTTTCAGAAAAGTCCATACACACCACACACTCACACACTCCAAAGATTCTAGAACACCACATAACATTCTGTTGATGTTTTACAAACGTTAATGATGCAGATGAACGAATGCGTGAGGTGTCACAACAGCCCCTGAGGGAGATTGGAGAGCAGGTGAAGACGTACAAGGGATATCTGATGCTATAGAATTTGATTCTGCGGGTTGCCAGTTCTCTAAAGGTCCTCCTTCACCCCATTACCACCTCTACGGTACCTCGGCCGAATACACGTGAATAGGTTAAATAACGTTCATGTACTTCATCTCCAATACACATTAGGCACAATAACAAACAGAGATTGCACCCTGGAGAATCCGGAAAATGACGTAGGGTCTTGTCGTGTGCATGAGAGATCTGTTTGGATGTCAGTGGTTTGCTTTGATGAAGAGAGGACGGTTTCGTCTAAAGCTCATTCACCATATGTTCAATATGTAAGGTACGAGCGCACTTGATAAAGTAGCTCGTAATTGTATCTTCCAGTAACTTATGGTATGTACGAGTACTTCATACAAGTAGATAGTCTCGTAATTGTCCCCCCGATTCTATAATATCTCTTGTTCTAGTCACTCCGCACTAGTTCTTCTATTTTGGACATTCCGGGTCCACTAAAATTGTGGGCTACGGCAAGCTAAAGCTGATATTGGCTGACAATGACATCTTAGTCTGGAGTGCGGGGATTCATATTACAGTAGCAATTATAGTGTGAAATTTCAATAGAAGATCTAGGGGAGAATATATACCTCATCTAATCTGGAAAACGAATATGGAATCAATGCTGTATAGCTCGTTTGGTTGTGATCTAGGTGCCATCATAGTGGCGGATCTCTCTACAAGTTCTTAACCCTGCATACTGTTCATAGGCTGACAGGTGTCAGCGGTATCTACCCGGTCACAACAATTGACTAGGGTGCATTCTTCAATTAATATCCGATCTTCTCCAGATAGCCGTTCATTGTCTATGCCTGTCGATTCAATATAGCCTGGCACTAGTGATTAGCTAATGGGACCCTGGTGGTATATCAGAGTGAGGTGGGTCGAGTGCCAGGTTGACTGTCTTTCGGAACGACACTGGCCTCCCAGCTACAGGTATCTTTATCACCCACCGAAATGTTCTGCTAAAATGAACACACCCGGAATTCGAACACCGGCACCTCACACACTCCCAACTAAACCCAACTAAATCACTTATCGCAATTACTCACCTCTTTAGATCAAAGTTCTACTAATTTACATCTCTGATCTCTTCATCATCCATCATGTCTGGCTCGCCCATTCCCCAGCAGCTGCTCCAGCAGCCCCCCTCTGTGCTCCGTAACCCCCATTTGGAGTCCCAGCGAGCCCCCGTGTCTTCTCCTGTTGCCCAGACTCCCCAGGCTGCTCCTAGAGCTCCCCATGACCCTCCCCAGCAAGCTACCGACTTCTGGGTCCTGAGCTCCAACCTGGCTGCCAATGCTCTCTACTGCGCCGCTTTCCCGGTGCTGACCGGCATCTACGCCGCCCGAGGACTCTCCGAGGAGCCTGTCAAGCCTGCCAAGTGGGAAACCAAGCTCATCAAGTTCTTTAGCACCGATGCCGAGAAGCTCAACGAGTGCTACTCGCCCCTGGTGGCTCTGGGATTCCCCTTCTTCGCCGCATATTCCAACAGTATGGGCATTCTGTCGATTCTGTGGTCCAACTGGGTCGGACTCATTCAAGTCGGTGATGATCAGCATATGCTCAGTCTGCTCCAGGGAGCCGAACAGATCACCAAGGGCTTTTCGTGGCTGGCTGGATTCCTGAGTTTCGGCGCTCTCGGAGCCTGGACTTACCGACGACAGCAGCGACGAGCCAAGCAGGCCCCAGGAAAGAACCGACTGTGGCTCATTGGAGCTCCTGAGGTCTCTCTGGCCTTCCTGTCGCTGGTCTTCTACCCTCTGGTCGCCACTCCTATTTACTGTGTTTAAGCAGTAGACGTTATAATTACATCCACTGGTGGATACAAGCATAAAATACATTATTGACATCAGAAGACTGTAGTCATTGGCCGACAGTCGTCATTGAAGTCTGAGGACAAGATTAGATAACCATGGAAGGACTTCGGAGATAAGCGTAGGAAGACCGAGACTCAATTGCTCCTAGAAGAGCAGAGCATCAAATCCTTGCCATTGGATGATCGTGAACATGTTGCACTTGAACTACCGGTAGGCCTAAGCTTTGACATTCTGTTTCCATGTCAGATCCCCTGCCTGGACACTTCGTATCTCAGCAAGGCAACAAGTAAATGGCTACAGATACTGGTGTTACAAGTACAGGGAAGTTACTGGTAGACATATCATCATCTACATCAACCTACTTGTACCTATTAATAATACAACATCATCATAAATTTATATCCTTCATTGGGTCTTGTTTAGACAACAATGACCTTCTTGCCGGTGGCCTTGGCCAGAAGCCAAGAGGAGAATCGCTCGAGACGACCGGGCAGAAGCTGGAAATGCTCATGGACATGCTCAGCCACATTGTCAGCAATGTCGACGAGCTTGTACTTGGTGGAAACAAGGAACTTGTTGATACCATCATGGGCCTTGATCCAAATGTTAGGGTCGGCTCCTCGGGTGAAAAGACCCAGGTTCTTTCGGGCCTTGGCCAGCAGCTCGTTTCGAGTGTTGCCCTGGTAGGTGGGGATACCGTAGGTGTCGAGGTAGGCCTTGAGGTCGGAGTCGGACCACTCATCGAAAGAGGTCTTCTTGGCCTCCTTGTACTGCTTATCGAGGTCGGCAGACAGAATGTCGTACTTCTCGCCGAGAACGTGCTGGGCCTGGTCAATGTACTTGGAGGCCTCCTTGACAAGCTGATCGTGGGTGCCCTTGGCGGCGTGTCCCTGCTCAGCAAGCCACTTCTCGAGCTTCTTGGCGTCCCAAGACTCGAAGAGGGAGTCCCACTGGGAGCCAGCGGCGTTTCGGTATCGGTGCACCAGCTTAAGGAGATCGTCCTTGGTGGCACCCTCGGGGGTCTCAATCTTTCGAGACTCGAGGAAAGAACCAAGTCGGGACTCGGACCAGAGCTTGGCGGCCTCCTGGAAGGCATGGTCGGCAAGATCCTCGGCTCGCTTGACGAAGGGAACGTGGTTCTTCTTCTTGTAGGCGGTCTTGGCGTCCTCGTAGTCGTTGTACAGGAGCTGTCGGTTTCGTCGGACAATGGCCAGGATCTCGTCCTTCTGGGAGTTCTGGGGGACGGGGATTCCGTGGGAGTCAGCCCAGTACTTGAGCTCGGAGTTGGACCAGTCGTCGAAGATGTTCTCTCGGATCTTGCCAGCCTTGTCGAAGACGTCCTCCTTGGAGATGTCGTAGGTCTTCTTGAGGTTGTCTCGGGCCTGCTCTCCCTTGACGTAGAGAGTTCGGGAGTTCTTTCGGACGGCGGCAATCAGCTCGTTTCGCTTGGAGCCCTGGGGGACGGGGATTCCTCGCTCATCGAGCCACTTCTTGAGATCAGAGTCGGACCAGGCGTTGTAGAGCCAGGTGGCGGGGTAAGAGGGCTTGGGAGCGGCATCAGTGACACCAGCAGCCTCGGCAATCTTCTGGTAGTTCTTCTTGACGTCCTTGATCAGCTCGTTTCGGGTAGCAGTGGAGGGAACAACAACCTTGGCAGACTCAAGCAGGTCGTTGAGCTGCTGGTTGGTCCAGGAGTTGAAGGTCCAGGTCCAGACATTGACATCGTTGTAGATGTTGTCGGCCAGCTTGGAGGACTTGGCCCAGGCGGCGGACCAGGTCTCGTCGGCCTGGTTCTTCAGGTTACCAAGAGACTTCTTCCAGTTGGTAGAGAGCTGCTCAGCATCAATGCCGAGCTTCTTAGAGAGGTCAGTAGTGGAGGTCTGGTCAAGAGGAGAGGTGAGGTCGTTCCAGTGGATTCGGACCTCCTTCAGGAGAGCGTCTCGGTTGCTCTGTTCGGGAACAGTCACACCGTTGTCTTCCAGCAGAGATCGGAGATCCTCGGAAGACCAGGCGTTGACCTGGTTGTGACTGCTTCTGTTAGGAGAAGACACCAGCAAGATGCCGATGAACAGCGTGATGGCGGAGAGTAAAATTCGAGGAGCTACCGCCATTGTGAAATAGTCTGTTATTTTACCGGGAGGAAAGAGTGGAACCGTAGTGGCAACCGCCGCCTTAAATATGGGGGCTCGTTTCTGCACGCAGTAGCAACCCAAAGTGCGTTTCGTATTAAGTTGGTGCTAGGTTGTGGTGGATGCTTTGAGAAACAGACAAGCGAAAAGCAATGGAGGGCTTTTTTGTGTGCGAGATGGAACCTTCTCGACCTGCTTATGAGTATCTTGGCTGGACAGGTGCAATTGATATACCGGCTTCACGGTGGAGTGTGTTGGGGGACGTTAGTGCTGGATGGTCTGTTCAAGAGACTTTTCTTGGTGCCTCGAATAGTGCACGTGCATGCGGGCTAGATGAGGTGAACAAGAGGGCTTTAAGTGGGTGAAGGAGTAGGACTAGAGGTCTATAACTCAAGAAATCGGTTCAATTGCACGATTGAACTTGATCTTGAGCTTTCCAGACCCCAATTCCTACTCCTTCGCGACTTTTGGACCTCTGGCACATGTGGCTTGCCTCTCCCCAACCACACTTGCTACTATCAAGCTATATTGAGTTTAGGTGTAGAGTTTAACTGTGTGCCAATGACCTCGTTTTACATGCGTGATGGAGAACCCAGCAAGACGTAATTGCAAGTTTAGGGGTCGTAGGGAGAAGACAAGCGTTTCATAGCGATTGTGGGCTCCTACCATAGCCATTGAGCCCTCGAAACCGGTATTGAGTGCATACTAGCTGCAACACCATGCATCCTCCAGCATCAGATTGCTCACGACTCGTTTGCCACAACTGCATGTGAAACGAGCTCTCCTGCTTTGCGCTCACTGTCCGGGGGACCCCACAAACCAGGACCCAACCCAACATCAGATGGTGGACTGATTGGGAACCGTACGTACAAGGAAGGTTAGCATGTGATAGGGGGAGGGGGAGGAGAAGTTGGTCAATCTTGCAATAGCTGTAGCCATAAGAGTACATACTCGTACACTGAGTCCACAGCACTCACACTGGCACTCCTCCTGTAGGTCACCAGTTCACTCCATAACTCTCCCAGCTATTATTCGGACGCTTGCTTTTACGCTTACTAAACCCATCTACTCAATCTGCCATTGCCTTAGAGTTAATGGTCGGAGTCATGTTGAGAAGAGGAAAGAACAGTGGTTGTGGGTTAGTAATACGGGTGTCGTGATTTGAAGTGCATACCGGTTCAAATCCTTCTGTTTACAGTGCAATTACTCTCTTTTGCCCATTCCCTATACAGTACACTGTCTCTCATCTCGATCCATTGCTCAATTGCTGTAAATATGGTTGGGGTAAGATTCGAACAGCCGTTTGGAATCTACTGGGGTGTGGGTGCGGTCTGGTATTGAATTTAATGAGGTGGATAATAGTCAGGATGTGTTGGCATCACTCTACTGATCATGTGACTTTAATTTGGGCTCATTTGGGACAGTTTTAAAGGAGTTAGCTCTTTAGTTGAAACTGTCAAGTACGTACTTGGATATATGCACCCCAGCCTTAACAAAACTCAACATTCTCAAAAGTGACTGAAATCAAGCCAAAAAAATCTTGATCATATTCTTGTTTCCAAGTAAATATTTTCCGCATTTATCCCCTCTCACATATCATCTCCACTCGCCACTCATCACCCCCCGCTCCGCTGACTAAACAGAACCTTAACGAAAATATAAACTCCCTGGGATGGTGACTGGTGAAAAATTCAAAAGCCTCGACAGAGCTACACATCCACCCCAGATAACAACATGTCAGCGTTCGGATTGCCCGGCGGAGCCCCGCCTCCCCCCCAGGGGTCTTTCTGGGAAATGACCCCCGAGCAGCAGGGAATGTACTCGGCCAACCTCATCATGGGCACCATGCAGTCGTGTCCTGGAAAGTCCGTCATGGCTGGAGTCACCGGTTTCGGTCTCGGTGGTGTTTTCGGTCTTTTCATGGCTTCCGTGAGTATAACAAGGGAGGATTTTTTTTGAGTGATACCGAGGAGTTGACTGGTCAAGTTGATTAAAGAGATGATTTACCTTGTTGAATCTGAAATTGGGAGGTGATCTGTTCATTTAGATAGACAAGAGACAGATAGGTCTATCTCTATCAGGCTAGACATGTGGTGATTCACGTCTCTTATGTTTGACAACTAGACTCATCAAATCACAAGCTATTTGGCTGACTCGTTGAAGGAAGGCTTCTCGAGAGGTTATTCGTGTCTCAAGACTATTGAATCTTCTCGCTAGCTATTCGCTTCGCGTAGACTAATTTTGAACAAAAATAGCTTCGCCCATAGCCCTACTTCAAGCTACTCGCTAGCTATTCGATACGCACCTAGCTACGTTCGCAGCTACTAACCCAGATGGCCTACGATGCCCCCGTTGGAATGGGAGTCCAGACCATGTCTGAACTGCCCTTCAAGCAGCAGATGAAGATCCAGTTCACCGATATGGGTAAGCGAGCATGGAGCAGTGCCAAGAACTTTGGTTTCATCGGTGGAGTCTTTTCTGGTACCGAGTGTTGCATCGAGTCTCTGCGAGCCAAGAACGATATCTGGAACGGTGTGGCCGCTGGATGTCTGACTGGAGGTGGTCTTGCTGTCAAGGCCGGTCCCCAGGCCGCTCTCGTTGGCTGTGCTGGCTTCGCTGCCTTTTCTGCCGCCATTGATCTCTACATGCGATCCGATAACAAGGCTCCTCCTTCCACTGATGAAGATCTTTAATTTATTGTACATAGTCTAAATGTGAGAAGTAACTGTTAGAAAAGGGGACAACGGTGGTTGAATGATGGGTTTTGAAGGGTAAAGTGAGGTGTTTGGGGTTATGGGTGTTGTAGAGCGCTATAAAGATCTTCAGGAACAGTCTCGGATAATTGCTTGTTTCAGATCTGTCACTTAGGAAAAGAAAAGATACCAGTAACGGTACATCTTCTATGACTGATGAGAAATCACGAAAGCTCTTGTTTATCAATGTTCAAGAGTCTTGCAGGTATACAGAACGACATTTTTCAAGGTGCGGCTAAAATGGCCTGTTCTAAGACATCGCTCAGGATCATCTTAGCGAATATCTCAATCTCAGTACCAAAGAAATCGACCCATCTCTATGAACATCTCCTCTATACGACTTCTTGGACTTGTCTCTTCTTAGCTTCAGTAATTCCACACCAAATACGATACCACATCAACCTCAACTTGCTCCCTTCCACTGTTTATGCTTCATCAAAGAGGAGTCCATTGTTCCGACGAGAACCAATTATAGAAGCTGTGATTAAGGAGGTGGCGAAATAATAACACAAACAGGCTCATCAACCTCGGTAGAGTTGATTTCCTTAATCTCCTGCTATCTTCATCACCAAAATACTTCCAACATCACCTCTTGTCCCCTCTTTCTTTACCTCGGCTTGTGGCCCGTTGAATCTCCGATGCATGAGACATGTATGATAGTGGGCAGATATATCCGGATAGAATAGACGAGATTGAGACCAGCAAGTCTTGGCAGGCTGAGATAATGCCCTTCGTTTATATTTAATCCGGCCAGCTCTCTCTTCTTGCTTTTTCCACTTTGTCAAAACCTCATCTCGCCATGTCTCTCAAGCACGCTACTGCTCTCATCACTGGAGGATCTGGAGGTATCGGATATGGTATTTCCAAGGCGTTTGCTGCTGCTGGAGCTCGTGTCATCATTGTTTCAGTCAAACAGGACGAAATTGATGCCGCCATGGCTAAACTACCTGTCAGAGCCGAGGGAGAGAAACCTCATCAGGGTATTGTCCATGATGTGACTTCAGATCAGCCTCCTGCTGGCGTGGACTTCTCTGAAGTTGATATTCTGGTCAATTGTGCCGGAATTGCCATTCCTGGTTTCGTTTCTACCATGAAGACTGAAGATATCCAGAAGACTGTCAACATCAATCTCGTTGGAACCATGTTCATGTCCAAGTTTGCAATGGAAGCCTGGCAGAAACGATTCCCTGAACGAGCTGCTTCTGAGAGAAAAGATGAAGGTAACGGCTGCATTATCAACATTTCGTCTATTCTCGGACTCAGAGCGCTTTCTCCTTATCTCTCAGTCTACGGAGCTACCAAGGCTGCTCTGATCATGTTCACCAAGGGCATTTGCGTGGAGGGAGGCCCAATGGCTATCAGATGTAATGCTATCTGTCCAGGATACGTGAGAACCGACATGACCAAGGAAAATGAGCTGTCTTTCAAGACTCCTCTGCAGGAGGTAGGAGAGACCGGAGATGTCTCTGTAGAGAGCATTGCCAATGCCGCTATGTATTTCGCTACGAACCCTCAAGTCAGTGGTTCGATTCTGAGCGTTGATAAGGGTATTTGCGCAAACTAATAGTTAATGATTATATAATGAATTTTCACGAATTTATAATTGTGTTCTGAATGAACATGGCCCATAGTGAAAAAAAAATTCATTCAACTAATTCATCAACTAACATACTTATTTGTCCCAACCATACCATAACACGATTTAGGTTTTTCCTTCTGCTGACTCAGATCTACTCCCACCACACCTCCCAACTCACCACTCTAATTATCGTCAACTTTCAGACGACGGTACACTACCGACTACACACGCCATGTACAACGATCACACGCCCCGTCGCACGCGTTCCTCGCTGGCAGGCAACCCTGGCCAGGCATCGGGCTACCAGGGCGGCTCTCCCTACGTCGATGGAGGCATGCCCGGCGGTCATCACGGTGGAATGGTCCCTCATCAAGGTCCCAATCCTTATGAGTTTGTTCCTGTTCCTCCGGGTCCTCTTCCTGTTCCCGTGATGACTCCTACCGTCAATCCGCCCATGTTTCCCGTCAAGAAGCCCACTCATGCTTCAATCGCCAAGGCCAACGCTTTTGGAGTCGGACACTTCGGTATTGATTTCCTCACACGTATCACCTTCTCGCTACGATCTGGTATCGACTCGGAAGTTGACTGGGCATTGACTGCACTCGTTCAGGCGACGTTCAACGCCCCTGACCAGTTCAAATTCCGTCTCAATGAACCTCTCATTGCCGATTTGCTGGAACGTGTTCTCAAGGCCAGATTCCTGACCCATAAGGAATCAGCCGACGGCGAACACGTGGGAGACACGGACGCAGACGATAGAGTGCATCAGAGCGTGCTGGACATTATGCTGATTTTGCGAAACGCAGCTCTGGATCCCGAAAACGCCCAGTTCTTGGCTACCAGTGATAAGGGTCTAGAAGTGGTGCTCAAATGTCTCCAGGTCTCTCCCTCTCCCCTCACATCAGAGGTGCTGAGCTATGCTGTGGACATCTGCGAATCAATCTCCTTCTACGTGTCCCCTTCGTCATATGATGATCCCCTTTTGCAGGCTGTGGCTCGCCTGTTGGAGACTTCGTCTGATCGAGCCATTATCATCTCCACCACTCGAGCACTCACTCGAATGCTGGTGCACGAGTACCACGCTCACCCAGAAGCCGAGACTGAGCCCAAGGAAGACGCATTTCCCATCATCACTCTTCTTGCTCGAAGATGGCACCAGATTGTCGACAAGACTGTACAGATGCTTCTGGTTGAAGCTGACGAGGAGCTGATCATCGCTGCTCTCGATTTCCTCTACCAGATCACCCGTCGAGGTGCTTTCGTCACTCGTCTGCTGGAAAACAACTCCAACGCCGAGATTATGTCCACTCATCTGGCCCGTCTGCTGCGATTCGAGTTCCCTCACGAGAAGTTTATCGATTACATTCGACTTCCCTCCCGGGCTACCCCCGGACCTGCCAAGAAAAACCTGCAAACTGTCGATGATCCTGCTCCTCGTCTCCCCGAAGAGGTTCTGCAGAATCTTCTGACCATGCCCGAACCCCACAGAGCCACCCAATGGATGCGAGCCTCCTATGAGGAGACTGGTCGAGGCGAGGTGACCCAGATTTCCCTGTGGAAGTCGTACGAGTCGCAATTCGAGCCCTACTGCAAGGAAGGAGCCTCTGCTCCTGGCGTGCACCGTCTGCTTCCTGCCGTGGAGTTTATTAAAAATGTCAACATGGCCTTCACCCGAAGTGCCGCCATGGTTGTCAACCTGCCCGATGGTTCCAAGAAGTTCATCATCAAGGGCATCCAGCCCCGAAAGGAGCCCGTGGACCCTTCCACTGTCGAGGCGCAGAAGCGGGCCGAGTTTGAGCACCGACGAAAGATGGAGGCCAAGTACGCCGAGTACGATCTTGCGCGACGATACAGACTGGACAACAAGAGTGGAGTCTCGCCGGCCGCGATTCTTGTGATGACTAACATTGCGAAGACCGACCTGGGCAAGCTGGCTCTGGCTCATGTGGTGGACAAGGTGGTTTATGCCGGCACTGTCAACCCCCATATTGCCCAGTACATGTTCCCCTTGTTGGGCGAGTTGGAGAGTGTAAAGACCGAGGCATAGGAGAGTATATAACCAGGATTAATGTATTTGTATTTGTATGACAGAAGGGTGAGTAGAGATGGTTCTTTTTGGTGGAGTATTCGTGATGAGTTCGTATCTTCACCTAACCCTTAACTTTGATCTATGCAAGAACCAACATGCATCAACATCGCCACCACATCAATCGTAAATCACAATGGGCAACTTTTTTGTGGATCTGTGGGAGTCCATCTTCACCCCCGGTACGACCCCTACCCTGGTCAAGGCCACCCATGGCTCGTTTGTCATGCTTATTCTGTCTCTGCTGTTCCTTATTTGGAACGCTCTGAACATTCACACTGTGATGCTGCTCATCATTGCGCTGTGTCTCTGGGGCACTTTGACCTGGTTCATCAACGAGGTTGCTAAGCTGAAGAAGGAGGGCAAGCTCAAGACCGACAAGGAGCTCAAGGCCGAGGCTGACGCTAAGGAGGCCAAAAAGGAGCAGTAAGGAAGGAAGTGAAGGAGGATACGGGTAGAAAAGCGACAAGAGAAGGGAACGTGGTTGTCAAACAGCTGTTATTTTGCTCTCGATAGCACACTTGATGCCACTATCAGATACTCAGTTTGTCTTATGACTCGTCTAGATCTGACTCGTCGAGGACCTTGAAATAAGCGAGCTTCTAGAACTGCTAAAACGCTCTTGAAGAAAATAGAAATTGTAATTATACATGAATGAATTATGACCATGGGATTAAATAGCAGATACTTCTTCGTAGAATACACACCTTCTGCCTCTAATACATTACTAAGCCTACCTCTTACACCCCACTTACTATAAATAAGATAGAATACCTATATCCAATAATGCAAAACTGTTAAGACAAAAACATAGCCTTCTTGACGTCACTCCAGACAACCAAGCTGGACTACAGGAGCCGGAGCATCCTCGTCAAGATCTAGAATACCTCCAGAACTGTTGACGGTACGGTACATAGCTGAGGTTTGCCCCAAATCGCTCCAGGACTGCTTTTGCACAGTATGCTGACCATTTGGCGACTTTTTAACTCCCCACCTTGTACCCGGTGCACGCTTTGTAATCTCTCGAACGCCCTCTATTTGGGCTGAGCGTTGGCAGCCTTCTTCTTCTTCTTCTCCTCGTCCTCCTTGTTTTTCTTCTCGATTTCTCGTCGGTTGCCCTTGAGAATCTCCAGATGGCCGACTCGAGACGCCAGAAGCTTCTCCGTGGTGGCGGTCAGAGCTGCCTGGTGCTTCTTCGCAATCTCGACGTCTCTTTGGGCGCTCTTTCGTCGAGGAGCAATCTTTCGAGGAGCCGCTCGCTTGGGGGCAATCTTGCCGGTGGGCTTCTTGACCTTGCCGGCCTTTTCTCTCTTTTTGAGACCTGCTTGGGGCATCTTGTGATGGTGTTATGGTGGATGTAGATTGTATGGTTACAATGTTGGGATAGACATCAATATTTTTTTGCCGTGCATGGGGGAGGTTAGACTAGGGTTAGGGTATTGATGATAAGCTGGAACAGATGGAGCGGTTTGAAGGTGAATAAAGTGGGAAGTTGTAGTTGGTGGGTGATATTCTATTCAAATGGTCTTTTTGCTCCTGTCTGTTTTTCATAATTTTGGTGGAGAACTTTTCACGTCAATTATCAGCTCAAGCTTATCGTGTCTGATCGAGTTGTGCATCAGTGAGGGTAGAGAGACAGGATGGGAGGTATTTGAGATGGTCTGGGTAGCTCAAGCGTTGGGTGTAGCTGATTTCAGGTAATTTACTTGGTTGTGCTCGTCCTGCAACACTCCAATATGCCCCATTTCCACACTCTTCTAACCCTAACTAATCTTCAACAAACCACTTGAGTGATTTCAACAAAAACTTTTTTGCCCTTTCGCCCTGGAACTCATCTCAGACATGTCTCTCTGTCTCGGTGTGTCCATACGCCACCTACGTCGCTGTCTCAGCTCTATCCGGTACGCTTAGTCATCAAAGACATGAATCAGTCACATCTGAGTTTTGCCGTTCACTGAATTTTCCTCGGCCTTAATCACACCAATCGATAGCCGTGCATTAAAATTACGGTACGAGGAGAATTTTGTGGCACACGGGCGACGCCAGAGATTGGAGACGGATCCAAGTAAAAGATCGGGACTCTGGCCTCACTCACACGGTCCACGAGTCAGGTCCATGTTACCCTATGTAAACAGAGTTTTCTTAGTAAGAGATGGAGGCATGGTTAACAAGAAAGGATCACCATGGAGAGAGGGAGTTGTGATACAGCCAAATAATATAATTTTTCCGCGGACAGGTAGGATTGAATCAATGACGCCACGGCGATTGACCAACATCGGCATTGAGCGCTGGTCATTGTTCCCACCCCTTTCTACCCCATCCGGCAGATCCACCCTCAAAAATTAGTCTGCTTGTATGTACCTAGATCAGTCTACTCCGTACTCTTACATACTGTACTGTAGCCGCACACCTCTGGATACTCAGGTCTGCCAACCTCCATCGCACGCTTGCAATTGCAGCATCGACGTGCACCGAGTGTGGCCCTGGGCTCTACGCTGGGCTTTTGCGGCTCAGACGTTGAGCGCATGCCATGCCATGCTTCTCGTCTACTCAGTCCCCCGTTTGCCTCTCACAGGCAGTCTCTGAGTCACGCTGTGGGGAGACGGTGGTGAGAGTGGAGCTGTAGGGGATCGGCTTAGTCAGGAGGGAATAGGACAAAGAACGGCGAGACTGGACTACTGGACTAAGATTGGACAAGAACACCCGCACATTTGGCGAAAGAGAGCTTCTGACACCTTCTCAACGTCTTTGTCGCTTTGCTCAATCTCAAAAAGCTGCTCCGTGAACTATGAAGTTTAACGTGAGGATGGAGAGAACTTGCCAAAATATTATGATAGAGGAGTCAGCGAAGAAGATTGAGGCCGTTAAACGTAACGACAGAGAGAGGGGAGTAAATCAGGTATATTTTCATGTCAATTATCGGTAAAAAATCCACCTTTACCCCCGTCCTCCCCTCAAGTTCACCACTGTTAACTTTGGAACCCTATCTGACCGATAAAAAAAAAGTCCCAAAAATTTAGACCTTATTATACTGTGGACCCGTCTCCCTTTTCTTACCCAAGTGTACTCACACCCTCCACTCCCCAACCACCCCAAACCATGCTCACGCTGGCTGGACCCCAGGCCTACTCTCAGTTCCGAGTCAATAGCTTGCTCGAGAACATCAACAAGGCCGTCAATTCGTCCGCCGTAGCCGCCATCCGAGCCATCTACGTCCACTACGTTGACACTGGAGATGCTGCTCTGAACGACCAAGAGGCCCAGCTTCTCGATTCGCTGCTGGACTACGACCAGAAGGCCGATACTTCCGACGCTCTGACCGCTGCTCTCATCAAGGCCGCTGTCAATGACGAGGCTGAGCTGCCTACCGATTCGTATCTGCTCCGAATCATCCCTCGACCAGGCACCATTTCTCCCTGGTCCTCCAAGGCCACCAACATCACCCAGAACTGCGGTCTCCCCCACGTCAAGCGGGTCGAGCGAGGTCTCGCCGTGCTCATCCAGGTCCGAAAGGGTTTCCCTCTGGGTCCCCATGTTGAGTCCGGAGCCTTCCTCGACTTTATCTACGACCGAATGACCGAGGCTATCCGAATCGGCACTCCCGTGACCGAGAAGGATCTGTTTGCCCACCACGATCCCAAGCCTCTGGTTTCCGTGCCCCGATCGGGCATTGCTGAGGCCAACAAGTCTCTGGGTCTGGCTCTCGATCAGCCTGAGATTGACTACCTGCAGACCGCCTTCCCCCAGCGAGATCCCACTGACGTCGAGCTGTTCATGTTCGCCCAGGTCAACTCGGAGCACTGCCGACACAAGATCTTCAACGCCGATTGGAAGATTGACGGCGAGAACATGCCCCACTCGCTGTTCAAGATGATCCGAACCACCCACGAGAAGAACCCCGGCTACACCGTCTCTGCCTACTCCGATAACGCTGCTGTGCTCGAGGCTGCTGGAACCGGCTACTACTACGCCCCTGACCCCAAGACCCAGGTCTACACTCTCAAGCAGGAGCCCGTGCAGTTCCTCGCCAAGGTCGAGACCCATAACCACCCCACCGCCGTGTCTCCCTTTGCTGGAGCCGCTACCGGTTCCGGAGGAGAGATCCGAGACGAGGGAGCTGTTGGCCGAGGTTCCAAGCCCAAGGCCGGTCTTTCTGGCTACTCTGTCTCCGATCTACTGATCCCTGACTTCAAGCAGCCCTGGGAACAGGACATTGGCAAGCCCCACCATATCTCGTCAGCCTACGACATTATGATGGATGCTCCCATTGGATCTGCCGCCTTCAACAACGAGTTTGGCCGACCCTGTATCTCTGGTTACTTCCGAACCCTGACCACCACCGTCACCAACCACGCTGGCAAGCAGGAGATTCGAGGTTTCCACAAGCCCATCATGATTGCCGGAGGTGTCGGTACCGTGCGACCCCAGTTTGCTCTCAAGAACAAGCCCATCACTCCCGGAGCTGCTCTGATTGTTCTTGGAGGTCCTTCCATGCTCATTGGTCTCGGTGGAGGAGCTGCCTCTTCCGTCGCCTCCGGTGAGGGATCTGTCGATCTGGACTTTGCTTCCGTCCAGCGAGGCAACCCCGAGATGCAGCGACGAGCCCAGATGGTCATTGACGCCTGTGTTGCTCTTGGAGACGCCAACCCCATTCAGTCCATCCACGACGTCGGTGCTGGTGGTCTGTCCAACGCTCTGACCGAGCTGGTGCACGACAACGGTCTGGGTGCCAAGTTTGAGCTGCGAGACGTGCCTAATGCCGAGCCCGGTATGTCCCCCATGGAGATCTGGTGCTGTGAGGCCCAGGAGAGATACGTCCTGGGTGTGGCTGCTGCCGACCTCGACACCTTCAAGGCCCTGTGTGACCGAGAGCGAGCTCCCTACGGAGTTGTTGGTGTTGCCACCTCCGAGCAGCGTCTGGTTCTGTCCGACAAGCTGCTTGGCTCTACTCCTATCGACATGGACATGTCTGTTCTGTTCGGTAAGCCTCCCAAGATGTCTCGAGTTGCCGCTACCAAGCCTCTGCGACTCCAGCCTCTGGATCTGGCTCCCGTGGCTTCCTTTGGTGAGGCTCTGGACCGAACCCTGCACCTGCCCTCTGTCGGTTCCAAGGCCTTCCTCATCACCATTGGTGACCGATCCGTCACCGGTCTCATTGCTCGAGACCAGATGGTGGGTCCCTGGCAGGTTCCTGTGGCTGATGTGGCCGTGACCATCACCTCCTACGGTGGTGTCAAGACCGGAGAGGCCTTTGCCATGGGTGAGAAGCCCACTCTGGCTCTCATTTCTCCTTCTGCTTCTGCCAAGATGTGTGTTGCCGAGTCTCTTCTCAACCTGGTGGCCTCCGACACTGTTCTGGACCGAGTTCGTCTGTCTGCCAACTGGATGTCTGCTGCTTCTCACGACGGTGAGGGCTCCGCTCTCTACGAGGCCGTCCAGGCCATTGCTCTGGACCTGTGTCCCTCTCTGGACATTGCCGTGCCTGTGGGTAAGGACTCCATGTCCATGAAGATGAAGTGGGAGGACACCGAGGTTGTTGGCCCCCTGTCTCTGGTCATCACCGCCTTTGGCCCCGTCATGGACGTTTCCAAGACCTGGACTCCCCAGCTCGAGCGAGAGGAGGCCTCTTCTCTGGTTCTCGTGTCTCTGTCTGCCAACGAGCGACTCGGTGGCTCTGCTCTGTCTCAGGTCTACTCTCAGCTCGGTAACGAGGCCCCCAACGTGGACTCCAACTCCGTGCTCAAGGGCTTCCTCACTGCTGTCGCTGAGCTGCACCAGAAGAAGGACGACATTGTTCTGGCCTACCATGACCGATCCGACGGTGGTCTTATTGTCACTGCTCTGGAGATGGCCTTTGCTGGCCGATGTGGTGTCACTCTTGATGTCACTGGCAAGGATGCTCTTTCTGCCTACTTCAACGAGGAGCTGGGTGCTGTCTTCCAGGTTGCTGACTCTAACATTGCTGAGTTCACCTCCATCATGACCAAGAACGGTGTCCCCGCCTCTCAGGTCAAGGTGGTCGGTAAGCCCGTCATCTCGTCGAAGGAGCAGACCGTCGACGTCAAGTTCAACGGCCAGTCTGTCTACTCGTCCAACCGAGCTGCTCTGCAGAAGGCCTGGGCCGAGACCTCATACAAGATGCAGCGTCTCCGAGACAACCCCAAGACTGCCGACGAGGAGTACAGCAACATTGCCGACAACGCCGACCCCGGTATTGTCTTCAAGCTGTCCTTTGACCCCACTGAGTCTATCCCTCAGTCTCTGGTCTCTCAGAAGCCCAAGGTTGCTATCCTCCGAGAGCAGGGTGTCAACTCCCACATGGAGATGGCCTACTGCTTTGAGCGAGCCGGTTTCACCCCCGTCGATGTCCACATGTCCGATCTCTCTTCGAAACGACAGCAGCTGCCCGACTTTGTTGGTTTCGTGGCCTGCGGTGGTTTCTCGTACGGTGATGTGCTCGGTGCCGGTGCTGGATGGGCCAAGTCTGTGCTCTTCTCGCCCGAGCTCAAGTCCGAGTTCACCAACTTCTTCGAGCGAGCCGACACCTTTGCTCTGGGTATCTGCAACGGTTGCCAGTTCCTGTCTCGACTCCAGGAGATCATCCCTGGTGCCGACAACTGGCCCACCTTTGAGCGAAACGCCTCTGAGCAGTACGAGGGCCGAACCACAATGGTCGAGATTGTCGACGAGGCCAAGGAGCCCTGTATCTTCCTTGGCGGCATGCGAGGTTCTCGATTCCCCGTGGCTGTTGCCCACGGAGAGGGACGAGCCTCTTTCGCCTCCGAGGAGAAGCAGGCCAAGTTTGCTTCGCAGCATCTGGCTGCTGTTCGATACGTGGACAACTACGGCCACGCTACTGAGCGGTACCCCTTCAACCCCAACGGCTCCACTAACGCCATTGCTGGTGTGCGAACCCCCAACGGTCGAGTTCTGGCCATGATGCCTCACCCCGAGCGAGTCTCTCTGGTGGACGCCAACTCCTACCGACCCAAGGACCTGGCCGAGTCTCCTTGGATTTCTCTTTTCAAGAATGCTCGAAAGTGGGTCAACTAGACTCACATCTGGAAAAACTAATGTTATAAAAATGTATTGAATGATTGTATAAATATTACTGTACTTGTAGTTCTTGGAACACGCTTTTATTTAAGGGTAATGGGCACTGTCAGGACCAAAGAAGCCCTTGGCTGGAATTGGGAGTCTGGCTGGAGGTCCATTGTTGTCTGCTCCAGCATCTGAGACTGTGTTTCCCCACCACTTCAGCTCGTGCTTCACATACTCGACTGAGAAGAAGATGATGATGGCAGACAGAGCGATACCAGTGTCCATACCTGCTGAGAAGACGTAGGCGTACTTTCTCCACCAGTTCATGAACCGGTTCTTCAGGTAGTAGTTGAAGAAGATGGCGATGTAGATGCCTGTGGTCTTGTAAGAGAGGTTGTAAGGAGCCCAGTCGATGCAACCGTGGCAGAAGAGAATGGGGTTGAACATGAGTGCCTTTCGCTTGAAGTTTTCGATCTGGACAGTCTTCTGGGGGTACTTTCTCATGATGAGATTGGGAATGAGTACCTGAACTCCCCAGAATACCAGAGCAAGAACAGCACCAAGCAGGAACATCCACTTGAGAATGGGGTACTGGTGGTCAAACATCTTCTTGGGACCAATGATACCCCAGGCGACTGAAGCACTGAAGAAGGTGGTGTCTCCGGGACAAGTGAATCTATCTTTGTTCTTGGGGTCACAGAGATCATCGATACTGGTGATCTGGAACTTAACGACACCCATACAGATGAGACCGTTGACCAGAGTAGCCCACAATTGCAGCCAAAAGATAGATCGAGGAGGCAGATGGGCGTAATGAGTCAGCTTCTGGTCATTGGCGTAGTGCTGAGCCTGAGTGGAAATTTGGACTCCCATAGCCTTGACAAAGTTGAGGGCCATGAACTGACCAGGAAGAGCATATCCGATAATCAGCTCAGAGAGGTAATTGAGCGACATTTGGACTCCTGAGTATCCCTGAATGATAGTCAGAGGCAGCAGGAAGATACCCACCAGGCCAATGATGAACACCAGAGTCCAGACAGGAGTCTGCATAGGCCAGTGCTCAACCAGGGCGATGGAAAGACCAAACATGATGATCAAAATGAGATAGAACCACCAGTCGGGGACTTCATCATACTGTCTCATTCGTCTAGAGAAGGGGTCGTCTCTACCTTCGTAGTTTGATCGAGTGATATGTCTCATAGACTTCGCCATTTCCACCAGAGCATCCTTCATGATATCCCAGTCCATTAGAACAGTGTAAAGGAACATGAGAGGATAGACGCAGAAGGAAGATCCATATGAGACGAGGTTTCCAGCAGAGTAGTAAGGAGGAGAGTACTCTCTGTACTTTTTATCGTCGAACTTGTAGTCAGTGAGGATTCGCTTGACATCATAAGATTTACCCTTGTTATCAAACAGACGGTTGGAGTTGATAGGAATGTATCCAGTCCAGTTGTTGTTGGTGTAGTAGATTGCAAGAATGATTAGACCAGAAATGAGACTGGCAATGTAGGTGTTGAGATTGGAGAAGAGAGGGGTGAACACAGGTTGGAATCGTGAGACTGCGACATTCCAGTCAAATGAAGAAATTGGGTTGTATCCCAGGCCTCCGATAGAACCAGTGACAACAGCCAGGTCCAAGTTCTTGGGTGCAATCCAGGTCATCCAGTTGAAGGTACTGAAGAACTTCATGAGGTAGTCAGGGACCCAGAAGTAGAGGAATGAGAACACAAAGACTGCCAGGAAAAATGTGTATCGCGACACCTTCCATCCGTCAATGATTTCCTTTCGTCTAGGAGCCAGAAGAGCTCTGTTAACTGCAAGAGTGGGAAGAAGAGTGGGCCACATTGCCTTGACAGGGTAGACAGCCACTCGTTTCATTAGTCCACCGAATCCAAAACCAAGCATTTGTGTGACCAGCATGAGCAAGAACATGTATCCGTAGTCGTTGGCCCAAGGCTGGTTGTAGAACCGTGGTAGGTACTGGACGAGAACGTTAGAAGTAACGTATGGAGTTCCTGAAGCACAAGAGACCATAATAGTAGCTAGAAGTTGCTCCTTCTGCGACCAGACACCAGGGTTGAGAGTGAACCTTCGACCTCTTACGGTAAATCCCCAGTCGGGGAGACAGTATTGTAGAAGACGTCCTGAGGGGTACAGCAGAAGCTGACAAACAGAGACTGTCAGAGTGATATGGGGCATTCGTAAACTGAAGAACTGGTTGACAAAGGCAGAAATACCCACCCAGATGGTTCCAATGACCCACACTCTCCAAGTCTCAGTAGTACATTCGGTATCATCGTAAGGATCAGTGACTGATCTGACCTCAGGGTATGGAGACCACCAGTGAAACAGGGTAGCCCAGTATCGTAAAAGTTTGACATCCTCATTTTCACTCGTAGGAGTCTTTTCAGGATCAGCCTTTTCACTCTCAGCTTCCTCACTGGTAGTAGGCTCGTCAGGCTCATGGGGTTGGCTGGGGTCTACTACTGAAAGGAGATGAGTAAGCAGAACACGATCGTGATCCGAAAAGTTGTGATCGTTGCTGTGGTACTTGAGATTCTTCTTGACAATCTCAATGGCCTCGGCCTCGGTCATTTCCTGGAACTTTTCTGCCATGAAATGGACCTCCAGAGGGTAGTCCCCAGTGTCTTCACTAGGAGGGATACCCAGTTGATAGGCGATCCAGCTCAGAACATCGGGAGACTCGTGGATGCTCGGATCAATGTTGAATGAATCCTTCGACGACATGGTTCCCAAAATGGTTTACAGCCCTCCCCAGCTTCGGTGAGCCGGAATAAATACTCTGCCATTTAACTCGAGCAGATGCATATCGTGCCTCGCTTCGTGAGAATTAAAGTCGTCTAATCAGCCACAACATCGAGAGTTTTCGGGGGCTACAATAGTTTTTGTTCTAGAGAAAGCCACAGTCGTCGTAGTTGTTTCGTGTTTGCACCAGTTTGTTCTACTTTGGCTGCAGTTCTGATCTTACTGTCAAGCTGATTGTGTCTCGCTTATTCCTTATCAGTCTTGGCACGGCTCAATGACGCAATCATCAAGGTTCGTTAAATAAACGGCACGCGAAGAGATGAAAGAACCAAGTTCCGTCTAGAGTTACGGAGAAACAATTACTACCTATAAACCTTCCGAGACTTGAGTGTGGCGGCGTTATTTCAAGCTAATGGGGGAAGGGGTGTTGAGAGATGGTACCTGTTCAACTAGCTTGGATGCTCTACTAGAGCGAGTATTCGTACTAGGCTACAGCAACTACTAATCGCTAGTTACTCACGGCTGCTGTGCTATGCGCAGGTACCTCCAAAACTTTGGCACAAGTATGAGCGACCAACGCCGCCCATCCAAGCCAAGCTCGTGCTCGTGTGTTGAAGCGTGTATATAAACCTGCTTAATTTCAAGAACTCTGCTTTCGGTGCTAGAGACGGCACCGAGCCCCGATTTGTGTTTGTAATACAAACTGTGGCTGGCTATTAGACTCATGAACAACTCTAGAGTGGCAAGCATTGCTTGGGCTAAATGTGCGCCTGAGGTGTTTGTGCCTGGAGTATGTGACCATCCGGTACAGTAGTACGAAGAAGACTACGGAGTACCGGTACTGCTTTGGAAGTAGCTTCTCCGTGGAGGTGGCGTCATAACGGAAGAGTGGCTATACTGTCTTATCGTGTCTTATAACAATTTCAGTATTTGGCAATCGAACAAGCTTCTGATTAAGCAGGTTGTATCAGCTGCCATTTTCTGTTCAGAAGACAAACCCATTGTTCGTATTTGACTGGTTTGGGAAGTTGGTAACGCCTCGAAACATTATGAAAGCTTAGCCTCAAGATTGCTTTGTGACGAAGTTCTGGCTAGTGTCAGCTATCTGAGATATCTCATAGTCGTTGAAATCACGTCACCAGAGGAAGAGCCATGCGACCAGTCCGTCTCAGTGTTATTTTTGTTGAGTTCTAGCCATTTATCAGGTGCTAGATATCATGGAACAAAGTAATTAAGCATAGACGATCTTTCAGCGACTTGTGTGGTAAGCACAATGGGGTCTTGACGTTCTGGTGGTGGTCTAGAGTATTGCAAATTATTTCATTCGCTTCCTCAGAGAGCCCAGGCTCCTCCTTAGGTGAAGTTGAAGAGCTTCCTCAGCTAATCCGTACCAATTTTACTTAGAGTCCCATGTAAACCCCAACTGAACCTAAAGTAAACTGTGCTCTCAAGCGAAACTTCTTGCATTCCTCAAGTATTTTGTTAAAAACTCCTAACTGCCTCCCACTTCCACTCCTAAGTCATCTCAAAAAACAATACTTTCGGCAAGGCACTTACTTTCAGGGAAAAACTAGCACCCTCCTCCCAATGACTCTTCATCTCAATATCCCTTTGGCCAAATATAACTAACCAAATATACCACATTCCAGTCTTTCTCTCTATTATCGACCCACCTGTCACTCCTGTCTGACATCTCCACGGTTATTACGGTTTTCCAAGGTTAATACGACACGAGCTACCGGTAAAGGAATAGCCGGTAACTGGGGATAATGATAGCCCTCCACTCAAGTTGTTTCACAATGTCTCTTTATCTACTCGCTTTGGCACGTGACCTCTTGAGTTACCAAACCCAGATGGACACGGCTGTGGGGAACATGCATGGCTCACGCGAACATACCATTTTGTAAGCGAGGGAAAGGTGGGTTTCGGTGCGTTGGTAGTGCAGCTGCGATGGAATGCGACAGTGTTGGGTGGGCTGTTCCGAGACAGCATCTACGGGTGCGATTTTCCCGAGCTTTGGGGCATGTCAACGATGTATTCAAGCTGTTTTCCGCTCACTTTCCGAACCAGACAGAGTTTTCACCAACTGCAATTTTAGCTTGCTTTTTGGGTTGGACTGCTGAATTTTCTCCTTTAGCTCCAAAAGACGGGTATCAACAGGAAACACTGCTTTTACGGGAAGATTTCTCCAACCTTTTTTGACAGTGAGACCAGGCAACCAGGCACATGTTGCAGGAGGGGTTTGTTGTTGAGGGGAAGGGTGAGAGACTGCCGGGTAAACGGATACGAGCTGAGAAAAGGCAGCCCGAAAAGATGTGTCATATTTTACGCTGGTAATACACCGTCTAGGGCTGCTATAAGAGCGTCACCCCAAGGCCAATTTCACCCCATTTTTCACTTTGCTTTTTCAAAGTGCAGCCCTGATGCTTGTCTCAGTAGCCAGCCAATGGATAAGTAGCTAGTTATCGGACAACATCGCTACTGTAGATAATGCTTTAGGGGGAAGAAATTGGAAAAACTAACAACTAGGGTAGTATCACGCTACTTCAAGAGCTATTTTGACCACGTTGTTCCGTCCGAACACCCCTCCACAACCCCAGCTCGGACCTGTCTTGGCTATGGTCTGCACTCTCCAAACTCGTTTGTTGTGTATGTTTATCATTCAGCCTTGCATAAGGTTCTGAGACCTCAGGGGATCAGGAGGACTGATTTCTTCGTGACAAGTGATACACGACCTGTACGCGGGGTGATACCGAAAATTATCTGCTTGCAACCTCCGTACGACGCCCGCGATCCCCGTGAAATTATCTGCCTTCAACTGCTACACAAAACCAGCCGTTTCCGCGCTATCAGCTTCCCTCTCCCCACAGACAAACATCTTCAACTATGTCCTACGGAACAGCCCCAATCGATTACCCCCCAGACCGTCAAAGACGGCCGTCGATTCTGACCCCGTCCATGCCGTCGTCGCCTTTTCAAGGCGTCAACTCTTTGGGCCGTTTTGCCTCGTCTTTCCAGCGAGCACAGTCCTTCTTGTCCCTGGATCCACCCCAGGGCCTCAACCGAGAACGAACCTACTTTGACGACGATGAGTTCTCTCCTTACCGAAGAGACGGCCACCAGGGCGATAACGAGTCTGTATTCGACGAATCTGACTTCCTGGACGAGCCCTCTTTCGCTTATACCGAATCTGTGCAGCCCAGATCACGTCTAGACTCTTGCGTGTCTCAAGAGGCCCCTCTCTTGGTTAAACGGGTGGAAAATGCCGATGGAACTATTATCACAACTGTCGAAGGACAGTCCACGGCCCCGCAGACGGTGTTCAACTCCGTCAACGTGCTTATTGGTGTCGGCCTCTTGTCTCTTCCTCTAGGTTTCAAGTACGCCGGATGGGGTATCGGAATGGTTCTGCTTCTGGCATCTGCATACTCCACACACTATACTGCCAAACTACTGGCAAAATGCATGGACACAGACCCCTCTCTAGTGACCTACGCAGATATCGGCTATGCTGCCTTTGGTTCCAAAGCTAGAGTGCTCGTCTCGCTGCTCTTCTCTCTGGAGCTGGTGGCAGCATGTGTTTCGCTGGTGGTGCTGTTTGCAGACTCGCTGAACGCTCTTGTGCCTCAAGTGACCAAAGCCGAGTGGAAAATCATCGCCTTCTTCGTGCTCACTCCTCCTACTTTCCTGCCTCTGTCTGTTCTCTCCATTTCCTCAATCATGGGAATCATGTCAGTTGTGGGTCTCGTTGTCATTGTGTTTATTGACGGTCTTGTCAAGCCTACTGCCCCCGGCTCTCTTCTCGACCCCATGCCTACCAGCATGTTCCCTCACGCCTGGATCCTCGTCCCTCTGTCGTTTGGTATCTTTATGGCTCCCTGGGGAGGTCACGCTGTATTCCCCAACATCTACAGAGACATGCGACACCCCCACAAGTACACAAAGTGTCTGAAGTCCACTTACAGAATCACCCTGGGTCTCGATCTGGCCATGGGTGTGCTGGGTTTCCTCATGTTTGGAGACCAGATCCAGGATGAGGTGACCAAGAACATTCTGACAACCGAGGGCTACCCTGCAGTGCTCAACGTGATCGTCACAGTTCTCATTGCTCTCATTCCTCTGTCCAAAACCCCTCTCAACGCCAGACCCATCATCTCCACTCTCGATGCTCTCTTCAACATTCAAACCAGCCCTACTCCTGGAGCCAAGATTGCTCGGATCTCTACGCGATGCATCTCTGTGGCCACTTTTGTGGTCCTCTCCATGGTGTTCCCTTCGTTTGACAAGATTATCGCCCTGATGGGATCCGGTTTTTGTGTTTCCATCTGTCTGATTCTCCCTCTCTCTTTCTACCTCAAGATCTTCCGATACGAGATCAAGGGAGGTGAGCGATTCTTCATCTACGTGCTGCTGATCGTCTACTCGGCTGTGGCTGTGGTCGGTACTATCTGGTCCTTCCTTGGTGTCGAACCTCCCCACGTGTAGTTCTCTACAACAATTTGCATACAATAATACCATTAATATTAAGTAAACGAGGGATCATGTAGATTCACGACATGCCACTACTCTCTTTAGCAGTACAGCATAAAGAAAGCTGTATCCCTTAATCCTCGAGGGTCCAGGCACTTTACTTCACGGTGGAGATGTACAATACAGTAGTACCTGATACCGTATGTGTACTGTAGCATACCCCTTACTTCTTTGAACCTCTATAATCCTTGCAATTACATCATAAATACAGTCATCTCTCTTCACAGAGTAATGCAAAAGTTATTCCTCGTGGAACCACTTCGCACTTCACTCTTGGTGAACTTTTGGTACTTGGCCTTCTCTTGGTGACATCTCCACAGCTGATAGATCAGTTTGTCAGTGGTAGTCTCCTCCAGCTTCTCATATCCTAGAGACGTCATAATCGTGTCAAACAGATCACCATCAAGATAACGAGAGTTCTCAACACATGCTTTGGGCAGGACAAAGAAAAGAAGACCCTTGGGATGCAGAAACTTGGTGGTCAGCTGCAGCATTTTACCTCTATCAGCTGTCACAGGCACAAAATTGAGCACCAGCGATAACGATATCACGTGATACTTGTCCTCGGCGCCCTTAGGAAGCGGCCTCTTCAAAAAGTCCTGCTGTTTGATGAGTGGATCGTTTGATCTCAGATCAATCCGGTCTATCGTGTCAAACTCAGTCGATTTCGATACTGCGTTTGAGACAGATAGACATCCAACTTCCAGCAACTTCCGCTCCTGCCCTTCCTCCAATGCAAGCTCATTTCCCTCGTTTTTAAGCCACTTGAGAAGCACATGTGACGAATCTCCTCCTCTAGTCTGATCCTGTCCCTTGAGAGACGCCTTTTGATAAACCTCCAGTCCACCCAGTTTCTCCATCTCTGTATCGATTTGAGCCATTTCCACGTCGATTTCTGCCTTCTTTTCCTGGTGCTCGGCCTTCTTCAGCTGCTTTTTCAGACCCTGTAATTGCAACTTGCGTTTGTTGAGCTGGTGGTACTTGTTGATGATTGAGCGAGTGGACGCGGCCTTGAGTCCCGTCGACTTGCGCGCGTTTTGTTTCCCTGTGATAGGCGACTTTTTCCCGAAAAACGCCATTTTCCTCCGTGTGAGCGAGCCCCTGAAAAATGCTGCTGCAAAATTGTTCACCTAAATTTCATGCTTTAAAATCTGCGTGATAACCCTTAAACTCGAGACCTTATTTGGGACGAAGGGGTGGCATGAAACAGACACCATAGAACAGAGCATCATTTGGTGGAATAAATGACGACATAACTTCCTCGCTTTTTTCTCACAATCCCTTCACTCTCACACCAACTTCGACGTTGGAAACCGACTGAACAGCCTCGGAGTACTCCTGTAACAACGTGGTGCTCAACTCTAAACACTTGTCTAATTGAGTAGGCCTTCCGAGCCCCTGGACACCCATAGCTTCAAGGAGTGACTTCGTAGTCGAGCTCAGTTCACTAGAGACATCAATGTTGTTCAAATTCGACTCGTAGTCGCTCGCGATCATCTCAGTGGTGCTAGGTCGTCGTTCTCGGAGCGCTTTCAGTTCCTGCTGTTGTTTCCTGACCTGAGCTTCGAGATCCTGGTTAATCTGAGTGAGGGTCATGTTTGTAATCTTGAGGTCTTCAATTTGCCGGGTTATTCGAGCCCCCTCGGCTTCAGAGAGATGAGTTCCATCTCTCGTGGGAGAGTAGACGGAAGGAGTGATACAGGGAGTATCTCTCGGGGTATTGGGACCTTGAGGGGTGTTGACAAGACTCTGTAGCTGGACCATATGTGGTGGAGAAACACAGGAGAGCCTTGTATTGGTGTTCGGGCTTGGGGAAGTGGGAGACTGTACCCTTTGTGTCAGTTTCATGTCCTGTTCTGTCATTTGTCTGAACAGGTTCATGCCGTTTTCGTCGTTCGCTGTTTGCTCTGCGAGACAGCTTTTGCCGCTCTCTCCGAGCAGATTCATACCCTTTATACCCTGAGTCATTTTGGCAGAGTTGGAGTTGGTTCTCGGTCCCAGATCAGACGATTATCCGCGCGTGGGAGCTGCAGGGGTTGATTAGATTGTGTAGATGTGTGGTGGGCCGATTCTATGCTCGGTGCGCAATTTCGCGGTCGGCGCGGGTTCGGAAAGCGAGAATAGCGGTGTTTGGCTGTGTTTAGGAGAAGGTGGACGCGATACAGGACTCTCTTCGTATTTTGGCGTGGTCCGGGCCAGCCAACTTAAATCGGTCAGAAGACCTTCACCTGCTGGGTTAGAGTGTTTAGAGTGTTTTGGGTGTGTTTCATGGTGAGATTAAATTCGAGGTAAAGAGGGGATACAAGGACAATTATGGGTGTTGTATGAGTATTTGAAGGGATCATACGAGGTGAATACGGATATTGAGGTGGTTCTAGATGTCGAAACGGCGAAAATTTGGGAACCACTTCTTTGCAGCCCTTGGATCAACAAGAACGCACTATCGACACTCCATTTAGGTAGCTTAACGCTCACAACGGTGGAGTCTATTGTTGACCATGAAATTTGAATGTGAGACAAAAATCGTGTTCACAGGCATACGACAGCACTTTTGCGAGGCTCCACATGTTAAGGAGACCTTCTTGAGGCGGGGAAAAAGTTGTTTTCCCATCTCCAAGGTGGAATTATCAAGTTGCAGTGTCTCGTTCTCTCGTATACTCGTAGCCTAAAGGGGCTGGTCGATCAACCCAATACGGACACGTCCAGAAAGTCTAGAAAGAGTGTGGAACACAGGTATGCAGAGGAAGTACATATACGGTAGCAGCTGACCCACGTGAGAACCGTATGCGATATTTACACGACTTTCGGAGCAATGGAGGTGGCATCCAGAGTTCTATAATATTTCTCTGCATGTTTTGGGAATGAAGAATGTATGGTTCAGCTTGAACTTGTATGAAGTGTCTCAAGGAGATATTGACATTTTGAAACAGTACCTGGCAATTGCATTAGCAAGGGGACTAAAACATGAAGCTACGTGACGGTAACGAAAACAGTTATTTTCGCGTCTCACTACTTGTACTTTTAGGAGTTCTTTTCCACTCTCACTTCCAGACTCGTATCTTAACGCCGGAAGCTTAGACTGGCGCGAACACGAGAGTAAGGGTCCGATTAATCAGCCAACTAGACTACCGGTAGTCAGTATTGTAGACTGCTCCTAAAATTCCAACACGTGCCACTCTCATACTTACTGTAAACCCTTCTAAGACACCCAGGTACCCCTTCCAACCTCAGATCTGGAACATTTGCTTCTGATACAATGGTCTACTCATGCACTTCCAGGACGTCAGTGTTTCATTTCGCTTAAATGTATATAAACCAACTCGAGGGTATTTGAGGGTAGGACACACAGATTTCTAGGAAAGAGCAAAATTAATATCTGTGAAACCCACCTGATCCGAACCACCACGGGGACCATCTCCACCTTTGTCTTTAGACCTATTTTCATCTTTATCCTTTATTACACGCCTCAACTAAACTGATGAGTGCCCACTGAGAACATTGGTTATGCTTATCTCGACTACAGCTGACAGATAGCTACAAAAGCAATGATAGTGAGTAAAAGGAGTTCTACAGAGCTCCAAACAGATCTTGCTTCTATGCTGGTTCGTTTGTTCGCCACCCACCACCCAGCAAACGACAATCTCTACCTCCCTTTATCGGCACCTCCGCGGTACTCCCAGATATAGTTCACTATCTCAACGCCGTCTACTCTCCAACATGGTTTATATGCAGAGGGGGAACCAAAACCAAGCTAGTTAATCAAATTTCTATCTCACCTTCACACATCCCCATCACATCAAAAATGGCCGAAACCTTTGATCTGTCTCTCAAATCTGCCCACACAATCTCCGACAAGCTGCCTAAGGAGCTCCAGAACCCCCAGATCGGCATTGTGTGCGGATCAGGTCTCGGAGGCCTCGCCAACGCTCTCAAGGCTGAGCCTCAAGTAACCATTGAGTACAAGGACATTCCCGGCTTCAAGGTGTCCACTGTGGCTGGCCACGCCGGCAAGCTTGTTGTGGGTCTGTTGGGTGAGAAGAATGTGCCTGTGGTTTGCATGGTGGGTCGATTCCACTTCTACGAGGGATACGATATCCAGGACACCGTTTTCCCCATCCGAGTCTTCTCCCAGATCGGAATCAAGACCGTCATTCTGACCAATGCCGCCGGAGGACTCAACCAGGACTTCAAGGTTGGAGACATCATGCTCATCAACGACCACATCAACCTGCCTGGTCTGGCAGGAAACAACCCCCTGCGAGGCCCCAACGATGAAAAGTTCGGAGTCCGATTCCTGCCTCTGTCCGACGCCTACGACCACGATCTGCGACGAGCCGTTTACGATATTGCCAAGAAACAGGGTGTGTCTCGAGGTATCCACGAGGGAACTTATGCATTTGTTTCTGGACCCACCTACGAGTCTCGAGCTGAAGCACGAATGCTGTCTACCATTGGCGCTGACGCCGTGGGCATGTCTACTGTTCCCGAGGTGATTGTGGCCCGACACTGCGGAATCAAGGTGCTTGCTCTGTCTCTGATTACCAACGTTGTTGTGCTCAAGAAGCCCGATAGTGCTTTGAACGACAACGCTGCCAAGCTCGATGAGGGTATTGCTGACCACAGCGAGGTCATGGAGGAGGGCCAGCGAGCCGCCAACGATCTGGTTGGAATTGTGACTGAGTTGGTCAACGTGGTTTAAGGAGGTAAGGGTTTGGAGTTCTTAGACGGTGTTAAAGTAGAAAGTGTAGAGTTCAGCTATAGTTAAAGGACTTCACTTTCGAAGCAGTTATCAGTTCAGTAGAAAGCAGAAACACACTCTTAACGTAGGTGCTATGTGAGACTTCAAGGGAGTTGATCTCACTCTAACTGTAGCAAGTGTTCAGTAGACACAAAACAGCCAATATACAATGATCTCGACGGCTACAAAGTATTAAATAGCAACATTAACGGTTCTACGTGATAATGAGACCTATACTATATCCACCTCTACACTTTCACACTCAATACTCATAATACATTCTTCTATGGTTACTCCTCGACAACACCGGCAGACTCCCACTCGCCGGTGAGATTCTCCTTCCACAGAGTCACCTTGTTGTCGCCTCCAGACACGGCCAGCACGTTGCCGGACAGCGACCAGCTGACCTTCCAGACCACGTCAGGGAAGGGGGTGTCCTGGAGCAGCTTCTTCTTCCATGGCTGGTTGCCCTCCTGGGTCCACACAATGACGGTCTTGTCCTGCGAAGCCGAGGCAATGTACGACTTGGACAGCACCGACGAGGACCAGGCCACGTCTCGGACCCAGTCCTTGTGGCCGGACAGAGTCTCCTCGATCACATATGTCTTGGAAGCGGGGTCGTACTTCCAGATCTTGACCAGATTGTCGCATCCTCCAGTGACAATTCGAATGTTGTTTGATGCCTTGCCGTTGATGGGCTGAATGAGCGAGCCCGACACGGCGGGGGGAGCCCAAGAGGCGGAGTTGGCACCGACATCGTGGGCAGCAAAGGTGGTGGC
The DNA here is from genome assembly GCA_001600535.1 of Yarrowia sp. JCM 30696. Taxonomy (NCBI): domain Eukaryota; kingdom Fungi; phylum Ascomycota; class Dipodascomycetes; order Dipodascales; genus Yarrowia; species Yarrowia sp. JCM 30696. The sequence continues at coordinate 249,453 of BCKG01000002.1, read as the reverse complement.
CTCACAGTTGCCTCCCTCCTTGAACTCGACCACAGACACGTTGCCGTCGGACGAGGCGCACAGAAGCAGGGGGCCGTACTCCTGAGGGGCCCACACAACCGAGTTGACGGAGGCGTTGTGCTGATGCTGAGCAATGTTGGTCCATCGGCCATTCTCCTCTCGCCAGATGAACACCTTGCCGTCGTACGAAGCCGAGGCAATGATGGATCCGAACTTGGGGTGGGCCCAGCTCACTTGCCACACGGGGCCCTCGTGGCCTCGCAGGGTCTCGACGAGCTTGTGGTTGTCTCCATCAATCTCGAAGATCTTGATGGTCTTGTCGGACGAGCAAGTGGCCAATCGCTTGCCGTAGTAGTCCAGGACGGCGTCGTGGATGAGGTCGTCGTGCGTGTTTCCTATGGTCACCTGCGTTAGCCATTGCGCGATTCGTAGCTGTCGTTTCTCGTACTCACCATTCTGATGTATAGTTAGATATGTCGTGTTCTCATGTTTGAGTTTGGTGTAGGAGGTAGGAGGTACTCGCAATCTGTGAGGGGAGGCGGTGGTCGGTGGCTGTAAAGAGCGGGAAGGTAATGATGGACAAGAGGTTTGTAAATTTATTTAGCGAGCTATAGATTGTGACGCTTGCTGAATCACCGTACCACCTACTAGCTACTACCCTGATCTCATAGTGCAACGTGTACCCACTCTCCGTAATTAAGGTTTAGAAATGTAGGAGATCATGAAGGGCGTGAGAGGTGTGGTAAACACGTAACCAGGAACGGAGGAAGAGGCGAGGAGAAAATTGGTCAATTTGAGGTTATGAGTGATTTGAGTGCTTTGGTATGGCGGATCAATCAAAACTTCGATGATTGGTCAAATGGATCGGGAAGTATTGAGTAGATAATGCTGTACATAACTCTAACTAAACCACTTGCTGTAAGCTAATCACGGTTGACATAATACTTCAGTTTTACAACGTTAGCAAGCTTGATCGCTATCGCCTGTTGGAGTGTAAAAAAGCAAGAAAAGTTCTAAGAACATGTCATGCACCCGTAAATATTTCCACGAAGTGTCCAACACCACTGTACCAGTCTCATTGGAGCTATCTCAAGCATCTACCACTTCCTCTTTTTTACTCCTACACTTCTGTCAACTCTAATCCTGCATGATATGACAAACTGAACTTGTTGATACGGCAATCTCAACATGTCCAGCCAGTTCAAAAGCAGTATCAATGACTACCTGGAGGGTCTCCCGGAGGCGGTATTGACACGACTGTACCAGTCTCCGGCCACATGTCTGGCTGTTTTCCGACTTTTGCCAGCCCTAGCAAGAACGCTCATCATGGGCATGATTTTCAACCCCGATCCCATCACCGTAGCTGATGTTGATGCTATGGTGAAGCCCTCGAGTCAGCGAATCAAGCTCGAGACACAGAAGAAGCTGCGGCTGTTGCACATTCTCACAGAAACCCAGGCACATATCATCATCAACCCTACATTCAAGAAGAATCTGAGGGCAGCTCTGGTTGGAGGAGACCAAAACATTTCATTCGGAGTACCATGCGATACGGAGGACAAACACAAGGTGGATGTGGCATTTCTGGACGCCCATGCTGTGTCGCAATGGGAAATGATTTTGCATTTCATGGTGGGAACGTCGATTGGAAGAACTCCTAGTGACGGTGTTCTCAATTTGCTGAAGCATAGTGGACTGATGGAACCTGAACGGGGTGGGTTGAGAATCACAAACGCAGGATTCCAGTTCTTACTACAGGACGTCAATGCCCAGATCTGGACTTTGCTGTTGCAGTATCTCAACATGTCAGAGTATCTACAAATGGACCCTGTGGATGTCCTCAACTTCATCTTCATGCTGGGGTCTCTGGAACTGGGCCAAGATTACTCGCTTAGTGCCCTGTCAGAGACTCAGAAACACATGCTGGAGGATCTGAGAGATTACGGTATCGTTTACCAGCGAAAAGCATCGTCTAGACGTTTCTACCCCACAAGACTGGCTACCACCCTTACATCTGAAACTTCGGCTCTCAGAACCGCAAGTCAGAGTATGGAGGCTGCTACACAAGACACAATTTCATCGTCGGTCGCTCAAGACTCTGGGTTCATTATTCTGGAGACTAATTTCCGATTATACGCTTACACAGAGTCTCCTTTGCAGATTGCTGTGTTAAACCTGTTTGTGAACCTCAAAACACGTTTTGCAAACATGGTAACCGGCCAAATCAACCGAGATTCGGTTCGATTTGCACTTTCCAACGGTATTACCGCCGAACAAATCATCACATACCTCTCTGTTCACGCTCATCCGCGTATGAAGGGAGCTGATCACGTTCTTCCTCCTACAGTTGTGGATCAGATTAAGCTGTGGCAGCTCGAGATGGACCGAATCAGAGCCACTGACGGTTACCTCTTCTCCGAGTTCAAGAACTTTGACGAGTACAAGGACGTCTCTACCTACGCCAAGGAGCTGGGTGTGCTGTTATACGAGAATCCTGGCAAGCGAAAGTTCGTTTCTACTCTTGCTGGTTCTCAGCAGATTGTCGAGTTTGTCAAGAGACGTAACCAGAAACACCGAAGCTCCGGCCGTTAACAAAACCTTAGCATATAGATCATTAATATAATCGACTACACCAAAGATCATCATCCTTACCTTCAATCTTTACTATATACTACCTAGAGTCCATAAGCGGACGAAAAAGCGCTGTCAATGTAGACGGTGACAGCGTCACTGGAACCATCAGGACTCAGTCGCTCAGACTTGGCCAGGTCTCGAACCAGATCGTCCAGCTTGTTGGACTCTCCCTCCAGCTCAGCAGCAGAGCTGTTCATAAGGAAACCGGTGACCAGATCGTCAACACCGGCTGCCAGCTTATAAATACGCGAGTTGACACTCACCAGTCTGTCCTTGGAGGCAGCATCAGCGTCAGCCTTCACCAGGGAAGAGTATCGTGATGCCAGGGCCTGAACAAGCTTGAACAGAGTGATGAGCTTGGCATGCCACTTTTCCGCCAAAGCAACAACCTCCTCGCTTCGAGCAGCAGGGGCAGTGGGGGCAGCAGGCTCAGCCTCGTCGTCAGTGTCTTCGTAATCGTCCAGTCCAAAGGGATCATCATCCTCATCGTCAGCGTTATCCAACCACTCCTTGAGCTCGTTGACAGCGTCAGTCATGACCAGACAAGTCTCCTTGAGCCGTCTCTTGGCCACATCCAAGAAAGGAGTCTTGCAAAACTCTTGGACAGCGTTACAGTACTTCCAGGTCTGGGCTACTCGGATCAGCTGCTTAGAGTATGCTTCAGCGGCATTCTGCTCCTCCAATTCCTCAGCAGTCAGCTCAGATTCCTTTCCTTCCTCCTCCACAGTCAGATTGTCCAATGCCTCGGCAACGTCCTCGTCACTGTCTCCCACAGGCACGTTATCAAGCATGGTCTGGGCAGCCTTATTGTCCATCTTCAAGAGAGACTGCACCACTCGGCTGAAAGTGGTAATACCACCACAAACGTCTCTCAGCTTGAGACGCAGCTCCTTCTGCATCAATTCGTGAGCGTCACTGCCATCAGCAAGAGACACAAAGTTCTGGTACTCTCCAGTGAAGGCTGGCAGCACTTTTCTCAGATCAGAAACAGTATGCACAGCGATATCAACAGACACAGGGGGCTTAAACGCAACACCACACTTGGTCATATGGGCATGACACAGCTTGGCCAAATCGCTGACGGTGGCGAGAATCTCCTCTTCAGTTTTGTCAGACTTCTTTTCCACAGTCTTGGTCTCCTTCCAGACGATATCTGTTGCTGCTAGATCCTCATCGAGCTGTGTGAGCTCGGCAAACAGCTTGTCGAGCTTGTCCGTGTCCGGGTTGTCGGGCTTGAGCGACGCCTTGGGCTTGGCAAGCCGTCTTTTGTTTCTAGGAAGCACCATGGTGTTAGTTGGAGATGTCAATCAAATAAATTTCAATCTAGGTTTTGGTGCAGCAGACATGAAGAAAGGCGATACTTGGCTTTTGTTGTGGTTGTGGTTATAGTTAAGGTGTTAGATGGGATGAACTACAGAGCTGGAGATGATAATTGTGGACTGCAAGAGACCTTATAAAAGGGATTAAACAATGCAGGAGTCTATGAAGCTTTCAGAAATAAACATTAATGAGTAAATTTATCTTCTTGTCATTATCATAGCCCTTTAGAAGGCTCATGAATGGCCCTCAATGGTGCTCAGTCTAAGTAGGTCATTCAACAAAGTCGTTCCCAATACTCACCGCGTCAAGTACAGCGCGAACCCCTTGCACAAGTGTTCAACAACACTCACTGAGATAAACCTGAGCAAGCTTGTCTCACCCACAGAAATGAAACCACCCTTTTCCCTCTTCTCTCCACCTGCATTATTATCCCCTTTGCCACTTTGCCACTGCTGGTCCATGGCCCAATATAAACTGGACCTTAATCGCTCTCCAAACCTCCCAACGCACCTCCTATCGAGAGTTTATCAACACATCACCACATTACACTACAGCGACACACGCCAAAATGGATGAGGATCTAATCAAGACCGTTAACCGTCTTCAGGTGAGTAAATGAGGTGATACGACGACTGACAATGTGACAAAACACAGAGGCCTTTCAAACTGGATATCTCGCCGTGTGCTACATCAACATGTACTGTAACGTACACCTGGCACACTGTGATGGCAACAGGTGTGGTTAGTGTGACGGATGTGGTTGCTAAAGAAGAGATTATTGGAAAATGACACGGCCAACAGGTTTGAAGTCAACGTATCTTTTTGTCCACACCCCCTCCACACCACGTGTTCACCTACAATGACTTTTGCTTATCAATCTATCAGCATCACCATGACAACAGTGTATATTACAACCAATATCCCCCCCTCTTCCCATCCTAACTCAGGACGCATTCGCCACACTCGGAACCACCGTCAACCCCATTGATCTGCCCCAGATCACTGTGGTCGGCTCGCAATCGTCCGGAAAGTCGTCGGTGCTGGAAAACATTGTTGGCCGAGACTTCCTGCCCCGAGGAACCGGAATTGTCACCCGACGACCGCTGGTGCTCCAGCTGACCAACAAACCCGACTCGGAAGAGTACGGAGAGTTTCTGCATCTGCCCGGTAAAAAGTTCACCGACTTTAACGAGATCCGAAACGAGATCGCCAAGGAGACCGACAAGGTGACCGGGTCCAATGCCGGAATCTCGTCGTCACCTATCAACCTGCGAATCTACTCGCCCAAGGTGCTCACTCTGACCCTGGTTGATCTTCCCGGTCTCACAAAGGTCCCTGTTGGCGACCAGCCCAAGGACATTGAGCGACAGATCAAGGAGATGGTGCTGGGTTTCATTTCCAAGCCCAACGCCATCATTCTGTCCGTCACTGCCGCCAACACCGATTTGGCCAACTCCGACGGTCTCAAGCTTGCTCGAGAGGTCGATCCCGAGGGAACCCGAACCATCGGTGTGCTGACTAAGATTGATCTGATGGACCAGGGAACCGATGTGATTGATATTCTGGCTGGTCGAGTCATTCCTCTGCGATATGGCTACGTGCCCGTCATCAACCGAGGCCAGAAGGACATTCAGACCAACAAGAACATTAGCGCGGCTCTGGAGTACGAGAAGAACTTCTTTGAGGGCCATCCCTCCTACCGAGCCAAGGCTCAGTTCTGCGGAACTCCCTTCCTCGCCCGAAAGCTGAACATGATTCTGCGACATCATATCAAGTCGCAGCTGCCTGATATCAAGAGCAAGATCCACAGCACTCTGGCCAAGTACCAGAGCGAGCTGTCTGCTCTTGGAGGCGACGACATGCTTGGATCTCCTTCCAACATTGTTCTGAACCTGATCACCGAGTTCTCCAACGAGTTCCGAACCAATCTGGACGGTAACTCGCAGGACCTGTCTACCAGCGAGCTTTCTGGAGGTGCTCGAGTGTCTTTCGTTTTCCATGAGCTCTACGCCAACGGTATCAAGGCCATTGATCCCTTTGACCAGGTGCGAGACGTGGATATTCGAACTATTCTGTACAACTCTTCTGGTTCTTCTCCTGCTCTGTTTGTGGGTACCGAGGCCTTTGAGGTTATCGTCAAGCAGCAGATCAAGCGATTCGAGGAGCCCTCTCTCAAGTGTGTGGCTCTTGTCTACGACGAGCTTGTGCGAATCGCCCAGCTGTGTCTTACTCGACCTGGCATGAAGCGATACCCCAAGCTCAAGGATCAGATTTTCACTCTTGTTGTCGCCTTCCTCAAGCAAGCTCTTATCCCTACCAACACTCTGGTTTCCGACATCGTGTCTGCTGAGGCCTGCTACGTCAACACTGGTCACCCCGACTTTATTTCCGGTCACACAGCTCTGTCTCTGATTCACGACAAGCACCACCCTCCCCCCAAGACCGAGGCCATCACCGGCAAGAGCAAGCGAGGTTCTCCTGCCCCTACACAGACTGCTCAGCCTCCCAAGGAAGAATCCAAGGAGGGAGGTTTCTTCGGTTCCTTCTTCTCTTCCAAGAACAAGAAGAAGATGGCCGAGATGGAGGCTCCTCCTGCCGTTCTCAAGGCCTCTGGCACTCTGAACGAGAAGGAGTCCATGGAGACCGACGTCATCAAGCTTCTTATCACATCGTACTTTAACATTGTGCGACGAACCATGAACGATCTGGTGCCCAAGGTGATTACCCTGAACCTGGTCAAGCACTCCAAGGACTTGCTGCAGAAGGAGCTGCTCCAGAAGCTCTACCTTAACGAGAAGCTCGACGATCTGCTGCAGGAGAGCGATTTCACCGTCCAGCGACGAGACGAATGCAAAAAGATGGTGGACAGTTTGTCTCAGGCCGCAGAAATCGTCGCTTCTGTATAATTAGACAAGATACGATTAGAGAAAAGTCTTAATGTTATGATGATGAAATGAGTGAGGTGGGGTGGAATACACCGTAGACTAGAATACGCCGTTATCAGAAACATTTTGGTGTCTTCCTAAACAGGTAGACTTCAAAAAAAGAAAAACATCAAAGCGTATATAGAGCTCAAAACGTAGCACAAGGAATCTTGTGGCCACTGAATAATATCGGGCTATACCGTCCTCACAACCCATATCAAACCACCTCGTATCCGTACATAATTACTATCTACACCCTTGTATAGTCTGCATTGGAAGCAAGCGAGTCGTATGACACTCAACTTGGCATAGCCGAAAAGGGGATTACTTGTCAGTTTTCAGTCATGTGACCTGAATATCCACGACGAAAGATTTTTCAAATTTCTTTTCCGATCATTTGCTAAGCCAATTTTTCTTTTCGTTAACATTGCTGACCTCAATGTGTGTTGACGTAATCGCTAATCGGAGTAAAATTCTCCGAGTCCCGTTGTTTGTATTCTATACACGGGTGATGCACCGGGCTGTGTGGTTATTTCCCGTTCCATACCTCGATTGCTGCTCGAAGCGGCTCGTATCAGCAGATTACACAGCCTTCTATGAAACGTTCCATACATGTCATTATCGGTCTTTCGGGCGTGATAGACATGCCGTCTGAGCCTATACCGTTTGCAACTTGTAGATTGTTCTAAAAATATTGAAGGTTTGGCCGAAATTGAAAAAAAAAGCGGGTGCTGTGGAAGCGAGCAAAAGTTTGTTTGGGCACCTTTTGGCAGGTGGAAGGGGTAAGTTCATAAGTGGGGTTAATAAGTGGGTCTACCGGGATCTCTGTCAGAATGATGGAAATCTCATCGATGCAAGATAATCTCTCATATTAAATGCACTGCCGGATCTGAGCCGCTTCAACCAGTATACCGTTCATGTGGTACACTCCACTGCACAGCCGTGCCCTGCACTATTCATCGTTGTGGCTGTGTTTTGGTGTGCGTCTAGCTCTGCATAAATCTGTCCCTGGTCATCTACCTTTTGAACCCTCTAAAGATTATCTCACTTGTACAAATACAGCTCTTTTTTCAATTGTACAAACACCACCAGTACAAGTACAACCATCACAACAAAAGGAGAATAACTGCGACGTTAATCTGCACATCACAATCACGCACAAATCTTTATCACCACGATCACACACCTGAACTAGTATCATCGACCTAGTCAGAACCCTTACACCACCACAACATACACACACACACACACACACATACACAATGGGTATCAAGGATTGGCTGCTTTCAACTGATCGAGGCGAGGCTGTGGACAGAGCTCGAGAAGTGCTCTCTGAGGAGGAAGCCATGCGAAGATACGAGGAGCTTGTCCAGGCTGGTTTCATCGACTCTAAACTGGCTCCCTCGGTCGGCACATTTGCACGCGTGAGATCGCTACTGCTCATTTTCCTGGCCGTCGGCATTATCGCCGGTATGATCTACGTGTCATGGGTCATCTATCTCGGTTTCAAAGCAACCGTCAAGGAGGGTCTTCAGCGACACCACATCAAGGTGTCTCGAGATGGAGCACAGGTGGAGGTCAAGAACGTGACCCAGGAGCGAATGATTGAGAAGGCCACAAAGAAGGGTCTGCGAGCATGGGAGCGAAGTGACGCATGGATGGCCTCAAGTGTAGCCGTCCAGCATGCTAACGAACGAGAGGCTGCTCGAAAGCGAAATGCCTGAAGAAAAGATCATTGAACATATGTAAAAGAACGAGTACAAGTAATGTGTTTTTAGAGACGATTGTAGTAAAAAGGGTGTCTAAGTCTTGAAATTTGGAGGAGAGGGGAATCAATCCAGACAGACAAGGTATGGGTTATTGTTTTGAAGTCTCTCCACTCGGTCACTCTGTTGCAGGTTGCGGTTTCATGTACGACGCACAAGTATTCAGGGGTCAAAGCTAGAAAGTGACAGGTATACTATGGAGAGAGCAATTGTGGAGAAATGAAGCTGCAAATTGATTTAATTCTAGTCGTAGAGAATCTAGACCTGCATTATCAATTGCATCTTTGCTTTGTTGAAGGTGAACTGGCAAATCTCTGGGTGCCATGATGCCAACAAATATACTTAGACTGATGAGCACAATACCAACTACTTTAGTTCACAGGAGAAAAGTGCCTGACTACCGCTAGCAGAGTAGCGTTGTGTCACACCAACTGAACAAGAAGCCATTGACCCTTCCCTTTCTATCTTAACACGTCAACTTCACGTTCTACACTCTCTATATTATCACCTAAGTCTGACATCTGTTTACCGCCTTCCTTTTCAACCACGCTACGCACAAAAACTGAGCTATGTAGAGGTTAAAAGTGGGCCAAAACGAGTTGGAAAAAGATGCCGGATTCAAAATACACCAGCTCCCCACGCCAAATGCTTTCAACTCTACAGTATGTACACACAATTCCAGACCCTGCACCTCTCGTATCCACAGTATCTCGCAGCAATGTGAGTCTAATGAGAATCTTCCATTGTCGACGTTACTTGATTTTCCGAATAAGACACTTGAGGCGAAAATGCGAAACAGCGAAACACGTGATTTGACACAGGAGAGAGGTAGGCGTGTGAAAAAAAAGACAGCCAATACCCCACTACGTCAAAACGCCACTTGCACCACCTTCCTTTTCTATCCACCTGTCTTTCGACCCACGTTCCACTGTTTTCCATCTCTCGAAGCTCAAAATTTATACTTCCCCAAAAGGTCATGTGACGGGTTCAAAAAAATGAACTATAACCCTGGCATATCGTAACTGGTGTAAACTCGAGCAACAGAATCAGCTGACCTAGTGAAGTGAGAGATATTTTTCCACACTAAATGTCCACCTCCGTAGATATACACATAGACGGAAATACCTATAGTCTCCTTATTATTATTCGCCACCACTGCACCCCAAAGCCACACTTTTCATCCACCTTCCTAAAACACTCTGCAACTCTAACGCGCACTCCACCATCATTACTGTTGGAAATAGTAGTGAAACGCAAAACCACGCTTAACCACATCAACAACCCACGCTGCCCATAAACGCCACCATGGAAGCTATCAGTTTGTTGTCCAGTGACGAGGAGTCTGAGGGCGAGTCCTTCAACAAGCATATTCAGAACCTGACGTCTGGAGGCTCTCTGAAGCGGTCTTTCGAGTCAGCTTCGCCTGTTGCAGGTCAGGCCAAGCAAGAAAACGTTCCAAACAGGCACCTTGACGCTGTGAATGCTCTGGGAGGTGGGGGATTCTCAGCGTCTAGCATTCCGGGCGCGTTTCCCAACGCCTCGGGGTCTCAGCAGGTGCCTAAACGACCCAGAGTGACTGAAGAAATCACCCTGAGTTCAGGCTCCGATAACGACGACATCGTTGAAACGACCCCTGCTCCTGCCCGTCCGCAGGTGACCATGAACAGCAAGAACGCCAAGCTAGAAGAGCTTTACACACAAGGAATATTGCAGTTTCATGCCAATACCAACTTGACTGCGAGAGAACGATCTCTAGGCTTGTCTGCGATCAACACGCGCCAAACCCTCAAGGAACAGCTGGTCATCGCCGAAGCACAGGTCAGAGATGCCCAGGAACGACTCAAAATCATCAACAGAGACCCCGACGTTGATAAGGAGACGAAATTGGCCAAGGTCCGTCAGGCCGACCAAAACGCCCGTTTGCTGTGGAATAACAAGGGTGTCAGACTGGAGGCGCTGAGACAGAGAACGACACTGCTGCTCAACTTTTTCGCCGATCCGCGCAAATACGTCGATGAAGTGGCCGTGGTGCTGACCCAGGCCCGTGGAACCACTATGAATCAACATAACCAGAACCAGCAGCTGCGAAATCTTGCTAGACCAGCTTACCCCGGCGCACCCAACCCCTATGCGCACCCAACACACCGTCCTCGAGCTACTTTTGATGCAGGTACTATTTCCGAAGGTATGGAGCTGCTTGGAGCGTTCCCCAACGGCCCTCGCACGACTCCTTCGCTCTTTGGACGAGGTGCCATCGATCTCGACTCCGATGACGACGAAGCTTACAATGCCAGTGCAGGCATGGACGCCGATGAGGCCGAGAGTATCCGAGCTCTTCTGGAGTCTGCCACAGCTGGCCTGGGCACCGATGTCAACGATAGCGCCTTTGACGATGTCCAGAACATGACACCCGAGATTATGCACTCCAACCTGCTGCCTCATCAGAGTCTGGGAGTCAAATGGATGATGGAGGCCGAACATGTCTCCAGTAGAAGAGGAGGACTGCTAGGAGACGGAATGGGACTTGGAAAGACAGTGCAGGCTATCGCTCTGTGGGCTAATAGACCCGAGGAGGACCCCGAGGAGCGTGATTACGTGCCAGGACATGCCAAGTGTACTCTAATTATCGCTCCTGTCGGTCTGCTGCACATGTGGAGTAACGAGTTTGACACCCACATCAAGCCTGAGCATCGACCTCGAACTCTTCTGTACCATGGCCCATCCACCAAGAGGCAGTACAACACATGGGAAAAGATGTCTGAGTTTGACATCATTCTGGTGTCTTTCCAGACGCTGGTCACCGAGCACAAGAAGATGTTCTTCAGTTCCGGCCTCAAGGTTACTGAGTCTGTTCGAGGAGCCGATGGCCGAATGCATAAACGCAAGAGAGCTATGCGTCCTGACGAGTTCCAGTCGATCTCGTCGCCTTTCTACGAGGGAGATGCCCACTTTTACCGAATCATCATCGATGAGGCTCATTCCATCAAGAACAGAAACACCGCCAGTGCCAAGGCCTGTTACAAACTGGACGCGGTGTATCGATGGTGTCTGACCGGTACACCGATGCAAAACTCGGTCGAGGATCTGCAGTCGCTCATCAAGTTTTTGCGGATCAAGCCGTACGACAACGAAAAGACCTTCAACATGTCCATTGCTGCGGGAATCAAGAAGGCCGCTCAGACCGGACAGCCCGTGCGTGATGATAGTATGGGCCGTCTGCGAACTCTGCTGACGTTGATCATGCTTCGGCGAGGCAAGGACTCCAAGATCAACGGAGCTGCTATTCTCAACCTGCCTCCTAAGACTGTCGAGACCGATGCCATCGACTTCTCCGAGGATGAGCGCAACTTCTACCAGGATCTGGAAACCGGTGCTCAGCGACGAGTCTCCAAGCTCATGAGACAGGGAGGTATTGGAAAGCACTACCAGAACGTGCTTGTTCTTCTGCTGCGTCTTCGACAGGCCTGCTGCCATTACCAGCTTGTTAAGGCGGCTGAAGATGGTGCTGAACAGCAGGAGCTTACCCGTGATGAGCTTTCTTACGTCATTGAGGGCTGCAAGGGTTTCGCCCCCAACACTGTTCTTCGAATTGCCACTCGGTTCAAGCAGATGCAGGACGCTGACGACCTTAGACGAAAGGCTGAGGAAGAGGACGAGGGAGAGAGTAAGATTGAGGAGATTCTCCCCAATGCGTCCACCAAGGCTGAGAAGGTTGATCCTAAGGTGGAGGACGAGCTCAATACCATGTTTGGTGTTGCCAACAATACCGTCAAGAATGCCAAGGCCAAGCAGGAGGAGAAGGAAATGTCCAAGTTTGTCGTCAACGACGACAGTGATTTGTCTTCTCTTGATATCATTGATGAGCCTAGCCCTGACACCTCTGCTGCGTCGTCTGTGAACGGACGTGATGCCCTCAAGGCCGAAGACGTTCCTGTTATTCCCAATGGCAACGTCAAGGGCGAGGAAGATGTCCCTGTACCTGGTGGTAACGTCAAGGGTGAGGATGTCGAGCCCGATGTGAGTTTCGATACTCCTGAGCCCTCTATTCAGGCCCCTAGACGAGCCCACAATGCTGTGGACTCTGACGAGGAATCTGAGGACGAGGCTCCTACACGACCACGAAGTTCTCGAGCTCAGAAGTTTGGCAATCTCGCCGAAGACTCCGATGGAGAAGGAGAGTGGCTCGGTTCCGAAGATGAAGCCACTGGCAGTGAAGACGAGGAGGATGATCCTACAGATCGAAAGGGCAAGGGCAAGGCTCGAGACCAGCGAGTTGACCGACTCAAGCGTCTTCGAGAGCGGAAGTTCGGCTCTCCTCTTGATGATAGCAAGAGTTCCAGCGAGGCTCCTGGGGACGCTTACGACGATGCACAGATCGCTCGTGAAGAGAAGCGTCTTGCCGAGGGATTCGAGTGTCCTATCTGTACAGACACCGTACCCCAGTCTCAGGTTCGGCTCTTTTCTACTTGTGGTCACTGTATCTGCCACGAGTGCAGTGTCTCATACTTCACCTCAGTTGTTACTCCTTTGTGTATGACTTGCCGAGAGCCCATCAGCCAGAGCACCATGGTTCCTCTGCGAGTGTTCCAGAAGATGCATCTTGAGAAGAAGGCTCCTCGAGAGGTGGCTCGTGAGATCCAGAACGAGCAACACCGCCAGAAAAAGAACCGAGAGGCCGAGAAGCAGAAGATGAAGGATGAGGAGGAGGAACTGCCTCCCTCGGCCAAGGCTTTGCGATGTGTGGAGTTGCTGGAGAAGATCAAGGAGGAGAGTCCTGGAGAGAAAACCATCATTTTCTCTCAGTTTGTCACCTTCATGAATCTGATTGGTACCGAGCTCGATCGTGCTGGGTTTGAGTACTTGCGATATGAGGGTAGCATGCATGCCGATGAGCGGTCTCGAGCCGTGACGGCTTTTCGAGAGGACCCCAGTATCTCTGTTTTGCTCATTTCGCTCAAGGCCGGTAACGTGGGTCTCACACTGACGGCAGCCAACCATGTCATCATCATGGACCCTTTCTGGAACCCTTACGTGGAGGAGCAGGCCATGGACCGAGCCCATCGTATTGGCCAGCAGCGAGACGTCACCGTGCACAAGATTGTGATTCAACAGACGGTAGAGGACCGTATTTTGGAGCTGCAGAAGCGTAAGCGGGAGATGATCGAGTCGGCTCTAGATCCATCTGGCCAGAGACAGATGGCTCGGCTTTCTCGAGAGGAGTTGCTGTTTTTGTTCAACATGCGACCCAACCCCAACACCGTTGCCGACGCTGCTGCCGAAGCTGCTGCTGCATAGATAAGTGATACATGTATTTATTAGTGATGTGAAGTGTATTGTAGTCGTTTTGTGTTGAGTAATTAGTGCATTTGTCTAAGTAAATATATGCTATCTATAAATTAAACACGCTCAGCGTAAGTCTTGATGAGTTGAAAGACCTGGGCGAAAAGCGTAGGTTGGCCTATGGCGCTGACATCGAGACTAGGAAACTCGACGTCACAGTCATTGAGCAGAATGGGCATGAAAACAAATCTCGAAACAGCCCCCTTGGCTATGCTTGACATGGCTGTTATGAGTATAGCTTTGAAGTATGAGCAGCCCAAAATGATGGTGAGGGCTTCTACCACGTTGAAATTGACCGCCCAGCCAACCAGAGCAGCTGCCAGGGGCACGTCGTAGTCCCAGATGATCATGAGAATGGGCAATAGCTTTGTTGCCGACGAAATGAGTAATGCTGTCGACAATGCGTTTGGACGTTTCCATCCAAGCAGTATTCGAGCCATGACGCGTACAGACACGTGCCAAGTGACTGCCTCAGTCAGACAGATGATGAGAAAGTAGTTGTATTGCGTGATAATGGGCAGACCGAGCAGGTAGCGCGTCAGAGGTGTCTGAGGACCCTTTTCAACCTGGGCCCATGTGAGGTAGACCTCAAACAAGGTAATGAGTAGAAACAACCGGCGAACTCGAGGATGAAGGTTGTCATTGGTTGTATTTGCGCTTGTATCGGGAGTGAGTACGTTGAACACGAGGTGTCTGTACGCCTGTTTCTTTAGCAGCAGCAGGTCGATGAAGATGAGCACTCCGTCGTGTTCGATGTACTTGTCGGCGAACTTGTTGCATTTCGAGCACGCCGTGAGTCGGATATTGTCGGTCGAGTACTCAGTGTATAACGACGACACCGGTTCCGTGCACTCTATACAGATCATGATGATGCTGAGGAGAGTTTAGTGCAGTGCATGAAGATGGCGAGCTTGATAATGTGGGAGGTGAGGATCAAGGTGTCACTATGAAAACTGTACAGCTGTTTCAGCAAGAGACGATATTACGGACACAAAGAATAGGGATATTTAGAATAGTGGTTTGTTGAGTGCTGAATATTATTCAACGTGTCTCGGCATATCTGCAATATTCCCTGCATCGAAGGAACATTTGATGTGTCAAGTAGAACTACGAATCTTTCTCATTCTTTCAGACTTACTCTCAGACATTACTATTACGTCTACTGTAGCACCATGACATGGCGGGTCATCAAACATTACATTACACCACCTCTAAGCAAGGGCTTCTGTTGCTCACGCGCCAGAGACCTCTGCTAGATGTAGCAATAATATAGATCTGGCTAAGAGCACGCAGCAGCCCGGTGGTATAGTCCACTCTTAAACTCTCGAATCTTCTTACATGAAGTCGTCAAAGTCGTCAAAGTTGTCGTTGTTGTAGGTGGTAGTATCCTTATCGTCGTTGATCTTGGCAGAGGCGGCAGCCAGACCGGGCTTCTTCTTCTTACCTCGAGCAGCCTTCTCCTCTCGGATCTTCTCGTTCTGGTAGGCGTTCAGGGTAGAGATCAGCTTTCGCAGCTGCTCCACCTTGAGGGGCTCAGCCATGGCCTTGGTGAAGGTGATGGCAAAGTCGGGGTACGCCAGCGGGCTGGTCTTGTTGAGGTCTGTGAGAATAGGGACCAGGGTCTCCTTGAGGTTGGTGAAGTCCTTCTTCTCCTTGGGGTGGAAGATGGCCAGATCAGACAGCTTCATGGGGGCGGCGGGAGCAGGGGGAGCAGCCTCGGTCTTGGCAGCGTTATCAGCAATACCGCCAGTGTTTCCAAACAGCTCGGAGGCGTTCATCATATCGGAGTCCAGCTCGGCCTGTCGCTGACGGTCTCGCTTGGTGGAGGCGTCCTCGGGCTTGAGCTTCATGGCGGCCATTTCCCGCTCCATCTTGGCGATCTTCTGTCGCTGGTCCTTCTTAGGAGCAGCCACGGTGGTCTTGGGTCCGGGGACCTTGGGCGTTTCCTCGGCGTCCCACGAGTCCATGACGTCCTCCTCCTCTTCGTCGTCCCAGTTGGCGGGAACAGGAGCGGCGGCGGCAGGCACCTCAAAGTCTTCGTCGTCCCAGCTGGCCATTTTTATTCTGAAATAGTTGTGTGGTTGGTATACTTTTTGGTGATATTCGGTATGCAAATTTCAAATCTTTAAGTAGGGTTGGGGTTTTACTCTTTTGTCATGTCCCAAGGGACTGAAATTTGGTTCCAACTTTTCAAGGCATAAAAGTCTTAAGGGCCCATTATCAGAACCTAATGCACGATATGCAACTTGCGTGACCCATCCCGAGACAGATCAATCTCGTCCTGTTTCCTGTAAACCTCTCATCCTCACCACAAAATGAACTGGATCAAAGACGGAAAAGTGACATTGACAGACACAGAGATCTTCGAGTCCCCTGGAAAGGGAACAGGCCTCAGATTCACCAAGGACAACGCTTCTGGCATCGTTCTCAGAATCTCGAACGAGCTGCTGATTAACGCCAAACACATCAAACAGTGGTCTGAGGAGAAGAGATTTCTCACTGGAAAGTACCTGGAGTTTATGGAAACGTCGCTGGAGTGGCTCAAGTCCGAAAAGGACATCATTGTGCTTTTCATGGCGCTCTTGTTTGCTCAGGGCCCCTCTGAGATGAGCGATTATGTCTCTTCCTTGCCCAAACCTAAGGACATGGACCAACCTTGGTCATGGCCTGAGACTGAGATCTTTGATAGCCTCAAAGGTACTTCGTTGCTCATGGCCTGTGTGCACAAGAAGAACCATGTTCAGGCCAGATATGAAGCCATTGTAGGCAAGAAGGGTGGAGAGAAACTAGTTTCAGAGCAACAGTTTCTTCTTGCCGAACAGTGGGAAGTGTCTCGAAGCCTTGAGATTCCTGAGTCAGCTGGGTCTCACAAGCTTGCTCTTACCATGGTGCCTATTCTTGATTACGTTAACCACTCTCCCAATGCCAATTGCCGCTTTGAGGTGGATAATGGGGACGTGGTACTGATGGTGAACACCGGTGCCACTGTCAAGGCTGGCGATGAAGTGTTTATCAACTATGGACCGGACAAGAGTGCTGCTGAGTTCTTGTTCTGCTATGGCTTCATTGATGCTAACCATGGCAACACCAAGAACATCACTCTTGAGACTCCCCTCATGCTGTCCATGGACGAGATTGACCCTGAGTATCTCATCAACAACCCCGATTGCGATCCTGAACTCAAGAGCATGATTCTCAAGTTCCACAGCTACGGTGCTAGATCCAGACTCATCAGACTGGAAGCTCTCAATGACGATGAAGATATCATTGCCAAGGTCAACTGTGATTGGCTGTGGATGTTGACTCTTCCCGTTGAAGATCTCAAGATTGACGAGACTACTGCTGCCGCTGAGTTCAAAGGTAAACCTCTTGTTCGAACCAAGACTGTTGAAGAGCAGCTGAAACAGATCCTTGGGGACGATCTTGACGAATACATGACCCAGGCCAGCAGCATGAAAGAGGACATTGGGGACTACGTGGGCCATCTTGTCAGAGAAGTGTTCATTCCTCAACTTGACACCGAGGCCAAAAGCAGCCACCCCATGGCCCAGCTCCTCAGGGATAAGGAGAAGGCCTTCCTTGAGTCCATTGATGACATTGAAGTTTAGATTAGAATATTACCATTGTACATAGAATGATATGATGATTGATTGATGATTATACCGTGTAATTCGTTCCGTCTATGGCATGCGGCTTTTTACTTTTGTGATCTATTCAAAACTAGTAGTCGTACTCGGGATGCTCCTCCTCCTCGGGCTTGACGTATCCAAGCTCAGTCAGCACCTTGAGCGGGGTCTCCTCCTTGTAGAGATCCAGCTGCTCCTGGGACTTGGCCAGTAGCAGACCCACAGTTCCGGTGGCGTTCACGCTGATATCCTTGTATGATTCCTTGCTTCGGGGCACAGCCATGACCCACTTGTCGGTGAAGACAACGTTATAAGAGATGCTAGGAGAGTCGTTGACTCGGAGCTCAGTCAGAACTCGCGAAAGAACGGTGCTGAACTTGAATCCGAGCTCTTCAGCCACAGGGTCCTCAATTGGCACCTCGGCGTCGTTATCAGCCTTGGCATCCTCCTCGGACCACTCAGCTTCCCAGGGAACGATAAAGTGTGCGAACGGGACCTTGTCCGACGACAGTGGCTGCTGTCCGGGCTTGTAGTCGCCCCCCTTGGCCTTGATCACCGACTCGGGGAAAGGAGTAAAGTCCTTGGGCAGCTCAATGAATTGGATATGTTTGTGGTCAACAGAGGCTCCAGAGTTGGGGCCACAGTTGAAGAAACCAATGTACTTGGCTCCCTCTGACTGGGCAGCCTGAAGAGCAGCGTACGAGTGCTCAAGGTCGTTAGGTGTCAAAGGAGCAGTCTGAGGGATCACCTTCTTGGAGATGCACATGAAATGGTTAGGAACAATGGCAAACTTGTTCAGAACCAGAGAGTAGTCTCCAAAGTCTGGGACCAGCATGAGCTTCGGGTCGGGCTTCTCGAATGGGTTGAACTTGGGTTTGTCGGCCTTCTCGTCACCCTTGTTATCGTCCTTGGTGGGTTTCTTGGCCAAGGCAGGGGCAAAGGTGTATCGAATCTCCACTCCGTTATCAGTGGCAGATTCCTGGGTGCTCTCTGTATAGATGAGATCACCGGACTTGACGGCGGACTCAAAGGTCTTTGTCAGCAGCTCGGGGAAGTTTGCGGGCAGTGCGGGTCGTCGAAACATGTTGTGTGATGAAGAGAAGCACGGTACACCCAAGTATGACCATCTACATACACACTGAGAAGTAAGTTTCATGTCATGTGCCGAGGGCTGAGTCCCAATGACAACAATGGGGAATTTCGGAGGTGATTTGGTGGGTTATTCCAAGTGGAAATGAAAGAGCTGATCAATTATCTAGCTATCAGTCATTTTTCACGTCTTGGAAATATCTGTCATCCTCCATACCCCCTTCTATAGCATTCCATAGAGAAGTTGTGCATGAATTATGCTTCCCCGGACGGTAATGAGATGATTCAAGCTGATAGGGGGAGTGAGGGAGTGAGTGGGTGGTTGCTGTAATTAGACAAATTCTGTAAATTTAGAAAAACTAGACAGACAGTTTATAGAGAACGGGTATTATCCACACCTCCATCCATCGACAATTTCTCTTTGAGGGAGAATGTTGCTAGCTAAGGCGGCAGTAGTTGGGAGGAGTGGGTTTAGTTGGGCTCTAGTTGAGATATGTTAGTGTCAGCTCTCATGTTTGTTGTGTGATAAGTAAAGTGGAGAGGGCTAAATGTAGAAAAGTGTTTATTGCGAGAAATATTGTGTGACACGTAGTAGATTTTCTTCAGTCATCTGAGTATTCAAGAGGTTATAATTACAATGAGACTAGTTTCACATATCTCTAAATTCTACAACACCAGATTTGTACCCTCAGTTGACTTTTTGGCTCAACTAGATTCTAAGTAATCGAGCTCGACAGTGTTGACGTGATCGTGAATTAGTTGCAAAGACACAAGCACGTATTGTAATAAGACGTATAATACAGTCGTTTGAAACCCTTTAGAATCTCCTCATATAACCGAAAGCCCAACTATAGCGTCTCACGATCTCTTTGTACACCCACCTCAATGTCTCACTCTCGCACATGGTGATGTCATAGCGTGCGTGTTATTTTACCGCAGCTCATAGATAATGCACACCCTCGTTTAAAAGACGATATATTAAAAGCCAGACCAGGAACAGCCAGCCTAGTACTGCACCCTTGTAGCCGTAATTACAATGCCCAAGGTTACACTTGCACTCCCAGATATAAATAAAAATACCTACGATTAGCTAATGATAGCACAGCCCCACATCTCGAACCTCAATACGTGTCAAGTTCGAGGGTCGGAAAAATGACACACCACATTCCTGAATCTCATCTGCCGCTGCATTGCTAGATCAAAAACCACTTGTCTTGCCCCTTCCATCCATTTCCTGCCTCTTCTTGTCCCCCTCAGATTAGGGCAGAGTCCCAATCTAGCCAACCTAAACCGCCCTCCTGCATATTCCAAACCTCCATACGGAACCATCTCCACATACTTTAGTTGGCACCTCAACACCCGCCTCCTGTCAGACGTCATGATTGACAGTATACCCGAAGAGGACCAGCCGGACTTTGCTGGGTTCACCTCTCGTGCGCCTCAGGCTCGCGGACGTCGTTTCAGCCACCACAGAAGCTCCTCGGACTCTTCTAGTTCCTCTCACTCTCCCCACGCTTTGCGGGGATTTTCCGGAGGCCCTTTTGTACCGGAACTACTGCCCGGATTCGTTCCTGGACAACCGAAACCGAGCAACACAAACGGCTCCACCAACATGAGCCAGAACCCGGCTCCCCAGCAGCCCAGTAACATGCCTCCAAATGTGCCCCCTCCCCCAGTGCCTACAAACACGACCATGAACAACAACCCGTTTGGGCCGATTCTGAGCAGCTACCCGGGCTACAACAGTCCCCAGCCACAACAGCAGGCCCAGCAGCCACAATACAACCCTCCAGCGGCGCCCTATCAGCACCCAAACGGAACCCAAAGTCTAGGGCCTAGCCCACAACTGCGAGGAGAAGACTTCGTCAACATTAGTGGCCAGCAACAACAGCACCACTATTCGCAACACCAGCCGCCGCTGCAACAACCGCCCCCTATTCCTGGTCAGACGGCTACGAGATCGGCCTCAGCAGGGAATCTGGTGCGTCCTAACGCTCCGTTTGCTGCAAACGGCACCGCCACCACTTCCTCGGTCCCTTCTTCGCCCTCAGCGTCCTTCTACGGCCAGAGTGACTCAAACTCCACTCTTATCGGGTCAAACTACTCCACTATCAATCTGAGCAACATCAGCGGAAACAGCCCAGTCACCCCAACTCACTCAAATCCAGGTCTAGGACAGTCCCAGGGGTACGGTGGTAATTCGGGAATCGGATCTTACTCGTCGAATAGCAGCACAAACACGGTCCAGCAGTCTATGAGCACATTGGATGGAGCCACTGCCGCTACTGCTGCTGCCACCGCGCTACGAAGAGTCTCCTCCATTCCTATCCAGTCTACACAACGACCAGTGTCCCAAAATGACAACCCGCCAGATACCAGTCCCAAAAAGACGCGGTCTTTCGGACACTCCAACAACCCCTTTGGCATCCATCTGCATGGCCACAACGGCCTGAAAAATTCAAAACTTGGCAAGAAGATCTCTGGAAAACGGTCTCCTAGCTCGAGTCCCAAGAGCGTGGCGACTGCGGCTGCTGCTGGCTCAAGCAACATTGCCAGTTCAAGTGCCGCCATGAGCAGTAGCGCGTCTGTCAAGTCGGATATGAGCTCAGTGGTAGGAGGAAACAGCAGTGACGTGGGACTATCGACCACAAACACAGCTACAACAGACAGTTCCACTGCTGCTGCCGCTGCTGCGTACGCACCCAATGTGCCCTCTAAACAGTCGGCTCTGTTTAAGGCCAAACTGTTTGCTAAACAAGCTAAACAACAATCGTCAGCCAAGAGCTTAAAGCCCAAGCTCAAGCGCAAAGGCAACATTGACCTTACCATTCAAACACAGCTTCCCAGCACTCGTCCTTCCCTGGCTGAAAGAAGTCCTCTGAACAGACCATCAAAGGAACTGGAACGAATCGCCAGTATCGGTAGCAACGTACCAATCACCCCTACAATGGCATCTGGAAGAGGAGACTACAATCACCCTTTGACAGCAGGAGCCAAAGATGACTCGCCAAGTGCGAAAAACAAGGCACATTCGATTCTGCTGAGAGCCAAAAAGGATGTGCATTCGGCAGCTGCTTTCATGTCCTCCTCCTCTTCCAACTCCAAGCTCATCAATGAACAGGGTGGGTCTCTGTACTCCTTCCAGAGTTCGTCTCCTGGTGCTCTACACAAGAGTTTCTCCAGTGCCCTGGAACTCAAGAACTTCAACCAGACCAAGGAGGACAAAGAACAGCTTGCTGACGACGCGTGGGCTTTGCTATGTTCTCGAGTACTTCCCCTGTTTTCAGGAGAAGGTATCAGAGTGCCTATTGAGGATCTCAACAAGCTGGTAGTGATGCACACCAACCTAAGAATCCAGGAACATGTTACTGCCAAGTCACTTTTGCAAGAGTTTAAAGACCTCCTCAAGTCTGGCATGTACACTTTGGACTCCACTATGTCTCGAGTTCCAGATGACAAGCTGATAGCCCATCTCACCACCGTTTGGGGCCATTTCTTTTCAGACGTGCTTCCATACTGGGAAGGTGTTTTCTTGCCTCTTCAACAAGAGTTTGATGGATACGGTAAAAGCATGAAGCCCGAAGAGAGCGAAAAGTTCTGGGGTATGCTTCTCATGTCTCGTGACCAGCTCAACATCCGACTCATGACTCTCTGTGCTTTCAGAGACTACATCATTCTGCCCCACTCTGAGCGACTCACTCGAATCATCTCCAACTTTGAGCTGTCATCTCAGGGAGCGAATACACCCGTGCGACTGCTACAGTGCTTCTCGATTCTGGCATCCATCCTGAGTGCCGATGCTCAGCAGCAGAAGATGGATGAGCTGGTCAAGGTACTCAAGACAGGTTGGTTTTCTCGTTCCCGAGCAGGGAAGGACAGACGAGGCATGATCATTAAGGCTTAGTAAGAACTAGGCTGTTATTTATCAGGCCAATTATTTATTTATATTTATTGTACAAGAAAAGAACTGTAGAGTGATTACTGTATAGCACAGCCCCAACATTATCGGGGCAAGTACAACACTATAGCTGCCCTACCGGTATGTACTGTAATACCGTACTGTGACTATGATACAAGTAAATGTATACCGGTATGTACTGTAGCTACTCTATCTACGGTGTTGGTATCTGGAACGCCACATTGTTGCTACCATTAGCTCGCCACCTCTCGCAAAATGCAATAAATATATTCGTAAGTCTATGTTCCCTCCTACAAGCCAAAACTGGCCAAATCGTCCATCTGCTTCTCAAGCTCCTTCTTGGTTTCTCGTCGCTTCTCACGCTCCTCCTCCTTTTGCTTCCGCAGAGCCTCGCTCTTCTCCTTCTTCAGGGTCTCCTTGGATTTCACCTTGTACACGTCATTCAGCGCATCAGGGTCGTTGACAAGATCCAGGAGAGCCGAATCTTTATGTTTCTGGTTTTTGTGCTTCTGTACCAGCTTTTTGGCAGTTTTCTTGACCCCTCCAGCCTTGTCTCGTGATGTTCGCGCGAACGGACTAGCTCTGGTTGTTGTTTTCGTCGTAGTAGCCTTAGCCATGATTGTGTAGTGTGTCGTTGAGTATCTTATGGCACGCCTCTCAAATATTTCTCGAGGAGGTTCAGCTTGCATGAACTTTAAAAACAGTGATTAGTAGGTATGTTAACAAAAGCTTCAACAAAGTCAAAATATCTTAACAAGGTCCACATCCATCCCAAACTCTGATAGAAAAAAATTGAGTTTTCATGCGACAAATTTATCTTGTCGAGACGGACAGTTTCAGCACACTCACTACACACAGCCATGGTCTCCACCCACAACAAAGACAAGCCATGGGATCAGCCCCACATCGATAAGTGGGCCGAGGACGAGTTCACCGAGAAGGACAACGCCTCCGGTCTCCCTTTTGCCGAGGAGTCTTCCTTTGCCACACTCTTTCCCAAGTACCGAGAAGGCTACCTAAAGGAAATCTGGGACGATGTCACCAAGGCTCTGGACCAGAGGGGTATCGCATGTGTTCTGGATCTGGTTGAGGGATCCATGACCGTCAAAACGACCCGAAAAACCTACGATCCCTACGCCATTATGAACGCTCGAGATCTCATCAAGCTGCTGGCTCGATCGGTTCCCTTCCCCCAGGCCGTCAAGATTCTCGAGGACGGTATTGCATGTGACGTTATCAAGATTGGCAACTTCACCAGCAACAAGGAGCGGTTTGTCAAGCGACGACAGCGTCTGCTTGGTCCCAACGGTAACACTCTCAAGGCTCTGGAGCTGCTCACACAGTGCTATATTCTTGTCCAGGGTAACACTGTTTCCGTTATGGGCCCTTACACACACATGAAGACTCTGCGACGAGTTATTGAGGACTGTATGATGAACATTCACCCCATCTACCACATCAAGGAGCTCATGATCAAGCGAGAGCTGGCCAAGCGACCCGAGCTGGCCGAGGAGGACTGGAGCCGATTCCTGCCCCAGTTCAAGAAGCGAAACGTGGCTCGAAAGAAGCCCAAGACCATCAAGAACAAGGTGCGAACCGCCTTCCCTCCTGCCCAGCTGCCCCGAAAGGTCGATTTGCAGATCGAGTCTGGAGAGTTCTTCTTGGGTGCCGATGAGAAGAAGCGACGAGCCGATGAGGAGAAGCGACAGCAGCAGGCTGCCCGAAGCGCAGAGAAGCAGGCGCAGAGAGAGCTGGCGTTCATTGCACCGGACGAGGACGAGGAGAAGGCCAAGAAGGAGAAGAAGAAGGAGAAGAAGGAAAAGAAGGAAAAGAAGGAAAAGAAGGAGAAGAAGGAGAAGAAGGAAAAGAAGCGAAAGAGTGATGATTCTGATGATGAGGGAGAGAAGAAGAAGAAGAAGAAGAAGCGATCTGAGGAGTAGGTGGCTTAGTAAAATATATTTGTAATGCATAATTGGTTAGAATAAATTATTACGATGTAGTAGAAGACAATCCTATGGTGTAGCTGTCAATGGGATTCGTGTACCTGTACTCAACGGCTTTTAGTACAATTTACACCAGGTCTCAAATGATCAGGTTTCACGGGCTACTCAAGAGTACACCAGTTTCGCCCATCATTCACCTGGTAATTGCAAAGTCCAGGCTCAAGCCAGAGGCTGACAAGACCTGCAAGGACAATACCTGCAGAATCACTCATACCAACACTGCCAAGAGCAAACTCTCGGTCGGCCAGGTCAGTCTCTTCGGTGATGAGCATGAAAGTGTTCACGTAAGCAGCTCCTCCAAGAAGCCCTTCGTAGAAGATAAGAATGAAGACGAGCCAGACATTGGGAAGAATAGGTGCAATAGACTGGGCAATGCAAAAGACCAGGTTGGCGAACTGGAGCACTGAGGGAACCATGATTCGTCTGATTCTCACAAAGGGGGCACTGGAACGTGAAATGAAGACACCTAACTGGTACAGTGTTCCATAAGTGACGTAAACGTCTCTGAACTTGGAAAAGGGCAGCTCTTCTATGGGGAATAGAAGCGTAGGGGCCACTCCTTGGTTGATAGTGTACTCAGAAAAGTACACGAGAAACAGAGGCAACATGTAAGGCACAACCAAAGGTTTTAATCTGGCCATGGTAGTCCCGTACCCTGAAGCAACAAACTCCCAGGTGATTGGTTGCGTATCAAGACCTGTTTCAGGATCATTGTTTCGCACGGGGAAAGCTCCAGGAACTCGGTTGTACTCTCTCGGAGGAAGAAGGTAGAAGTATACGCCTAGAAAAGCCAGAGGGAAAAATGCAAATACTAGTAGCGAAGTCTTAACAGAGACTCCGAGGACTGTAGTCAACAGCATAAACAGTCCACTTCCCACCAGACCCGCACCTCCCGTTCCACTACTCCATCCATTGAGAGCTCTGGTATCATAGAAATGGGTAAGTTGTAAGAAGGTGACTTCTCCTAGACCTGAAGAAAAAGAGGCCAGGATGACTCCCACAAGTTTGAGGAACAGAGGAGACGCCAATGACACAGATAGCATTCCTACTGTGGACAGGCCCACCAACAGAGCAATTCTTCTATCATAAGGAATCTTGTGGATAAAAAACGGGGCCGCAAGCTTAATGAGAAACGAAGGTAGAACGTCAGCCAGCAGTACCACAGCCTTGGGTGTTTGAGGACCCACCAGGTCGACAGCAGCCGTCAGAATGACCACATAGAGCACGTTGTTGACCAGACCAAAGGTCCAGAACGCGGCGTACACGAGATGAGCGGGTTCCAGTTGCATTGTTGTGTTCAAGCGCTTGGCATGGGTTTAGCGATCTTTTAGGATACGGCAATTTTCCGCTCAAGGTGAATGAATGACTGGTCGTGTATCAGGAGGTCGTGTAAAGCCAATATCCCAATCACGCGTGGGACAGGCAAGTCTAATGTAGATGGGTGAAGGTGGAGCATGAGATGACGAGGAAGTGTTTAATAACTCTAAGGAAGTTCTATTCTGTCGTCAACCCGACATTAATATTACCTGCTTTGTCACAATCTATTATTTGTTCTTCATCAATATGCTTAGTAAGACATGATGTGTCGTGTGAGGTTATAGCGGATGATGTTCCCCAACGTGAAATGACACACCTACTTCATTCACTGGCTTGAAAAGCCATATCTATTGCTAAATGATCTCAAATTCAATCCCTTACTGGAAATAACATGAACACTCACAATCCCTGACTACACCTCTCCTCTCTACTCTGTCCTTCACATTCATTCAGAACTCAGCACACCTCACCTCACCTCACTCCTCTCTAACATAATATACACTCTATTACTATCCAATTAAATAGTCACCTCAGGCTTGGGCTCCACCTCGACTCCCTCTCCTCCATCCAGGGGGTAGATGGACAGCAGGTTGGGGCCTCGAATGACCGCCAGTCCAATCTCCCGCACCTTGCCCTCCTTCTGGCCCTCGAACTCGGCAAAGTCCTCGCTCTCCTCGTCCTCGTAGATGGTCTCCTTGACGTCGTCCAGAATCAGGTTCATAAGCTGATCCCAGCCCTTTAAGGTACCCTCGATCTTTCGACCGGTCACCTTGACAACGACCCGCTTGTTCTCGAATCGCGACAGATCCAGAATTGGCTCTCGCTTAGGGAATTCCAGCTTCTTGGACTGGCCCTGGTTCTGGCCCTGGCCCTGGTTGTTTTGCTGCTGGCCCTGCTGCTGGTTCTGCTGCTGGTGTTGCTGATTTTGGTGCTGGTTGTGTCCTCCATGATGGCCTGCGTTGCCATGGCCGCCTCGGCCGCCTCGTCGCTGCTGTTAGTGTGTGATCAGGGTTGAATGGGGTCCTGGATCGCTATACTCACTCCTCCACGGTTGTCGTGTCGGTCCATTTTTGATGATGATGAAGAGTTGTTAACTGAGTTAGGTTATGACAAGACTTAGGAAGTTTATTTGATCAAAAAAGAAGACGACGATGATGACTTGGTCAACAAAGATAACATACTACGAGTGTTTGGTGTCATTTTGTATGATTTTTTCTCCTCTACATTTTATTATTGTTTTCATCAATTTTTCTCAAATCGACTGAAACAGCACTTTTGTGCTCCATAAACGTTCCCTTAGTAACCATATCCTTAGTAAGCATCCCTGAACTCCTCCTCTGGTCTACATTCCTCCCGAATAATAAATGTCACACACTCTCAGACACGACAGTCGTATTTCTTCACGTCCACTTCACTTTTCGTTCTACATCTGAGACTTGAGGTTATGAGCAGGGGTAAAACCTTATTTGTTTCTTGTCTTCTCAAATTAAGCTCGTTACAGACTCTACAACCAACATGACAACTGGGGTTTGTTCTAAGGAACAAGGACTGAGAAGTGTGGCTTCCGAGTTCCGAATTGTTGATTATTTTTGTTTACAGTCGCATTCTACGGTTTTGGAAAGTCACAAGCGGAAATGATTTGATCTGTTAAAGGTATATCGCGATAATTAAGGTTATTGAGAACTGAAGACTCTCTGAACTAAATGGTTGACCAAATAGTTTAGGCAGTGGCGGTCAAGAGACCCTGGAGTCGAGAGTTGAGGCCAACAAGCATGGAAGCGTCCTGTCGGAAACCGGGGATGGTGTCGGCGAGCAGGTTACCGGCCTGGGTGATGGTGGCAATGAGACCCTTGATGTCATCGGCAAAGGTGTTGACCAGCTTGTTCTGGGAGATGACAGTGGACAGAGTGATCAGGAAGAGACCCAGGTTGGTGATGAAGGCGTTCAGACCGGTGGAGATGAACATGTTGACAAAGACCTTGGTCCAGCCAGCAAGTCCGTTGTAGTTCTGCAGCCACTGGATGAGCTGGTTAAGAGCACCCTTAGCCTGGAGAATGGCCTGGGTGATGGCAGCGTTAGCCTGCTGGGGAGAAACGTTCTTGAGAGCCTGGATGGAGTTCAGGAAGAAGGAGACACCAGCGTTGGTGAAAGACTGAAAGACGTTGAAGAGAGCGATCCAGTCCTGGGCAGCTCGAGCGTCAAGAGCGACAGCATCGTCAACGAATCGCTTAGCGATCTCGCTGTTGCCGAAGTGAGACTCGACAACCTCTCGCATCTGGATGAGACCGGCCTCCTGGTCAACAGGAGCGGGGGCAGCGAGAGCAAGAGTGGCCATGGAGGCAACGGTGAGCTTAGTGAAGGAGACCATTGGAAGAGGTAGTGATTGAAGTGTGAAGAGAAGATAGAAGAGTGGTTGTTTTCTGATGACTAGAGAGGGGGGAATGGGTGGTTTATATAGAGCGATTGACTACTCTAGGTATCCATTCAATGCCATTGTACTCTTGTATCGCACACAACCACCTTGCAAGGTATGGCTGAGTTAGAGTCCTGGCTACTGCAGAGACATTGTCCATTGTGCGTCAGACGGAGGATACAACAAAGAGCTGCTGTTGGAAGTCTACGGGTCGTTGGTTAGAGTCTACCGACCTCGGTAGCGATGCCAAAGCCGCTTTTGGAAGGTGTTTATCCGTCTTTGCGGGCCACGACGCTCAACCACAAGGAATGTGTTACATTGTTGAGCTCCCACAGCTCACGGAAAGGGTGCTTGATAGTCGCAAGTTGCACGCTAACAGTCAACGTTGCTCCCCGCGTCGCCTAACGTGGTTATGGATCTGTTTAGTGCTAAAGCTACACCTTGAGCTTGGGGTCTCTCAGTCCCATGATTGATTAGGGATCCATATATCACTCTTGTTCATACCACCACCCCCTGCCATGTCAGTTTGACTTTTTGGTGGATACTTACAGAGTTGCCTACGATGCAGGGAGCCTGAGATGTGTGAAAACCAAGTCGGATCGGAGGCCGGTGGTGCCTGGCTGCTCTTGCAACAGGTTTAACAGCACGCCGCATTGAGAAGAAGACTGTATACTACGTGTGAGAAATGTATCGGCTTCATAACGCCATTCTTGGCTGTTCCGAGTATCTCAAGCTACAAACTTGCTTGTTTGCACTGGTAGAGGTGGTGTACGTTGACGCTAATGAAAGTCGGGGTAGACTGCATTTTACTACTGTGGTTCTACAACAACGAAAACGAGGGGTAGTATGCTCGAGAGGCGCGCTCCAACAAGTCTGACAGAACGCACCAGCCGGATTGATCGTTCACAGGCCTTTGTGACGCTACCACTTCGGGCCACAAGTTAGCACTAAAGGTGGATCTCCATGTATGTACGATAAAACCTAACTGGGGAGGACTGGAGATGTGACGGTGTCCGACGGTGCGTCTAACGGACGCGAAGTTCGCCTTTTTGCATTCTAAAGCCGAAACAGTCTCAGATTTGCCGCAATTCGGGTGCAACACAACCTCTGGCTGGCACCTGTTTGGCAACCGCACGGATATTTTGCCTTCTCATCTGGTATTGCAGCCTATAACATGCAGTTGGATACTTGGGCTGCAGTGGCTCCTGAACCTAGTCCAAACGCGATCAATAAAGAACAGACAAACAAAGCACAGTTTCCAAACACTGCCCTAAACGTATAACCAAGCAGGTTGAATGTTTTTGACATCTCCAAGAATTTGTGGCGTATTTCGCGTTTGCCTTTACCTTTGCTCTGTTATGTCTCCTTTTTCAGCCCACTCAATATCGCCAATGTTAGTCCCAACCCCGGTCTTCAGCCTCTGTAACCGAAAACCCTATCCGGGTCTGTATAGCTTTGTTGGGGTCAGAATGTGAACATGATTATGGTGTTATAGCGTCTTGGTCGAGGGCCGTTATTTGAGATTGTGACATCGCTCTGCATTAAACTGCCTGCTTGTATTTCTGACACCACTAGAACCGGCGCCCTGACATATCGTCGACGGGAGATCATCAACCATATCGTAGGATCTTCATGATCACCGAGATTTACGATGACTTTCAGACCTTGTCAGTGATCGACACAGCTGTAAAAAAGCTGAAAAAAGTATACAACTCATTTATGAGCGCACATTAACCGTAATAGAAGTGACAGTGTCAATTTATGATACCACCTCTAGTCAGGCACAAGCAGCTACTGTCTAAGCGCCCTAGTGGCATGGTTGGCAAGCAATATTCAGAGCAATATTGTCGGAAGCGGTAGATGAACGAGGTGGCTTGACTGCTATAAGTTTGAGAAGCTCATAATGGCAGCTTGACTGACACTAAAAACCTGGGAAAACTGTCACTATTAGGCCCTGTATCCTGGTCGCCAATATTAACCGTTGAAGACCCTACCAACACCGCTAATGGCTAACTTGGAGCTAGTGAATTTCCCGTTCGGTACGGTTATTCATTCCGTCTAATCTTGAAGCGCAATTGAATCTAGAGCTCGTACATTCATATCCTCTCCGTAACAGCGCTATATTTTTCATCATTCCTACAAAGCTGTCTCAAACTATGCTCAGGGTGGCTGTCTCAGTGATACGGTGGGCCTGTCGAACCCTGCATCTTAGGGTTTTTTTAGCACATCGCCAGAGAGCGCCTAGAAAGCAGCCCTCGTCCTTTCCGTAGATTTCCAAGACTCGAATCGTTTCTATTGGTATCCTAGTTTTGATTATATTTTCTCGAGAAGTTCAGCCTCCAACTTTCGCTTATTTTCGGTTAAGCATATTGCGGGGTCATATACTATAGACACAAGCTCGCCCTGCTTCTTAACAGACCCACCGTCCCCTCACCCCTCTACAATAGTATTGTAAGGTGGCCCAGATGATCAGAAACCGCCAAGACAATGACATCTGGGTTCTGTAACAAGGCCGACAAGGGCCAGTATTGTAGCAACAACTCAATCGGTGGCTGCTTTGCGGTGTTCTGAGCGTGCGAGTCTTGTATTAGCTACTCGTACGGATACAGAACAAGCTATAGAATCTCTCTCACTTATGATGCATGGCGGGTAGTCTGAGGTTGTTTGCCTTATTGGTGATGGACACTATTGTCTGTGGGGATCACTATGGTGACAATAGAGTCAGTAGAGAGATCAGCATGATGGCAATAACGGTTAGTGGATGCCAAAAGAACAAGATGAAAGGCCTAGACTTGTACTGTGCAAGTACAAGTACAAGTACTCGTAGCCGCCTGAAATGATATCATTCCACCATCTTGCTCAATTCACCCCACACGTGCTCCAGCTTGGTTGCTGCAGCTACAAGTATTTTGACAGCGGCTAGCGTATTTTCTCAGGCTAAGGCCCTCAAACTCCAACTCGATCTCCAGGGTCAATTGAACGAACGTAACACTGGTTTCAACGGTTGCTAGCGGCCCGCAATGTTCTCTCCCAGGTTAAAGATTCCATGAAGCAGCCACTTTCCATTGTACAGGCCGTAACCGTTAATTAACGCACAATTGTATTCGGACTGTATTCGGACGGGGGTCCACACCCCCTCATTGTCTCGAGACCCTGCGTTGAGTGGAGTGTCTCGTACTCGCTGAGTACTCCATTGCGAGGCTTAAAGCGGTTTGTGCCCACTTCTTGAGTCTCTGCCCACTCATCTACACTTGCCCACTCCTAGAGTTGGCACTTTCTTCATCGTGAGTTAGACTCAACGAATGCGCCCACGTTTCAGGGCCCCAAACGGGGCTCACCAGCTTCTCTAGTCGCGGTTATTCTCTTGGCGGGGTAGCCAGATTGAACAACGCCTTGTGCCAGGCCCTTGGACTTCAATGTAGCATTGTATCCAGTGTAGTGTCCATTGTCCAAGTGCAGACGTCAGAAACTCCCCGTGCAAGAAACGCATAGAAGCTACTGTTCGGTGGCTCTGCAACATGTGATGTGTGCAAATGCAATCCACTCTCGTTGCTGCCCAGCCCACTGCGGAATCAGCTTCTGAAGGCGTCCATTTACATTCGATGGTTGTAGGAGCTGTTTCCAAATGTCGTAGCTACTGTTATTCACAAGTTGTTACCACCTCAATGGCAGCATTCTAAGACCCCACAACCACTGAGTAGATACTGAAAAATACAGGGACTAAACCCTTTGTTGAATTGAGTCACGAGCCTTGAGCTTCAAAGAAGACAAGGTGAACCCTGAGAGAAACTCTTGAACCCCATAGAACACCTGGGTGGGGTATGGTAAGTTCAGTCTAGACGAAGGCGAACCTGTAGACAAGCAACCAAGAAAACTGTTCAAAGTGGGGACACCTGTCAGCTTCTAGAGCTGAGAAGAACTTACCGGTGTCTATAAGTGGGGAGCTCTACAAGTAGAAGAAGTACGGAGTACTTGTCCATCTGCCTTTGTCAACTTCATGCCTTGTAAGTGTACCTGGTATCCATACCATAGTGCCTCTCATGTCTGTTGTCGTCCTGTCTTCCCCTACACACCACATCGTACTCTACACGTACTCTACAAACCCTTGGATAACAATAAATATCAATAAATTATACCATATATCTTCAGTTCTTGTGGTTTCCGCGGAAAACGCCTGTTTCGCACCATTACCCAACAGGCTCCATCGGCCGAGAGCTGCTCTTCAAATTTTCATCAAACTCAACAGTCAAAAAACGCGGACCGCTACGACGTACTCTTGGCAGCCGTTTTCTGCCTGAATCCTCTTCTTGACTAGGTGCGGGTCTTTTCTGGGGAACTGAGGGCGATGCCTGACTGGGAAGCCCATGATGAAGTGGCCCAGAAGGAGGTGGGTGGAATCTAGGAGAAGAATGGCTATTAGCATGTGGTAGAGGAGATGAATGGCTATGAGCCAAAGGATGAACAGCATAAGGCTGAGTGGGCGACACGGATCGATTAATAGCAGGAGGCTGCCACTGGCCTTGTCCTGGTTGCGGTAGCTGCGGTGGCTGCGGTAGCTGTCCAGGTAGCATTGGTCCATGTTGTCGTGACTCAGCCTCGCTAAACTGCCAAACTGGCCGTTGCCCGGGCCCTAGTTGACTTCGTAGTCTTGCAGCCTCTTCGTTGGTGTACACCTCCAGGCCAAGTCGTGCTGCCATACCACGTACCATCTCGACGGAAGGATTCAGGAGCGCGTAGTAGGTCTCCTGAGGGAGATAGATCATGTTCGATCCGACATACCGGGGCTCGGGGAGAGGTTCGAGCTGGCGCGGCTTGATTGACGTAGCTTCGACTCCCTGTGGAGCACATGTAGTAGCTTGGTTCTGCTTCTCTGGCTCGTCGACAAGTGTCTGAGGGCAGGGATCGTCGTCGTCAGATATATCAATGACGGAGTTTGCTCGTGGAACCTCTTCAACGGGGTCAGCTTGAGTTGACTGAACGGGTTCATCGTCAGAAATTGAGGCCTCAGGAGTGTGGAAGCCATCTTCTTGCTCGGGTGAAGGGGATCTCACATCGTTGCCAAGCGTCGTTTCACTCTGCTCAGTGATATCGGATTGAGCTTCCATAGGTGCACTATCTGGAACTGTTCTTGGAAGTGACACATCCGAAGGCCCCCTAGGCTGCATAGGTCCTCCCACAGGTTGAGGAGCAACATTGAAAGAACTGTCAGGTTGATCATAGACAGGCATAACGGAACCTGACCAAGTGTCGTGCTCATACGAAATGAATTCAATTCCACCGTTCCTGGGCTTTTTCGGAGGAAGAGTTTTCCGATCGGCAGGGTTCTTGGGTTTAAACGGGATGAACTTGATCTCCTTTGCGGGCTTAGCCTTGGCAATAGTCTCCTTTACGGGCTTAGCCTTGGCAACAGGTCGCTTCCTCTTGAAAAAGTCAGGGTCAAAAACCATGATGCCATCATCATTCTCAATCATCTTGGCTGGGCGATATAATATTCTGTTTTCCACCACCCCAGTCTTGGTCTTTTCGGAATCGGACCCTTCGCGTGGGTCCTCTGCTTCCAACTCTAGTCCCTCATCCGAGTCAGAACCAGAGTCAGAATCCGACCCTGATCCTGGACCAGATTCCTCATCCGATTCCAGCGCCTCCTCTCCTTCGTCCCGTCCTCTCTGACCCGAAGCATCGCGTTGCTTTTTCTTATCTCTGATCTCTCTCTCTTTCTGCTTCTGTCTCTGGTACGAAGGCCTATCGATCCTCTGTCTCCGTCTGACAATGTCTTCCTTCAAATAATCTTCGCCTGGCAAAAACAAGTCATTGATGGTGTACTTCTTCAGCGCCATTCGTACAGTTTCAGGGGTCACAACGTCGTCTTGCTCTCTTGCGCCAACCATAGTTGTATCCTGGTGACAGGGTAATTTCTCAGGTAGAGTGATACCATTCTTCAGAGTTTCGCTCATCTCAATGTCCTTGTTCGACACAGCCACTTCAGGCCAGGGAAAGTCTTCGTGGAAATAAAACAAAGGGCTCTGGCTGAAGCTCTTCATGATCATTTCAGGCTTGAGATCGTGCCAAGCTCGAAGAAGCCAATTGAGCTTGTGACTGAGCATGATGTCATCTCGCTCAGAAAGCGGTCTGATACGCCCCTGAAACATTCTCTTGTGCTTGATGAACAGCCGACGAATTTCCTTGACGAAGATCATTCCCATAGGAGTAGTGTATGGAGCCGAGCCAGCTGGAAGAAAGGCAACTTGGACATATTTCAGTTCGGGCCAGTCCTTCACAATCCTCACAGCATTGTTGTGGAAACCAATATTGTCGAGAACAAGCAAAGCTGGGTTCTCCTCTGAGGCCCCAGACTCAGCAGCAAAGTTCCGAAGCCAATGAACCAAACTGAGGGTATCCATCTCTCCGTTGATTTGCTCCACGCATCTGAGACCCATCACCATCTCAGGTCCGGTCAAGCTATCAGCTTCAGAATCGTCAGTGGTGTCTCGATAAAGCATGTTAGCATCGTCGGTCAACATCAGTCGCTCGCCTTCATCATCACTAGCCCTCAGTTTCTCCAAAACCTCTCTCAGACGTCCCACAGACTGGTCATGGCTCTTCTTGAGAACAGGAAGCTTCAGCCTTTTGTCGTAGATGAACTCACCCTCTTCATTCTGCAGGGGACATGGCTTTCCTTCAGTGATCATACCATTACGAGCCTTCTCCAGAGCTCTCTGGTACGCTTTCTCAGCCCTCTCCAGGCTCGCGGCCTTGGTCTCGAGTACCTTTTCAGCTGCCTCAAGCTTTTCTTTCAGGCTGTCAACTTCTGTTTCAGACGGGGCACTCTCCAGCTCCTCCTTGATATCCTCCACAGTCTTTTTCGCCTTCTTGTGCTGCTTATCCAGAGCGTCCACCTTTTCCTTGGGCTTCTGAGTCTCTTTAGCAGCTACAACGTCAATCTTCTCCCTCTCCTTCTCGGTCATTTCAGGGTTGTAGTATTCCTGAAGCGTCTGGTCAAACTCCGTGAAAAGAGAGGTGAGAAACATCCAGGGAGACAGCTTGATAGATCCATCTCCATTGCAACACACCCATACGTCGAAGTTGCCAACCAGCATCTCCAGAGTCACCTTTTCGGCGCTGAAAATCCTGTCCTTCGAGTAGTTTGCAATGGTCTTCCAGGTATCATCCAAACTCATAATAGCAGCCATCTCATCCTTGATATCTCGTCGAGGACCAGCCATACGAAGATTGTATGACCCCAGACCAAAGGTTTGTCTCACCCACGACGGACATGGAACACTGTCGATGAAGACGCTTCGATATTCCTCTCCCAGAAGATCCATGCATGCTTCATAAATAACAGTAGCTAACTCCCTGCTAAATCCAACACTTGGAGCCAGATGTAGTGTGACAAAAGTGACCATCATTTCTTGAAGATGAGGGTAAGGTGTCTTGCTGAGTTTGTCCTGGTTTGTGATTGTAATCCAGCCTTTCCTCCGTTCCTCTTCCTTCGCTTGTCTCCTTACGAGTTCGAAAATTTCGCTGAATTTTTTCAGGCGACGTCTGATCTCAATGTTGTCCTTGGCTTCCGCACAGAGGCCCTGTTTGAAGGCGTTGTGATAAAGAGCGAGATTCTTTTTCCAGCCCGACATGCCGTACTTTCCCATGAGCGTCTCGTTGATCTCCACAAGCTTGTTACGCATGTCTTTGGTGAAAGGACGCTCTCTGCTCGTGGGTCGATCGTCCTTCACTTGATTGTCTTCATTCTCGCTCCCTTCAGCCTCATCCATACCGACCCACTGGTGGTACAGATGCGCAATCAGGTATTTGATTTCGTCTGAACAGAACGACTCAGTTCCCATGCTGGTCGCATTCATGGTGTAGTGTGAGAAGAGATTTAACATATCGCGACGCGTCGAGGAAATTCTAATTTCCCCTGGATATTGATTGTAAACCTTATTCTGTTTGTGCGGAGGAATTCAACAAACCGATGTACAGTAATAATATATTACGTGATTATTTAAAAAATAAAATCACTTGGACTTATTTAGCTAGGAATTGTGCTCTTTTGGGTCAATAATGAGACAGAAAAGCGCAAAAAATGTTTCGCATATACCAAGACGGACTGCTAACTAGCTAGCTATACGGTTCTGCTCTGACCCCACCCTTCATAACCTCTAGTCCTCATCTCCTAATAGCTACAAGACTATTCATATTTACTGTGCTCTCAGGCGCGTCTTCTGATAGCCCGCGCCTTGGTGACAAATCTACTGCATCTTCCTTCATGCGATCCTTGCACCTTCCCTTTACGCGAGTATATACTGAATTGGATCCTTATGACGTTGCAACTTAGACAGATAGAGAGGAGGGTGGCAAACAGGTGCCTGACGTGTCACTCTGCTCCATCCACGCCTTTTCTGCTTGAGGTTCTTCACGCAAGGCTTTGAAGTTCTACTTGTATGCCTCACTTCCACTGTTGACTAGCGGCAGAGCTTGAAAGTCACTCCAACCTACTGACGCGTTATAAGGAGCTACAGTGTACTTGACTTTAGTTAGATATATCATTAACACCAAACCATGGTTGATATTGCACCATTGTGTTTCCCTTCTCGATTTACTCTCTTCAGGACTTGACTAATTACTGTACCAAGAAGGGTCTGCAGTCTACTGTACAGAACAACTCAGACGTGCCCCAACTTCGTTGTCTAGGTAATCAGTGAGCTTCGTAGCATTTCTCTTTGCCACCCAGGCACTCAATAGGCGTCATTCATGCTAGTATTACTCTTCGACGGTTTTTTGTCACTGCTCTCAAGGAACTTCCGGAACTTATATCCGCGGTTGTGCGGCTTTCTTCGCTCCACGAGTCCGAATATCTGGTGAAGAAGTAACTCTGACAAAAAATAGTGCAAAATAATGATACAATAATACTCATTCTTCTGTCTCGAATGCTCTAGAATATGATATTGGAAGAAAATAACATGAAATTGAGAGGCTAGAAACCTTAACCTTGGTGTGGGAATATTTGATACCAAGATAATGGCCTATAGAAGTTGTATAACAAGGTAAAAAAAGTTCTTAGATTACTTTGGTTAGCGTTACTACGATTTCTGCAATTTTTCCTGCCATTTTTCCCAATCACGAACAACTCTCAAGGGTTCTCGAAAATTCGACAGAGTTCTCTTTCTTTCGTATATGCAAGTTCATGCACTAATTTTGCCACTACCGAAACCTTATTTACCAAACTGAAACTTTGTGAGCCCTCTTCCAGGAATATATAAACCCCATCAAGTTCCCTCCTTGAACAGCATCAGAAGACAACCGTCTCTTCATTGAACACTGAGTCTTCGAGAGATGTTGGGTTACCGGTTATGACGCAATTTGCTGAGTCGGTAGGTCCAGCACACCTCTCTTCATGTGTCTTTTGCTGTGGATGCTATGACAAGCAAGATTCGCAATCTGTTTATCAGCACCATGTCAAGGATGGGTAGCTCCCAGGGTGAAATTCCCTACATGTATAACAACTTGGGGGTCTGCTTCAATGGTCCTCTTTCGCGAGAGTACACCATAAGTTGTTGAGTGGAGGTCTTTCAGCTTTCATGACGATGCAACTGTGAAGACGGATTAAAACCGTGCGATGCTGAGCTCTTCGAGCTATGAAGCAACACGCATGAGCAAGTAACTAAGACGTGGAGCCGAGCGTAAGCAAAGCCGCCGAGTGAAAGGAAACCCCTTTGGACATGCACTTTTGGACGCAGGATGATGACGAGAGAAGAGCTTAGCAAGCACCTCAAGAGTCCTGTCTCCTTGGAACAGCTATCACGGGCACGAAACATTGACCCATGAGCTGGTTGGGGCACGAAACAATGCTCACTATGCGAGCTACGATCGGCACGAAACATTGCCCATACAGCTTTTCCACAGGGTAGCTCCCTAAGGGTGAAAGTCCCAGCATGGATAAAAGTTCTCCTGAATGCTACAGAGGGATGGACTGTATTTGATACAGTCATGTCTTCTCCGTCTGATACTGACTTGGTATCAGTACACCAGGAATCTCGGTCAAGAAGTGGTAGCTAATAACGATCCAAACCTGATCTCAGCCTACAAAACACCTCCTGGTATAAGAGTCTGCGAAGACCGCCTTTGGGCAAAGCGTTAGAGCCAACCCTGCCTAGCCGCCAGTGTCAAGAGCTTTTCGAAGCCACCGACCGACAAGAATGCCACACAAACACTCGACGCTGAAAAGCCGCCTGGAGCTGAAGATGGTGAAAACTGCCAGTCACCAGTGCCGGAGACGTTTAAGCGACTGAGATAAACGTTAAGTTATGCCAGCGAGATACTCGACACTGTGAAACGATGACGTCAGTACGCGAGGTGATACGTTAAGTTATGCCAGCGAGAGAGACAAACTCCTCGATTCTGTGAAACGATGACGTGAACGCCATGGGTGACACTGTGAACTGCGAGAGCAGAATGCCAGCACCTAGAGAGTGATATCATCGGCCAGCGCCAATCAGTAAGAGCCAGAGCCATGGTAATATGCCAGTGAGTGCCTATGAGCCAGTAAGAGCTATTGTGATGCGCCAATAAGAGCCAGAGCCGAAAACGAGCCAGTTGCCAATAAGTGCACCAGTCTTGGACCAGAGCCAGTGAGTGCTATTGAGCCAGTAAGAGCCAGAGCCAGACTTTGGAAGAGCCAGAGCCTTGAAAAAGAGAGCCAGAGCCAAGGCAGTCGGGATCATACGATCATATTCGCATTCAGAAAGGATGTAGGCCGTGGAACCTCCACAGTGAGGATGTACACCTAGCCGAACCTTTGTTAGATATATAGTAAGAGGATGTAGGCCAAAGAGCTGAACCTCTCGGGTAAATACATTTTGGACCATAGAGTCCCGCCCAAATTACGAGACTGTAGAGTGTGTTATAGTGAGTGAACATTGTAGTGAGTATGTACTGTAGAACTTGTAAGATCAATATAGCGGACTGCAACAAGTTGAGGGGAACATTATAAGGGCCACCGGTAGTTGTATTTGTACAGAAGTAGATCGTTTCGGCAAGACTACTGTGACTCTACAGCTCCATATCATTCTACGAGTTTTTAGAAAAGCATTGCATAGGAGCTTCATGACGATCTAGTCTACTAATTACCAAGTTCATAAAGCGAATGTAGTATTCAAACAATATATATAACCAATCCTACCAACCTCGTCTTTCATCTCTTACTGAACAGCCTCGTAGACAACACCAATACCGTACAACCAGTTGACCATATGACCGTGCATTCCAACCAGTCTGTATCCGGTAGGGGGAATCAGCTCGTGAGGATCACCTCCTCCAGTCTTTCCAACAAGGGCAGATCGTCGTCGGTTGGTAATGAGCTGAATAGCGTCCAGCCAGTATCCTGCTCGCACAAAGAAACCAACAATGTGCTCCCCGGGCTCGAAGATGACTTCGGTCATGTTTCCACCCTTCTTACCAAACAGCACAGAGGATCCCTGAGTGAGGAACTCCACACCGTCGACAGCGTCACCGGCGTACAGTCGGACACCTACCAGGTTGTGGTGGCCAAAGTAGGCCTTGGTCTCGTCTCCAATCTTGTTTCCAAGCTCATAGGACTGGAAAGCGTTGTTGTGATCTCGAGCACACAGGGCCTTCGAGAAGTCGTCAATGGTCACCTGTCCACCGACAGACAGAATCTCAAGTCGCATTGGCTTCTTGGGGTCTCTGTACTGAGGATCCTTGATGGCCTGTCTCAGATCGTGCTCAAACAGGAACACTTCTCGCTGAGGATCTTCGGCAAACTCCAG
Organism: Yarrowia sp. JCM 30696; assembly: GCA_001600535.1. NCBI lineage: Eukaryota > Fungi > Ascomycota > Dipodascomycetes > Dipodascales > Yarrowia > Yarrowia sp. JCM 30696. Next base: position 209,316 of record BCKG01000002.1, on the reverse strand, counting down.
GTGTCCTCGGCACCAGTCCTCGACGTGCACCTCAACCAGGTAGATGCCAGAAGTAGCCTTGGCGATGGTACCGTTCTCCACAGGGTAGAGGTTGGGCTTACCAGGAGCAGGGAAGTGCTCGTGAGGCAGTCGGAAAGACGGATGGTGTCTGAATCGCAGAGCATCCAGTCTATGCCACGAACACTCGTCAGCAGGCAGACAAGGTCGATGGAATCCCTTACCAAGAGTAACCTCCTTCGCCAGGAAGGAACGGTTCCAGGTGAGGTAACCTCTCAACATGATACCATCGGGCTGATGAGGGCAACCCAGAAGATGGCCTATTTCGTGCATGAATGCTCCCTGGGACACGTTGAGAGCCTCCCATGCACTTCCGCTCTGTCTAGAATCGTTGGCAACTTCTCGAACGTCCACCACAGTATTGTCAAGAAGAGCAGGAACCATCTCCTCAACACAAGAGGGCCAAGTCCATAGAGCATGGCCTCCGAAAATGGCAAGTCGAACATTGGAAATACCTCCTCCAAGAGCAGCGTGTCCGGTAATGAGCTGTCGCTTAGTGTTCCATTCCGAGTCGACAAAGACACAGGCAGCTCGATGCTCGACGTCATCTTGGGTGAAAGGCAGACCGTGCCGTTTCAGAGCATCATAGGCAATGTTGAACAGCTTTCCAGTGTCCTTACCACTACTGTTTTGCTGAGCGTAATCCGGGGAGTTGATTTCAGCCACTGACAGCTCACTTCGAACAATGTGGACCTTGATGGTGCTTCTGCAGGTCTTGCTCTCTCTGTTACTGAGCGTATCGACATCCCACTCCTCGTGGAATCGGAAAGTTCGGTTTCCAAAGCCGTTTCGCAGCATGATCTCATTGGTGAAAGCGCTCATCATGTATCCTGCCATTCGCATCTTCTTGACGGCCAGTTCCAGCGAGTTGCCCTCAATCTGCTTCTTGTAGCTCTGACTCTGGAACTCGCCCTTGGAGTCTCGGCCCAGAATGAGACACAGATGAAGAGGAGGGTCCTGCAGCAGAGGTGTGTAGATAAGAGTCAGAGAAGTAGAAACCGGTTGTCGGTTGTCGGGGTATTCATAGGTCACACACAGCTGGTTGGGACCAGGAGCAAGATGCACAAAGGCCTTGAAGTAATTGTCAGCGACAGGGAATCGCTGGGAAGGGAACTCGTTGAGATGGTGGGTCACAACGACATTTCCACAGTTAACTCCGTCTAATCCCTTGGGTCCAGCGTTACCGTGAACAATGACGAATCGCTCGTGCATGACATCATTGTTTCGCACATTGAGCATCTTGGGTGCATCCGATCGGCTACCGGAGCTCTGGGCCTGGACCGGGGGAGGTCCAGGGGGAGGAGGAGCACTCATAGGCTGCTGTTTCTGAGATCCAGGAGGAGGTCCAGGGGGAGGTCCAGGTGTAGGACCGTGGTGTTCGGGTGTGGTTTGCGATCCACCAGCGTATCCGGCCTGATCGCTCCCGTAGTAGTCTCTGTCGTTTTTCTTTCGTCCAAACAGGCCCTTCATGATTGTTAGCGTGGCGTGGAGTTAATGGACTGGTTCAAGTTCCAGATGGCAGGTGGTTGATATTTAAGTCTAAGTTGATAAGCGCAACTTAAACTCGACATGCATAGGGCGATGCACTGTGACGCGGGTGAAGAAGAGGTGTTAGTGAGTGGTTGAAGAGCATTAGGGAGGCTTAAAGCGGGTTTTTGGGCACTAGGTTGCTGTCAGACTCGTTGGAGTCCTTTGTGAACCTCCATCTTGGCTATATGTGTGCTCAATTACCCTGTATACATGTCTCACCACCTGACACGTCATAACTGGGGTATAACACGGATATGGTGTGTGGAAGCTTTATTACCGATATAAAGGTACCTGTCGATTTGGAATTGAGCAGTCTTTCTTCTGGAACAACTCCTACTATGTCATCTCTTCTACACACCGCTTTATCCCTCGTTTCCGGAAAAATTGACTCGATCGGTGCTGCGCTTATTATGCACCTGCTGCGCCGATGTCACAAGGTGGCGTAGACTACTATCGAGGCGCAAACGGTCTAACAGCTCAAGTCGAGGTATTTTTCTATGGTGGGGGTTCATCTTCTTGCAATTTCCTCGGTGGTTTAAAAATTGGGAATTCGGAGCTCAGGTTCTCACCCCAAGTGATATATCCAGTCCACTTAGGTTTCGTAAAAGCTCAGAACGTTCACGAGGTCTTTTGAAGGTCGAATTTCACTCGACGAGATCAGCAAAATTGAGAAAACGGTGGATTTGCTTTCGAACTGCTTTCTCCTCTCATTTACAAGTACAAGTACCTGTACAAGTACCTGTACCAATACCAAGACATTGTGCCATTTACAAGTTCATGGAGGTGGAGGGTTCTTGAAGGCTGACAGCCAAAAACGCTCCGGTACTGGTTTCGTACCTTACAGAATAATTCGGCTATGTACAAGTGCCGGAGTTACAGTGAACACGCTGAAGAACCGTTAGTTTCACTAAACTCCGCCTCTCACTGCTCTCAAATATCCTCTTACTAAGTCTCACTCAGCCTACGGTTATAGCACAACGCCAAGACGCTACCGAACAGTAGCATTTGTCTTCGTTAGTCAGCTCTAGGCTGTGCATGGAAGAGCGAAGGAGGTTCTGATTTCAGGAGTAGCCCACAATTGTGACATTACGATTCAGTGTAACATCAGCTAAACGTTAAGATTACATAAGCAGATATGTGATTACGTAAGCCAAACTGTGGGTGAGAGGCCAATAATGGACGAATTCTGTGGTTTTAGAGTACAAACACGTGACCGTAGTGAGACTAGTTGAAGTATTCCTGAGCGCAAATTTTCAGCATTTAATTAAACGGATCTGTCCTTTCAGCACCCAGCATGGTTACTCTTCACAGTTATTCCGACCTGTGTGGTTATGGAAGCCATTCCTAGAAATACTGTGTCCAGAATACCAAATTTATATTTTCTCGTCCATATATCAGCTCAAAATTCAACCCCGATGACTGTCTAAGACAGCACCCCATACCTATTTTTCACAGAATATTTCAATATTCGCACATTGGTCGTTATTGGCACGTCCACAACCACTAATTGTTGAATGGAATAACCTTAACGTGGGAGACAGCCCACTGATTCCATTCAGGGGACAAATTCACCAGGGAGGATGAATTTGGTCACCTGATGCCGTGCTCGGTTGAGCACTCCATAAGGGTGCGAAACCTCTCCTGATCCAGTCTCTCTGTCGAGAGACTGTAGAGGTTTGTGATCGGAACGTCCTTCCAGGAAGTGATATGTAAGTCGTTAATGTATTTGTTATATAAAATTTACTTTATTCAACACTAATTTCTTCCCCCTATTGAGAATCAGTTTCTCACTCTTGTTCCAACCGTTGGGAGATTTTCCGAATTGAATGCACGGTTCTGTCAATGTTGAGCAACTGAGACCTGTCAGCGTTTTAGACAATTGAGCCGTTCCTGACGGTATGGTTGACGGAATTTACCTACGGTGCTGGTGAGTTTGTCCTTGAATGGCAGCTTGCTTAGTTACCGGTATGGAAGCCACTTTTAACACTTCAACGGTGATCTGGCTTGGAACTTATTTCGACACAGCCACCATGTCGCCGTGGCCACAAAAAAAGGGCCAAAAAGGGATTCAAGTGCCACGGTTGTTGATGCTAAAAGCAAATAGAGCGTCTAAGGCGAAGATTTTAGCGGTAGTCAATGGGGCCCATGATTTTCTATCTCTCACGACAGCTCAGGTCAGACTCCAATTAGACACTCCGTATATACTCATTCACGTTGTAGATCTCACCCAGCAAGGCACGCACATTTAATTTCAGTCCACGCGCGTTCTTGTACAACAGAACGAAATTGTTAAACTCAGGCCTTAAAGAGAGTTTTCAAAACTTAGCGAAATTACCGACGAATACACTAATAAGTGGTTCCACTATGAACAAGGAAGAAGACATACCGATACGGCAGCTATAGCTATAATGTCACCAGCATTAGAAGATTCTCACTAACTAACCCATTCCACAACGTCGTGTACCCCATACAAGTACTGTAGTACTATCCCCTGCTTCCTCTCTCTATTTACTTTATCCCGATGTGGCATGCCTCATGCCCATTTGGGATGGTGCCATTCAGAAAGGGATACATGATTGGCGGGCTGGAGTGTGGCAGTTCGATTCTGCCAAACCCCGTGGTCCAAAAATTTCCTACATTCCGGCCGCAACCGACAACTCCCACAAACAGGCCCAATAACCCTAATATCCGATAATATCTTAGCCAACCATTTTCGCCCATTGGCGACAGCCTTGTCTGGCCACCATCTCCGACGTCATCCCGTGCAGGAGACTGCATGTCGCATGCGCTCAGAACCATCTTCCGGGTAACTAGTTCGGAACCTTCGCACTGCTCGCACCAGTCGCAAACCTAAAACACGATCCCTGGATCAAAAGCGTGTCCTGCACAGGGCTCTTGTAACTTGTCATTACCACCAACACACAACCCCCCAACAACACTCATCATGTCGCAACCCCAGAACGTTGGAATCAAAGCCCTCGAGATCTACGTGCCCTCTCGAATCGTCAACCAGGCCGAGCTCGAGAAGCACGACGGCGTGGCTGCCGGAAAGTACACCATTGGTCTTGGACAGACCAACATGGCCTTTGTCGACGACCGAGAGGACATCTACTCTTTTGCCCTGACCGCCGTTTCCCGACTGCTCAAGAACAACAACATCGACCCTGCATCCATTGGTCGAATCGAGGTTGGAACCGAGACTCTGCTGGACAAGTCCAAGTCGGTCAAGTCTGTGCTCATGCAGCTCTTTGGCGACAACAGCAACATTGAGGGTGTCGACAACGTCAACGCCTGCTACGGTGGCACCAACGCCCTGTTCAACGCCGTCAACTGGGTCGAGGGCCGATCCTGGGACGGCCGAAACGCCATTGTGGTCGCTGGTGACATTGCCCTCTACGCCAAGGGTGCCGCCCGACCCACCGGTGGTGCCGGTTGTGTGGCCATGCTCATCGGCCCCGACGCTCCCCTGGTCCTCGACAACGTCCACGGATCTTACTTCGAGCACGCCTACGACTTCTACAAGCCCGATCTGACCTCCGAGTACCCCTACGTCGACGGCCACTACTCCCTGACCTGCTACACAAAGGCCCTGGACAAGGCCTACGCCGCCTACAACGCCCGAGCCGAGAAGGCCGGTCTGTTCAAGGACTCCGACAAGAAGGGAGCCGACCGATTCGACTACTCTGCTTTCCACGTGCCCACCTGCAAGCTGGTCACCAAGTCGTACGCCCGACTTCTCTACAACGACTACCTCAACGACAAGAGCCTGTACGAGGGCCAGGTCCCCGAGGAGGTCGCTGCCGTCTCCTACGACGCCTCTCTCACTGACAAGACCGTCGAGAAGACTTTCCTTGGTATTGCCAAGGCCCAGTCTGCCGAGCGAATGGCCCCCTCTCTCCAGGGACCCACCAACACCGGTAACATGTACACCGCCTCCGTGTACGCCTCTCTCATTTCTCTGCTGACCTTCGTCCCCGCCGATCAGCTGCAGGGCAAGCGAATCTCTCTCTTCTCCTACGGATCCGGTCTTGCTTCCACTCTCTTCTCTCTGACCGTCAAGGGCGACATCTCCGCCATTGTCAAGGCCTGCGACTTCAAGGCCAAGCTCGATGACCGAACCACCGAGACCCCCGTCGACTACGAGGCTGCCACCGACCTGCGAGAGAAGGCCCACCTCAAGAAGAACTTTGAGCCCCAGGGAGACCTCAAGCACATCAAGTCCGGTGTCTACTACCTCACCAGCATTGATGACATGTTCCGACGAAAGTACGAGATCAAGCAGTAGATTGAAAGATGCAATTAGGGAAGGGGGTTTAAAATATATAGCAATAATGTATAATAGCTAGGACAGAGAGGGGTAAGAGAGTAGTACGAGTAGATGTCACAAAGGAGATCAAGGTAATTAATTGTTAATGTTGTAATTGTCAATGTCGTGGTGTCTCACCTTGACGAACTCAATTGTGCATGATTTATGCATAACCCAGGCGCTACTGGTGACAGCTAAGAAAAATGGATTCTAGAACAGGTGATGAGTGATCGTATTAGGGGTATCATGTAAGGTACTGTCGGTTGTGTCGCCAATGGTAACATTGATTGGGAGGCTATTATTTCGCTGACTAAGCATGTAGGTAGAAGAATAAGGTGAGAGTAAGAAAGACGAAGGGGACGCTGAAATGTGATTTGGGGAGCAGTGAGGTGTAATTATATATCTGGAGAGAAGCTCTTCCTTTGCTCTTCATGGTACAACGTTTTCTATGGCTTTATTGCCCCTACAAGTAAGAACACCTGAGAGATCCTAAGAGTCTCCAAGGCTTTCTAACAAAGTGCTAAGTAAGCTTCAACTGATGTGCTGTTATTGGTTAAGATATAAAGACATTCCATATTGAGTCACAGCTCTCTGTATAAAACATGACCCAAGATTGGCAAGTGCATACAACAAAGGCCACCACGCTTCAACCTGAAACACTTCTCATCGAGGCACTCTCAGAACTCTTGCCACACCATGTGTGAATGCCTCATCAAGCTTTGTTCAGGTTAGAGTGGTTGGTGGTGAGTTGTAGATAACATGATTCTGGAGAGAACGAGGCTATTACAATGGATGAAAACGATATATATGAGTTTTTGACAGCTGATGGCGCGTATTGGATACTTCAGATCACAAAATTATGTTCCCTCTACACGCTTTGAACGACTCTCCTCCCCCTGGGCTACCAATTTCACCCAAACGGGACAACCCTAAAAATGGGTGAGGTTCGAGCCAGGTGCATATTATTTAGACGGGTCAAACACATAAATTAAACCCATCGCCATGACGACGCGTCAACCGTACAAGCCCAAGTACATTCCCTTGTACGCTGCGAGGACGAATAAGAAGGACATCGAGCCCTCCAACAAGCTTGAGCCGCAGGACATTTCAGATCTTCGTCAGCAACTGGACAGTTTTCGCGAAGAAATCAGAACCAGCCCGGTTTCATACCCCCGAGCACCAAAAGAATCGCAAGAAACAAAAGAAATGGCAGATCCTCGGAGACGATTTGCGATTCCCACCGATTTAAGTCGCTTTGAACGGCTTCGAAGAGGTCTCAGACGCGAAGAGGAGGCTGACATCAATCTGGGAACCAATTATTCACGGTACAGACTAAAATCGAGGAGGAACAGCGAGGAGGAAGAGGCGCCTGAAACAAGAACCACGCGTGTCTCCCGGAGGAATAGAGAGAGATCGCCGAGTGCGGCCCGATTGAGGAGTACGAGCAGATCAAGGAGTCAGAACGGTCCTAACAACTTGCATGATGATCTTGAAGAGGCTTATCCTGAGATCAAACAAGAGTCTGAAGATGAGGAATCGAACCTGCCACCGCCTCGAATACGTCGATACGCTGGTTACAACGCCTTCACTGGATCCCCTCAAAAGAAAGTGACTATCTCTGAACCTGAGGAGCATTCTAGACCCAGGAGTAAGAGCGCTGAAACCAAGGCTGAAGCTCGAGTCTACGAGGCCACTAAACTCATGGAAGACAAGCTGGAGCAGTATATGGGTGCCATTGAGGCTGCCAAAGGTCCTGAAGTCGCTCAAGAGTTCGTCAGAGAGTACCAGCGGATGATGGATTTGCTAAGTGAGGAGTATCAGGCTTTGAATGTTGAAAAGGAACATAAGGAGTCGAGCCACGGAGAGCTGCAAAATCAAACCAAGCAGTTCAATCAGACGAAACAGTCGACTCAAAAATCTGGCTTGAATGCTGGACCCCAGAATGCACCAAAGACTCCTCATAAAAAGGGTATCATCAAATACACTACCCACAACGACAGTAGGAGACCTATTGAAGATCTAGACTACTCTGACGACACTAAAGACTTTTCTGACGACGACGACTACATCAAGGATGAAGATATTGAGGACTTTTTCGGAAAGCAAGAACGGCCTAAAGCCAAGAAAGAGAAACGGGAGGAGGACTATCAGCTCCAAAAAGAGAAGCGGAAGAAGGACTACGAGCTCCAGAAAGAGAGTAGAAGGGTCCAGGAGAACTTGCATGAGTTGGAAAGGGATGTGGATAAAAGAAAGGTGCGAAAAGATGTTCGTGAACCTCTCAAAATGGACAGTCTCACTCTCGCTGATTCCGGAGTCTGGACTAAAACTCGATCTACAATCTCTGCATCTTACAGAGCAGTAGTTGGAGCATGGTACACCACCGCGTCTCCGCTGCTTCTTCTGGCCACCTCCTTTTTCTTCTGGCAAGCCATCAGATTGTATGTATACGCGACACTTTTCATCATCCCCCCTTACCTAAACTAACACAGGGCTCTCACCTTTTTCTGCCTGGATGACGACGAGGAGTTTGTGCGCCAGCAGCTGGTCCAGGGCATGAGCTACGCCGAAATCGAACACATGTGGGGTCTCAGAGGCTTTAACATCTGCGGCGGAGTTTGGAGACCTCCAGTTCCTCAATGATGGCGGTAAAACGCGACAAGAATGACGACTAAAGACACGACACCACTAACAACGCTTACACCAAATGTACACTATTTAAGAAATAGACTGCTAACTTATAAGTCTAGGCGATGTAGTTGTAGCTCATTCTATGGAGTTTTATTAAGTTGACCATATGAGTGGCGATAGTGGCAAAAGGACACCCAGTAGATGAGACAGACAAAGGAGAAAGAAAAAGAATTGATGACAGCGTTGATACACCACTGAGATGTAATCGTAATCATCAGATACTCTTCCGGTTTTCTCACTTACGATACACGTACAGCGTACAAACATCTTGTATTCTTCAGACCACCATACATCATCCACATTATGGACCCATACTAATACTAATATCTTGCCGGGTAACTTAATCAATAAAACCAACACAACCAACCACATTTCAAACTCTACCACACCACTTTCCTGTTTTCACACCTGCACTCTCCAGTTTCATCCGCTTACATAAACATTTAAGGTTTTGTGCATCAGACGCACATCATTTAGGCACAAAAAAATTGTTCTCCGAACTATTGTCACCAATGGCAAAAAGAACAACCAAGCTGCCACCAGCTACGGTGGCTACGAAAGCGGATTTGAGGAACCGTCCTATTGCACAGCCTGTTAGCAGGCGTAAGGGCCAGAAGCCCGCGTCGAACAACGCCAACAACGACAGCAATACCAATAACAACGCGGAGGAAAAGACCAACACTAGTGATACCAAGGAGAAGGAAAACAAGGACGGCAAGGAAAAGGCGAAAAAGAAGCGAAAGAAGAACAAGAAGAAGACCCAGTCGGGACCCGCAAGCCCCCAGGACCGCCGAAACTCGTCAGGAAACGGATACAACGTGCTGGCTAGTAAGAATGACGACAAGCCTGAGGACGAGGGAGAGAGACGTTCCAAGAAGCGACGAACAGCTGGAGGATCTAATGCATCGACCGAGGCATCTTCGGATGCTGGAAGTGATCACGAAACTGCCGGATCGGTGTCTACAGCACCAACTTCGGCACCTAGACCTCCTGCCGAGTCTCCTCCCCCTCCTCCACCAACTAATCCCAGTGAATGGGACATGAACGAGGATTTTGTTGGCTTTGACTTTTCAGACGGCGAGGACGAGGAAGAAGAGAAGGCCGAGGAACCTGTCAGGTCGCGTAAGCGAACTATCGAGGAGGTGGACGATGTCAGCTCGGGTCCTGCCTCGAAAAAACAGGATCTGGAAGCTCCATGGATCAAGTCCAACTATCACCAGTACGACCGGGTGTCCGATTGGTTGCAGGAAGAGGTGATGGACTTTGTCAAGTACATTTCGCCCACGCATTCGGAAATTAGAGCGCGTGAGGACCTGGTGGAGCGTGTTCGAGGGGCTGTCAACGGTCTCTGGGGAGACGCAAAGGTGCATGTGCTGGGATCTTTCACTACAAACATGCACTTGCCTCAGAGTGATATCGATCTCGTCGTCTGCAGTCCTCATGGACACTATGGCGAGAGAGCTTGCATTTACCAGCTCAGTAGTATCATTCGAAGCAGAATGAAGGTTTCTGAGCTTCAGACTATCACAAAGGCCCGAGTGCCCATCATCAAGTTTATCGACTCGAGAACAGGCGTTCACGTGGATATTTCGTTCGAAAAGGACGGAGGAATCAAGACTGCATCTACCATCACCAAATGGAGCAAAAACATGCCTGCTCTGAGACCTCTAGTGCTTATTGTGAAGCAGTTTCTGTCGAGTCGACGGCTCAACGAGGTGTTCACGGGCGGCCTGGGTGGATTTTCGGTCATTTGCATGGTTTATTCGTTCCTGATTCAGCATCCTCGGATCGCAACGGGAGATATTAGCCCCATGGACAACCTGGGAGTGCTGCTGATTGAGTTCTTTGAGCTCTACGGTGTCAACTTCAACTACGAGCGTGTTGCTCTGAACATGGACGGCAACTGTGGTTACCTGAGTAAACGTCTCTACCCTGACCTCATTGGTCGAAACCCCTTTGCTGTGGCTATTCGGGATCCTGATGACCACGAGAACAACATTTCTCAGGGAACTTTCAACATGCGAAACATCAAGCGAGCCTTCAGTGGTGCTTTCCAGCTGTTGTCTAGCAAGTGTCTTGATATGAACAAGACTGGATACAAGGGACGACAAGGAAAGAGTTTGTTGACATCTATCATCAAGCTGAAGGGTCCTGTTCGTGACCAGACTCCTGACGCTATCACTGAGCCTCTACGATACACTGGAGGGGGTGACGAGTTCAAGATTCCCCAGGATGCCATCTACAACTCTGTTCTGATGAATGATGAGGACGAGGAAGAGAGAGCCAAGCAAGAAGAGGACGCCGCCAAGGCCAAGAAGCGAAATGCCGAGAAGGAGGAGCAGAAAAAGAAGAAGGATCTGTCTCCCGCATCAGATGCCAAGATCCCCAAGGGCCCGGCGGCAGATAACAAGGTCCCCAAGGGCCCGGCAGCAGATAGAAACAAGCCCAAGGCTGATCAGAGCAAAAAGTCCAAGGATAGAGACGCTGCACGAGCTGCCACGCGTGAGGTGATGGAGATTTCCAGCGACGATGACTCCGACAACAAGGATGGAGCTGCCAAGAGTAACCCCATTGACTTGTCGTCCGACGATGATACTGGTCGATCTGACATCAAGAAGGATGTCTCTGCCAAACGGCGATTCTGGCAGCAGAAGGGAGGATTGGATTACTAGCTAAACTACAGCGAGATAGAATAATGTAATATACTTGGCGATGTCTAGACATGCCATACACACCAAACCAAAGGGATCATTTACTAATAATTTTATTTAACTTACTTTCCACCATGGAGCTTGAACCACTGGGTAAAGTCGGCGAAAGCCTTCTCCTTGGCGAACTTGACAGGGGGATCATTGGGGTCTCCTCGGCAAGCAAAGCCATGGACAGTCTTGGCACTCAGAGTGGCATAGTAGGTCTTTCCGGTCTCCTTGAGAGCAGCCTCGACGCTGGCTCGCAGCTCAGGGGTGTAAATGTTATCAGTCTCGGCAGCAGCGATAACGAGAGGGTGCTTGATAGCCTTAGCGTCCTCCACAGTGACAAAAGAGGGATGGGCCCAAGCCAGAGCGTTGACAAGATCAGTAGCTCCCAGAGCTCCCACAAGCTTGCCTCCGTAGCAGTATCCGACAGTACCCACAAACGATGGCTTGAAGTCGTCCTTGATGTGCTGGGCAATCTCCTTGGCGAAAGGAATAGTAGTCTCAAAGGTGTGTCGAGGGAACCAGTCGTTCATGAGGGAAAAGCCCTCAGGAGGGTTCAACGCGACGGGATCGTTGTTGAAAAGATCAGGAACCACGACAAAGAAGCCCTCCTCGGCGAATTGATCGGCCAGAAGCAGAGAGCCCTTGTATTCGAGACCGAGAATGTCCGTCAGCAGAAGCACAATCTTGTCGGAGGGCTTACCTGCAAAGTAGGTCTTTGTTCCATGGAAGTCTTTGAACTCGCCGGAAAGTTCACCGTCGTGCTTGAAACCGGTAGCGCAGCAGGGGAGAAGAACCATTGTGAAGAATTGAGTGTTTGCAAGAGATGGATGTGTCTGTCAACGACGAGAAACGTTTCGTGGCTTATGTAGATTGCGTTTAGGGTAGACCTAATTGGTAGGTGACCTTGGTAGCGAAACGTCCAAATCTAGGTGAAGTTTAGCCCGATTTTTTAGAAATTGTGGCTTGTGTTTGCATGACTAATACCAGTCATATTCCAGTCCTTTTTACCCCTTTTCCCTGACTCACTGGCTCTGCCCAACCATTTACATTTTTTGGTCATCTCCATTTTAACTTCCCGCCGATGCATATGAACATGTGCGGACTCCGTGATAGAGGGGGCTTACAAATCACACTTTCTTGGCTTTCAGATATGAAAGTTAACTCCATGTGCTGGAAAGAAGGTGGAAGAGTGTGGCCGTTTGAGAGAGAGCTGAAACGAAGCGAAACAGAGATAACAGAGTAGAATATAAGATGCATTTTGATTTATTAGGATCATTCAGGTGCACCCCTACGTATTTTTACGATTACTCACTCCTTGTGTCATAATAAACTCAGAAACAGGTGTTGGGGTGGTTAAGATGGAAACTTCGTATCAGCGTTACGATCTGAAACCGTTTCAAACGCCCAAGTGGATCCCTACAAATGACTCTTATTTGGCGCCCATGCACAGGTTTCAACTACTTTTTTTACTACAGCTGGCTACTTCCATAACAGATACCAGATCAAAGTTTCATTATACTGCAGGTGCCAAGTTATTAACGGGAATAGATTTGGGGTCGTTACTTTTTCCGCCGTTCTCCTATCAATTGATCCATATCTATGCTTTGTCGTATCTCGAAACATTACCGCACTCGGTCTTTGACGAAATGTATATTCGGGGTCCTATGAGGCATATACTTTGATTGGAAACAAGGATATGAGGGAAAAATGGTGTTTGCTGGTGCTTAGAGTGCGGCCATTTGAGGTGAATAGAGATGTACAACAGTACAAGTAGGCTTCAACTGAATAGGCTACAGATAAGAGAGCCGTCCCTCTGAACAGCCACACCTCCATCTGGCTGGTCGTTTAAAACATCCCAATGAGGTAATATTCAGGGTTAGGGTGACTACTCCGAAACACTGGATGATCTTGTGTCGGACAATCGCCGATCCCCACTGCTCGTTTATTATTACCGGGCTTTGATCCTACTGCAGGGCTCATCGTATTACTTGCCTTAGTGTCATCCTCCTATACGAGTTGAAGGTGGCCGTTGCCTTTGTAGTGGGGTTGTTCATCGAAGCTATGCCCTTATCGAAAGTCTACTCGTTTGTCTACAATTTTATTTTTTCTTTCAAACAATAATATTAATAATAAATAGGCGAGTAATAAAGAATGAGTGTTAAGAAGCACTTTTTTCCTCCACTTATCTACCAATGTACTTGAGCTCGAGCCATCGAGTGAAGTTGTAACTGACAAAAGCAAAGCCAAAGGCAATCTCGAATCCGATATCGGCTCCCTGACCAATGAGCTTTCCAATGGGACCAGTGTACCAGACCTGGTCCATACCAAGAACGGCTCCAGCAATTCCGACGCAGAAAGAAAACATGGCTGAGTAGGAAATGGGCAGCTTGGTGTGGTCCTTATGGATATCCGGGTCGTAACCGTTAAAGCCTCCGATCCAGATGAAGTGGGCAGACATGTTGATGGCGGTGTAAACGGCCAGCCAGTAGCCAATAATGTTCATGAAGTTGTCAATGAACTCCTCGAAGGCGTAGTAAGCGGCAATGGAAATACCAATGACAGCTCCGTTACCGAGAATGGCCCAGGCAGCTCGGGGAACAAGCTTGAACTTGGACCAGATGGTCTGGGCAGACAGACCAAGAGAGTACATGTTGGGAATGTTGTTGGCAACAGTAGAAAGAGCGAGAACGACGACACAGAACTGTCCAAAGCCGTGGAGAGAGTCGGTAACAAGGATCTCAAAGACAAGTCCTCCAATACCGTTCTTGTCGTAGCCAGCTTGGAATCGGGGAGTAGTTCGAATACCAGTCATGCAAGCAGCACCAAGAGTCATGACACAGATCAGAGGAGTACCGAGACCGAACATGAGAGCGCAGAAAATCTTGACGGAAGAAGTCTTCTTGGGCATGTAGACAGTGTAGTCAGCGGCAGAGGGACACCATCCGGTAGCGAAACCAAAGACAGCACCACCGAAAGAAAGAACGTTGGCAGCCTCAGAAGTTCCGACGTCCATGGTTCCCCACTCAAAGGCTCTAGATCGTCCCATCTGGATAGCAATAATGAGGAAGACAACAGCGTTGGGGACCCAGGCCCACTTCTCGTAGTGATGGATGAAGTGGTAACCCATGAAGGAGACACAGAAGGTCAGAAGACAGACGATAACAATGGCGACGGGGACAGGGAGACCTCCGTGGTTGACAGTGTGGAGCATCTGGGCCGCCACAATGGTGTTGACCGTACCCCAACCGATACAGGCGATACAGTTGAAAAATGCAAGGAACCGGACACCCTGGTATCCAAACCAGTATCGAGAAAGAACCATCTGTCGGAGACCAAACTTAGGGCCGAAACAGGAGTAGAAGGCGACGGGAGCCATACCGAGAATGTTGAAAAAGATGATAGTAAGAAGGGAGTCGATGAAATGCAGCTGGAAAACGGAAACACCAAGGCCACCAAGAGCGAAAGAAGCAATAACAAAGTTGGCGGAGAACCACATGGAGGCGGCGTTCCAGATACTGTTGTCAGTCTGCTCCTCCTCAGGAACTCGGTCGATACCTCGAATCTCGGCCTTCAGGTGGTTAAGAAGCCGGAAGAAGAGGTTATCGGGGTGGGTCTGGACGATGTCTTCAACATCGCCGTGGTGAGCGTACTCGAGGGAGGTAGAGGAGGAGAGGCCCTCAGCTTTTACTCCAGGTTGTTTTTCGATATCGTAGTCAGTCATTGTGCTGGTAGAAATCGAGCCGGTACAAGGTCAAAGTGATTAAAGGTCAAAACCGGATGTAGGAGATTGTTGCGGCAGCAGCTGTTGTGTGTCTGGAGAGTCGAGAGCTGATCTGGCGTCGTGATATATATATGTGTGGAAAGCTAGTGCTAGCCTTTTTTTCACTACCACAATACTTTTTCGTATCTAGCCGGTGATCGAATCACGGCGGATTATGGTTTATCTTGACGCGGGCCCTCATTGTTTGATGAAACTTTCAGCCAGACGAAAGTTTCATCCTGTAAATCAACGGCGTTTGAAGGCTACGTTGACGAGAGCGCCAGGGTCCAATGAGCAAGAAAAGTGGCTAGGTGGTGGGCGATAAGGCCATTAAATAGGCCCAAGACCTTTGAGCAGCTTATTTGCACCCAAATTCACGAGTTCGCGTCCTTTGCTGCGCCGCGCCGTGAGCCACACTGCGCGTGCAAGGCTAGCCACACTCAGGACCAAACACTATAGGAGCCAAATTTAATTTCACTTCTTTTCAAACTCTCAGGCCCCGATTGCGCATGACATCTGCGGTTTGCCAAACGAGCACGGCAACTTTTTAGGTTCAGGCCACTCGCTATCTTCATCTGCCCTTTTCTCATTGGCTACAGGCAATCTGAAGCCCCCGTCCAAACCCGAACTGTGACAGTTGTACATTTTAGGTAGGAGACCCGTTGACTCGGGCGACATAAGCTACAAGCGGAAAAATTTGCGGTGACTGGCCCAGGGCACAGGGTAGAGAGGCCGGCACGTGATGTTGAAATCAGAGCAGAATGGCTGAGGCAAGGCGTTTACCGAAAAGATATGTGCTATCTACATTAGGGAGGTCCCCCACATGCCTCTTTGGCGTCCCTTACAGGTGTATCAGAGGTTTGGTATCTCTAACGAATGCTATTGCACCACTAACGCTGATTACAGTGCAGCTGGCAGTGTTTCCGACGGCTCTTCCGCCGGCACCCAACTTTTCAGGAGCGGCCAAGGCTGACAGAGTTTGAAATCGGCTCCGAATGAGGGAGGCCAGACCGCTTTTAGTTGCAAACTGCATGATAGCAGTGCGGTAATGTGCGTTACTCGTGATCCCCGCATAGATGAAGAAGAGTAGAAGCACAGGGAACGAGTCGTAGTGCAGGGATAAGCGATTAGACGGTGGAGAAGGTGGATATAGGTGATGATCTGGGGTTCTTTACTGTCCTCGGGTTATCCGGGTTGTCTGCGCGCAGTTGGAAGGCACATGATATCATCTGCTACCTTGCGTTGTCACTATTTGTCACCCTACATCACTAGAGTAAACCGCTAAGTCGACTAACCTGCTATCAGCCGTTCTACAAACAGTCTAAAGACGTCACAGGCCATCAGAAGTGCACCAATAGCGCGAACCCCGACTTTTAGCTGTCGGGTAGCTCCGCTTTCTAGAAGCTAACAAGAAGCTGATAGGCATTTTCCTTCCCGTAGGAACCCCCAGTAATAACCAGCCCTAATAGGTAACCTTTGCTATCTCCAGCCCTATAGTCTTTGTTATACGAGCTATTCCTTCATTAAACTATGGGCAAACAAGCTACAAAGAAGCCTTGGTGGCTGCCAACCAGGCGACCCGCTGGCCGATACCGCCGGAGTAGATGTATCCTTGGCCCTCGAATCCGTAGGCGTGAATAACGGTGAAGCCTCCAGCGATAGACTCCTTCTCAATTCTGTATCCGCCGTCTCTTCCGGGTCGGAAGCCGATAATCTTTTTGATAATGGGCAGGCCCTCAAACTCTGAGGTGACGGGCAACGGTCCGTCTCCCTTCTCAAACAGAGTAGCACGTGCGTTAGCAATCATATCGGGGCAGATGGTGTCGACCTTGGTGACGATTTCCCGGTTAACCTCGTCGTCCACCACCTTCGAAAAGTTGCCGGGCTGCGAAATACCACCAATGATGATTCCTCCAGACTGGGGTCGGGGGATAACATAGGTGTAGTACTTGCCTGTTCGAGACGCCATCGGGCCATCATACGACGTCTTCACCCACAGAGTCTGGCCTCGCACAGCTTTGACAGCGGGATCCTGCACAGGCTCCATGTGCTTGGCACCAACACCTGAAGCGTTGATAACAAGCTTGGAATGGTCTCCTGCAATCTCCACGGCTTGGGCAATTGAGGAGACTTCGTGCTGGATGAATTTGACACCTCGTCGTTCCAGGAATGTTCTCAGCCACTTGAGATACACCCAGGGGTTGACGGAGGCAGACAGGTACTCGACACCATGGGTCACTTTACCTCCAAAAGTGTCCTGTTTGGCTCTAGCAGGAATCTCGTGGTCCTGAAGCCATCGAAAGTGAGGGAACTCTCGAGCCCACATTCGGTTCTGAGAGTCCTTCTCACGCGACTCGGATCCGGGGTACGAAGTCTCGTCGTAAAAGTCTCGAGTGAGTCGGAATCCAAGACCAGTGAAGGGGTCCGCATGATACAGCTCCCACCATAGACGGAAGGTCTCTCGCTGAATGTCTCGCTCGTCTCCCTGGGCTCGAGGGTCAGGGTGGAACATGGCTCCTCCCCAAGGAGAAGCCCATTCGCCAGGCCAATCGTGATCAGGCTCACCTACTCGGGTGGGCATATCACGGGCAACAACAGTGACCTCATGTCCGTCTTGCAGAAGGTAGTAGGCCGAGGTGAGTCCAATGACTCCAGATCCAATTACGACAACCATGGTGGTCAATTGTGGGGGTTGAGTGGTTTGTGGACGCGAATTGGAAGCGTATCGCTATTTAATATGGCCCAAGGGCGTAACCCCCACCCCGACTATCAAACACAATATCTATTAGCCTGCGGTTGGAACCTTGAGCTTGGGGGGATGAACTGATGAGTGAAGTAGTTGTGCTTGTAGTTGTCCTAGTAAAAGTATCACCGCTCAGTGTTTACACTGAGCCTGACATCTGAATAATATTTCTTTCAGATGCAAGAATGACCCATCAGATTCCCTTCACCTCGCCAAGTTGTTATCTGGCACACCTGCATAATCTCGCTCGGAGTCCGCTTCTATAAGGGCTAAATCGCTATAACCGCAGAGCCGTAGTAAATACTGAAACTTACGTGGCCAGATATGTTACAGTGTCTCCATAAACGGTTCTGTGGCTTCGGATTCCGCGAGATCGTGACGAAACGGTATATACTCGTAGATCTACAAACATCATCATACCACATCTCTCGGAGTCCGGCAACGGAGTCCGATGGAATGACATACAAGTAAACTTCAACTAATGTATGTTGAAGTGCATGTAAAAGTCCAAGTGGATTCCAACTAATTTACTACAGAGTGCACGTACTCGTACAACACTTCCTTTGGCTACCCCACATGACCTAAGGTCAAATGTATGGTGACTTCGAAAGACACAAGATCGAACTGTTAATACACCAAGCAAACTACCCTCACTCCTCCGAAACTCCAACAATCTGTTAATATATACTTGTTTTGTAATTACATCTCCCGGAAATCCTCGCAGTGGATCTCGTACTCGTAATCGGGCTGCATCTCGGCGTAAAGAGTGCCCATATCACAAGAACTGTCAAAAGTAAACTGAGCCTCTTCGTCGTGAATGTACTGCTTCTCGAAACCCTTGCATTCGGCAGAGTTGGCCAGCATCTGGGCCTCACAGGATCTCTCCATCAGAGTGAACAGGTAAGTAGCCTCATCCACAGTTCGTCCAACAGTCAGAAGACCGTGGTTTTGCAGAATGACGGCCATGTTGTCTCCCAGAGCCTCAGCGATCTTGTGACCCTCCTCGTCGCCCAGAACAACGCCACCAAATGCTCGGTAAACGGAATGGGCCTTGTAGAAGGTGCAGACGTCCTGGTTGATCATCTCCAGCTCCTTTCCGAATGCCGAGTAGGCCTTTCCGTGGATGCTGTGAGTGTGGCAGGCAGCATCGACGTCCGGCCGAGCCTTGTGAATGGCCGAATGGATCAGAAATCCGGCAGTGTTGACGGCAGCCTGGTTTCCGTCCTTCAGAATGTTACCCTTCTCATCGACATGAACCATATGAGAGGGCTTCATGAGGCTGTAGTGGACACCGATAGGGTTGATCCAGAAAGTGTTGGGATCAATAGGATCTCGAATGGAAATGTGACCGGCAGATCCCTCAGTGTATCCCTTTCGGCCCATGATTCGAAAAGCTCCAGCCATATGCTGCAGCATCCACTTTCGCTTTTCGAGGCCCTGGATCTTGGGGAGCTGGTGGGGATGGGGAGCTCCGTGAGCAAACTTGTTTTCGGGCTGAACGACTTCTGCTGGGCTCATTTTGTGTGGTTGTGATGTAGTGGAGTGGTGCTTACCAAGTGCATTTCCACTGGGCTTCAACGCTTTATCTTACTCCTGACAGAAAAGTTAAATCACCCCACAAAAAAGAGAAGCAAACAGAAGGGGTCACTATTGCCGCCATACCGATTGCGGAGAGAAAGAAAGAAAACGAACTCGAAGATTACTAGTTCAACAACACCGCTACAGCTAACTACAACTCCATATTCATATAAATATCATTCAATTGTTCCGTCGTCCTCCACTGGCTTAGCTACATGATCTAGACTAAAGTCATCTTGTTCGTGCTATGATGTTAATGTCTTCACCTCCGTTATCGGCCCTCTAACTGCATCGGAGATATGCATCAGTGATGAGGGTCATGTCTTGTGGTCAGTTCGGTTATTGATGGTCCCCGCAGAATTTGGAAGCAATTAGCCGCATATCCGCTTAGTCATCAAGACTAGGTCAAAAACCACTGACTGGGATCGTTCTTATCCAGACTCTCTCTTTTCGCGTTAAACTGGTTCTCCATGTTGACAATGCGCTCTGGAGATATCCTCAAAAACTGCAACTTCCCCTTAGACACACCTGCAAAGAAATTGCCTGTGCGTGGTAACATTGGGTCATCAAAACACATTGTATCCCCAGATGCCATATCGTAGAACAGCCCATTGGTAATTCCATAGGCCACATACCTTCTGTAAGCCCCTTTTCCCTGGGTAGGCAACGTAAACTCCTCATACCCTCCTACCAATGTCCTTTCAGTCACAAATCTGACCCTTCCACTGTTGATGTCAAAGAAGAATGGCACCAGATGTCCTCCAAACCCGATCCACATGTACCCGCGGTACTGGAGGGTCAGAAACCACATGTAATCGCTGATCCACTCAAGGACCTGTATCTGCTCGCGTCTTTTGTGGTCCACATACGTTATACTTGCCTGGTGATCTTCAAACAGCTCCAGGCATAACATGGCATTGGGCAAGACCTGAACATCACTGCAAGTACCCGTAAACTCGAATACGTACGCGTTATCCACATCTGCGACCCCGTCCTTCAACTTCATCAATGCTCCCTTTGCACATTTCTCCACAACCAGAAGTTCACTCGAGTTGCGGTATTCCAGACAATGGAACTCTGAAAAGCCTAGACGAGAGTAGACGTTCACTCCGTACTTCTGAACACACGTCTTGTGCTCCGGCTCGGCGATATATCTGAACTCCAGCGTCTTCATATCCACCTCGACGCCCGTGCTTTCGAGTTTCATAAACGTCTTCTCGAAGATCGGGTCGAAATCCTCGGGCAGTCGATCCACTGTAGTCACGTCCAATAACTGCACTTTAGAAGGCTTGGAACTCGCGTCTTCAAGCACCTCAAAGTAGATATCGTCAAAGGACTCACTGGGCACCTCCCTAGCTTGCTTCTGTTGCTCGCAAACAAACCGTGCACATCTTCTCCACGTATTGGCTTCCATGCTATCAGTACCCAACTCCACCCAGGGAGCAGCGTCTAACACGGCAGATTGCAACACGGCTTGAGAGTCATCAATCAGGGTATATAAATGACGGCAGGTATCTCCAAGGCTGACCAATGCTTCCAGATCTAGGTACTGGATCACCAGGTCCCAAATTTCGTCAGGCAGTAGGGAAGTCGCCATGGTTCAAAATTTAGGTGTGGTGAGGAGGAAGGAATAGACGCCATAGATGAGAAGATATGATTATGGCTCAACAGCACATGAAAATGGAAGAAATAAAGGAAAAGGAAGAGAGATTACGTAATAAAGATCACCACATTTACATTAAATATATTATTAGCTATTAATTACTTCCTATTGTACAATTCATCCTCATCACTCCGTCCCCTTTTTTATGGTTCAGCTCATCTCTCCGGTTAGTCTCACTCTGTCAACTTCAAAAGGCAGCTCCTTGATGTAAAGTCGGCGAGTAAGGCAGGAAAGTACCGGGATCTCCAATACCTGTGCCGGTTTCCCACAGACCTCGCGTGTCGATCACTGTGCTGTAATCCAGAGCCTTTTGTTCAGGGTCTGTTCTTCGTCGGATCACTCCAGCTTCAAGCTGGGCAGTAATTGTGACAACCTGCTGCAAAGTATCCTCGTAAGGAACAGGAGTTCCAGGGGCAGAAACCATCCAGTTTCCAATTGCCCACAGTCGCTTAGCACGCTGAAGCTTGGCTTTTCGGTTACCCTTTCGTTCCAGGGTATCATGAGCGATAATCACGGCATCTCTGACGAAAATGTTGAGAATGATCTGGTAGACACAAGCAGCGTAACACAGATTCACTTGGTCAGTTCCGGAAATGTGCTTGTCTCTCCAGTAAGCCGCAGCATGGAGACACAAGTCTCTGGACTCTCCCAGTCTCATGGCCAGCTCTGTATGTTGTTTCTTCCAGCTGTCTGTATCGAGTCCTCCAAACATGGTGGACAATCTGCTATGCTCGAGCTTTTCCTTAAACGACTGCGAGATGGTCATGAAGGCCGATCCCAGCGCTTTACAGTAGTCAGCTCCAAACGGCAGTTCTCTGAAAGGAGCCAGTTGTTGCTGGTAGTTTGAGGTGAAGACGTGCGAAAAGTCGTCTGAATCCGAGTCTGCAGCAAAGTCAGCATCGATGAGCGAGTTGTAGAACGACAGCGAGGCCTGGAGCGCGTCCTGGGAGTTGGCATTCTTCTTGCCCTTGAGCAACTCGTTCACCTTGTTCTTATCCCATCCCATTCGTCTCAGCATTTTGACATGCTTGTCTTTGACCAAGACCAGCTTGGTGTTGGACTTCTGCTTGCCGTAGAGTTCCTTTTCAATCTTGGTGACTGTCTGGAAAACGGCTGATTGAGCACTCAGGTTCTTGGTACTGGCGTTGCACACCAGAGGCTCCATTTGAGGAAGGCCAAACAGCGAGGTGAACAGATCGATCGCATCAATGAAGCGCGGTTCAAAGGCCGCAAAGAACTTGGGGTCGTCTCCACACGCCAGGTAGTTGTTTCTGTACTGCGGGACTCGCAAAATCTGGTAGGCGTCGGACACGGCGTAGAAACTCAGGTAGGCATCGCTCTTGCCAAGCAGTTTGATGAGTTGAAGACATCGGGTTCGGTAGGCCTGGCTGATGTCGAAGCCGCCGGCGTTCACGGGCACGTTGAGAATCTCGTAGAGCACCAGCATTTTTGCAGAAGCGTGAGTTTGCGAGGAGCGGGCAAGGGCCTTCATATTGCATTCGTTTGGATTTTTCCCGCACGTCTGGAAGGTGCTTGTGCTGGTACCGTTTGAACGTTACGCACGTAGTCTATCCTCTGCAAGGTTGGCAGAGTTTCAGCCTGGCGCTATTGTTCGGCAAGATTGAGATTGCTATTGGCAGGGAAGGGCGCCGACCACATGAGAGCAGCGAAGATACGAGTGCCAAGAGGAAGGGGGGACTAATCAAGGGGAAGCCGGAGATGGTGGTGTTTTCGCATCTGATGTATTACGCCACTAGTTCCTACTTGTAGTGGGCCTGTCGCCTTGTGGCCCACCTTGGTTGGCTTTGCACATTCGCATTGGCTTTGTGCTTTTCTCCCTCTCTTTGTCGATCGACAAGGTCCACCGCCGTTCTGGGCCTGACTTTACCTTTAGCTTAGCTCATTAATTTTCTACACACGGTCATGGGACCAGTGGAGGCGTACGATTGCGAGCTAAATGAGAAACAGAGGGGAAGGAACCAGGGAGTGGCAAATATGGGAAATCGAAAACATCTTGTCGAGATGGGCTACTCATCTACCAATGACATTAGCGTCTTCTGTTTATCTTCTACGTAAGGTACCAACCGAATTCCCGTTGTTTACCTGCATCCTCAAGCGCTCCAGACGCACCACTTTTCGGGGTATATTGGGAATGGAGGATTTACAGTGTGAGGTTATGGCAGAACAGGTGCTAGTTCTGGAAATACAGAATGAGGACCCAACTGTAGGTCTGACAGAAGAAACTCCGACTTCGGCAAGGCCCGTACTCGTACTCTTCCTCGTCACCAGCACCGTATCTTACTGTCAAACGACCATTGTCACTGTCACCCTGGTCTCAGTGACATCATACAAAGTTTCGTTGTCCAGAACAATGGGTTGGTTGTGCTGTGAGATCCAATACGACAGTGTAGGAACCTGCTTTTGGGGTTTTGTTCGACAAGAGATTAATGGGACCAAGACTGTGGCTGGGAGCAACATAGACACCTTCAAGAATGCTTTCAAACAGCCACTTCTCACCACCCTTGATAATACCCTCTCACTCCACACCATCCTCTAAAAGCAAGTATAATTCTCTCCGCCACAGCGTTTCTTCGATCTTATCAGGCAACGAAAAAGTAATTTAGCTTGGGCGTGCTACAGTGCGTGAAATTGTCCATCAACATAGCTTCCCCGCGTTTCGGTCATGCTCACTGGACTTCCGGAGCTCTCGTGCGCTAGTTGTGGCGAATACCAGACCTTTTTCCCTCGTCTATACAGCCAGACTCTCTCAGAACACTCCCACCCTGGTTAAAGTTGCGTCTTCACGTGGGACCATCGTTCCATAGCAATTGTCGTTCAAGTTAATTTGCATTCTAAGACCTGACATCATAGGGAGTAAGGTCTATCACACGCGACAGTAGACTGAGGTTACCATGTTGTGCGAGGCTGCCAATATTGTAGGTTTGTATGATGTTGACATGAGGGATAAGTTCGATATTTTCAGGAAAAGTTCGACAGCAGGCTGTCTAATACTGGGCACTCGATAATATTTCACCGAGTTAATTCTGATCGTCATTTTTCATGTCTTGGTGTAATATGACGTATACGATGAATTTTGGTGAGTTGATCTCACAAAGGAGGGGAGATTAGTAAGCAGTAGCAAAAGTTGACTATGGCGATAAAGCTATTACTTGTAGAGTGTGGAGAGCACTTATTTCGAAGAACGAGTCTTCAGCATCCACGAACAGAAGTTGTTACAACTCCTTCCACGTTATTTTACGACTTTACACGATGAAGTTGGTACTAAGTAATAAGGTAAGTTGATCCCAACGGTCTAGTTGAGGACTACTTAGCACAAGAGAACTCCACATTGTATGAGGAAAAAATATCTACACACTCAGCTAAAGCCCTTAGCTACGGTCATTTACTAATTCTGAGCAATTACGCTTGCTTAATAATTTGTGAGGACGCCTACAAAATACCAAACCTCCTCCCCACTAGCTTAGTCACCTTCACCCGAATCATCACCGACTCATATGCAGGACTCCCAACATTATAATTCTACCCCACAACAAAATGACAAGAGTAGTCGTAACAGGACTAGGACTCGTCAGTCCCCTCGGAGTGGGAGTCAAACAGGCATGGAACCGACTGATTGCGGGCAAATCGGGGATCGTGGCTCTCGACGAACGATTCGACGCTCTTTCTTGCAGAGTAGGAGGAGTTGTTCCCCAAGATGAATGGACTGAAGCTGCTCAAGCTAACTTGCAAGCTGGAGAAATCAAACGAGTACCCTTGTTTGCTCAATATGCCATGGTGGCTGCTCAGGAGGCTGTCAACGACAGTAAACTGCTTGCTGACGCTGAGGAATCGGCCAAACACACGGATATTGGATGTTCCATTGGTACTGGAATCGCCAACATGGCTGAACTAGCAGACACTGTCACTGCTTTCAACAACAAGGGGCCCAGAGGCATTTCTCCTCTATTTGTACCCCGAATCATTGCTAACATGGGCGCTGGACATGTCAGTATGCGATTTGGACTTCAGGGACCTAACCACTCTGTTTCTACTGCCTGCGCTACTGGTGCTCACAGTATAGGTGACGCAGCCAACTTCATTCGATTGGGATACGCAAAGGCCATGGTTGCCGGATCAACCGAGGCTTGTATGCACCCCATTGCTCTTGGAGGTTTTGCACGAGCAAAGAGCGTCGCCTCTAAATGGAACGATACTCCTTTTGAGGCCTCCAGACCTTTTGACAAAGATCGAGGCGGATTCGTGATGGGCGAGGGAGCTGCTGTTCTTGTCCTTGAAGAGTACGAACACGCTGTTGCTCGTGGAGCTCCCATTTACGCTGAAGTGTGTGGCTACGGTCTTTCAGGAGACGCTCACCATATCACTGCTCCTCCTGATGACGGAAACGGAGCCTACCGGGCCATGAAGCAGGCTCTCAAACAAGCCAACGTTTCTGCTGACAAGATTGATTACGTCAACGCTCACGCTACCTCCACTCCTCTTGGAGATGCTGCTGAGAACGCTGCTCTCACCCAGCTTTTTGAGGGCAGAAACTTGTCTGATATCGCCGTTTCTTCCACCAAGGGCGCTATTGGTCATCTTCTTGGAGGAGCTGGATCCGTGGAGGCCCTGTTCACCATCAAGGCTCTGGAAACTGGAGATCTGCCTCCCACTCTCAACCTGAACGAGGTCTCCGATCCCGAAGTGTTCAAGTTCAACTTTGTTCCCAAGGAGACTCAGCATCGGGAAGTGAAGTATGCTTTGAACAACAGTTTCGGATTTGGAGGCACCAACTCCAGTATTCTTTTTGGAAAGGTCTAGGAGATAAGACCATGTAAATAGTAGCTGCTACAGCATATATGAATGAATGACAATGAATGAATAAGTAGGTGGTGATTGAATACTCTATGAGCAGACTACAATAATGAATCATTGTCAATTAGTGTATACACGTTCTGTTTCGTCCAAAACAGTTTTGATTTGATGTGCATTTAATCTCGACACCCTTCAGTCTATAATAATGTATTTTTACTTCCTTCTATACCACCCAATTACTCTCTCTGTCCAGTGACCCGTCTCTCGTGCAGCTCTCTAAGAGCAGAGACTCCCGACACCACAGCCACGGGAGTGATCAGGGAAACAGCTCCCAGTGTGGTGAAAATGGAAGTCTCGATGAAATAGGAAACGAAGACCAGCTCAAAGGCAACCAGAGAACCCAGCAGGCCGAGGTAGCCCAGAGGAGCGGCCTTGAGGGCTCCAGAGGCCTGACCAAGCAGAGTAGCAGGGCCAATGAGAGCGGTCCAAGCAACCAGGAGAGCTCCAAAGATGGCAACAGCACCAGCTGAAAAGATGGTAGCCACGGAGGCGTTCACCTGACGAGCAGCGGGTCGGAACACGTGCTTGATCTCGGGCTTGGTAGCGTGTCGCTCGGCCTTCTTGTATTTCTTGGACTCCTCAGAGGCCTCGGGGGAGATTCGAGCAACCAGAGTCTCGGATCCCTTTGTGTCGAACGAGCCCAGCACCACCTTGACGTCGAGGGGTCGCTGAGCAGCCACCAGGGCGTGTGGAAGACGAGAGTGGGGGATGGCGAACTTGCCTCGTCCGTTGGGTCGCACCAGGACGGGGTAACTTGCCTCCAGGCCGGTTTCTTCGTCCTTGATGATCACCATGCTCTGGTGGGGCACCGCGGCCTTGCCATTGTTGGTGGTGAAGAAGACCAGGTCCACAGAGGCCTCAGGAGGCACGACAGCATCCACGGCTTCAGATGTGAAGGGAAGGGACACCAGCTCAGTGCCTCGAGCAGACACGGTGAGTTTTGCGTCCTTGAGGGCCCACTCGGCGGCGGCCAGAGCCACGGACGACGCAATTGCTACCAGTCGAAGGGGGTTCATGGTGGGTGTGTTGTTAGGTCGATGTTGGTGAAGATCTCACTTCGTGCGTCGTGATGACGTGTGGTGTTGATAAGGTTTGGAGGAGGTTTAGCGAGTTGAAAAATATTTGTGATTGTGGATGGTCGATTGAGAATGTTTGTGTGTCAGTGTATGTGTAAAACCGCTTCTTACAGGCAATTGTTCATTATTTGACTATTTTCTACCACTTTCATTTAGTGTATATCGTGTTACTAAGCCCTCTTAAACTCCCTCACTTAGAGTGACATCTTGGGACCAACCATTTCACTTGACCAGAGTTAAATTAGTTGAGCTTTTAGATGACTGCAACTCTTCTTTCTCACCACAGTGATACCAAACAAAACATCAATACCAATTCGTTGCGTTGCCACAAGACTTGAAGCGTTGATTTACAACATCAAGTGAACGGAGTAATTGCTTTACATACTCTTTAAATGGTCTACGTAGCCCTCCATCTCGGGGCAGGGTCTCATAGTCAGGAAAACTACGTGAGGTACAAAAAGTTGGCGAAAAAGGCATGTGAACAAGCAATACACGACGTCAGAGCGGGAAAGACTGTTGGAGAAGCAGCAATGAACGCCTGTAGGGTCCTGGAAAACTCTCCTTTGGTCAATGCTGGATATGGGTCTCAGTTGAATATTGATGGAGACGTTTCCTGTGATGCGGGATACATCGATACTAAGTGTCTTAGACCAGCGTGTGTGTCTGGTATAACGCGATCTTATCCCATATCAGTCGCCAAGGCACTACACGAGTCATTTACAGCCCCTTATTTACCTCTAGAACGCCACCGACCTGTTCATATTCACGGTCAAGAAAATGTGGAGTCGTATCTAAACGTCAAAGGCGATGTTGATCTGAAAAGCCCAGAAGCGACAAGAGTATGGGAAAAGTGGAAGAGATTGGAGGAGAACGCACAGACACCTGTCACAGTTCCAGAAGATACTGTGGGTGTGATTGTGGGAGATAAAGAGCATATGGCCATTGCTACATCTTCTGGGGGTCCTATTCTCAAGAGTAAAGGAAGAGTAGGACCAGTGGCTACCTACGGGTGCGGCTTCAGTCTACACAAAGGTGAGCGTACTGTCGGGGTTTGTACCACTGGGTGTGGAGAAGATATCATTACTTCTAGGTTAAGTGGAAGAGTATTGGAAGCTCTTGTTGAAGCAGACGAACCCGATACAAACATCAGCTCTTTGTTGGACAAGTTACAAGGCTCATTTCAGAGTGACCCTGTAACTCTAGGCTGCCTCGCTGTTGTCTATGAAGAGGGCCAAATAAGCATACACAGTCTTCACAAGGCGCCGTCTATGATTACAGCAGTCAAAAGCGGAGATGACAGGATAAACATACAATGGCTTCAAAAGGATCCAAGTACAGTGGTCAGTTCCATTCAAACATATCGGGAACGGTGACACTACTTTCTCTCATGCATCTAATAGTATCTATTCTCTGTATAATGTTAGGTTGAACAATGTCTAATAATGTTGAATTGGCGCCGCTAGCGCGCCGTCGTCCCCTCTATTTTTTAATTGTGAAGATAGTTCGTCTAGAACAGACCCTCGATCTGACCGTTGGAGTCGACCTCGACGTTCATGTAACCGGGTCGGGTGGGCAGACCGGGAATGGTCATAATGTCGGCAGCCAGAGCGTAGAGGTAACCAGCACCCACAGAGGCTCGCACGTCTCGAATAGGCACGACAAAGTCCTTGGGGACACCCTTGAGAGCAGGGTCGTGTGACAGAGAGTACTGGGTCTTGGCAATGCAGATGGGGAGGTTTCCAAAGCCCTGGGCGGTGTAGGTGTCGATCTTCTTCTTAGCCAGAGGCGACAGCTCGATGCCCTTGGCGCCGTACATCTCCTTGGCGATGGTGTTGAGCTTCTCCTCGGCAGAAGTGTTGATGTCGTACAGGAACTTGAAGTTGGGGTTCTTCTCGACGTTGTCAGTCTGGCTGCAGACCTTGACGACACCCTTGGCGAGATCAACGGCTCCCTCTCCACCCTTCTCCCAGTGGTTGGAGACGATGGCCTCGGCGGCACCGGCCTCCAGAGCAGCGGCTCGAATGGCCTCAATCTCGGCGGGAGTATCGGTAGCAAACTGGTTGATAGCGACAACAACGGGAACACCGAAAGATCGGGCATTCTCAATCTGCTTGCCGAGGTTCTTGGCACCGGCGGTAACCAGATCAACGTTCTCGTTCTGGTACTCGGGAGCAAGCTGAGCACCAGGCTTGACCTCAGGTCCTCCTCCGTGCAGCTTGAGGGCCCGCACAGTGGCGACAATGACAACAGCGTCAGGCACCAGACCGGAGTCTCGGCACTTGATGTTGAAGAATCGCTCACCACCCATGGTGAAGTCGAAACCGGCCTCGGTCACAACGTATCCGGGCTCGTCGTCCTTAGTCTTGGTACCAGCCAGCTTGAGGGCAATCTTGTCGGCCAGAACGGAAGAGGCTCCGATGGAAATGTTGGCGAAGGGACCGGCATGCACGAACACGGGAGTTCCCTCCAGGGTCTGCATCAGGTTGGGCTTGATAGCGTCCTTCATGAGAGCAGTGAGAGCTCCTCCAGCTCCAATGTCGTCACAGGTAACAGGAAGACCGTCTCGAGAAGAGGCGACAACCATGTTTCCGAGTCGTCGTCGCATATCGGCGAGAGAGTTGGACAGGGCAAGGATTGCCATACACTCGGAAGCAACGGAAATATCGAATCCGGTCTCTCGAGTTCGGCCCTTTTCACTGGGACCCTCGCCGACAGTGATGCCTCGCAGGAGTCGATCGTTGCAGTCGACAACTCGCTTCCAGGTGATGGTCTCGGGGTCAATGTCGAGTCGCACAAACTTGCTGATCTCCTCATCGGTCAGATCGTTGGGGTTAGTCTTGTTGATGCCCAGCTTCTCCAGTCGCTGCAGCTGCGAGGGAATGAACTCTCGCTTGCCCTTGACGGTGGGAACCAGTCGCTTGTAGAGAGCGGCGTCCTTCTGGGACGACTCGTGGAACATTCGGGTGTCAATGGCGGCGGCCAGCAGGTTAGTGGCGGCAGAAATGGCGTGGATATCGCCAGTCAGGTGCATGTTGAACTCGTCCATGGGGATCACCTGGGCGTATCCTCCTCCAGCAGCTCCACCCTTGATACCAAAAGTGGGGCCCATGGAGGGCTGTCGCACGTTGGCAAAGGCGAGCTTGCCAAGATGAGCGCACATGGCCTGAACAAGACCAACAGTGGTGGTGGACTTACCCTCACCGAGAGGAGTGGGGGTGATACCGGCGACAAGCACGTACTTTCCGTCCTTTCGGTCCTTGAGTCGGTCCAGGGTGGTCAGGCTGACCTTACCCTTGTAGGCTCCGTAGGGCTCAAACTCATGCTCGGTCAGACCAGCCTCCTTGGCCACGGTCTTGACGTTCTTGGGAATCTGGGCTCGAGAAATGGCGTCATCGGAGGGAACGGGGGTTCGCAGCTTGAGAGGAAGAGGCTTGACCTGCATCTTCTGCTGCTCGAGAGACTGTCGCTTGGCAGCGGTGACCACGTTGTTGACCAGCATGGCCACGGTCATGGGACCAACTCCTCCGGGAACGGGAGTGATGAAAGAGGCAACCTCCTTGGCAGAGTCAAAGTCGACATCTCCAACCAGTCGCTGGCCAGACTTCTTAGTCTCGTCCTTGACGTAGTTGATTCCAACATCAACGACAACAGCACCTTCCTTGAGCCACTCGCCCTTGACAAAGTTGGGAGCTCCAATGGCAGCAACAACGACATCAGCGTTCTTGACAATGGCAGGCAGGTCCTTGGTGTATCTGTGGCAGACGGTGACAGTGGCATCAGCGGCCTTGAGAAGAGAAGCAACGGGGGTTCCAACAATGTCAGATCGGCCGATAACAACAGCGTTCTTGCCTCGCAGCTCGATTCCGGATCGCTCCAGCATCTCCATGACTCCCTTGGGGGTGCAGGGAACAAAGGCGGGGTGTCCTCCACGCTTGGACAGCTCTCCAACGTTGAGAGGGCCGAATCCATCAACGTCCTTGGCAGTGATAACAGAGTCGGTGATTCGGGTCTCGTTGATGTGCTTGGGGAGAGGCAGCTGGACAAGGATACCATGGACGGAAGGATCGTCGTTCAGAATGTCCAATTCCTCCAGAAGGTGCTCCTCAGCCATATCCTCAGAGAACTTTCGCAGCTCGCAGTCAATCTGAGCTTCTCGAGCAGCCTTGAGCTTCATACGCACGTAGGCGCTTGAATCGGGACGCTCGCCGACCTGGATGATGATGAGCTTGGGCTGGAAATGGGGCTTCTTGGCCTGGATCTGCTTGATCTCGTTGTGGAGCTCTTGTCGAATGTCCTTGGCCATTTGCTTGCCGTCAATGTTGGTGGCAGTGGCATAATGTCGAAGAGCAGACAGGCTGAGCGAATGGGCCACTCGAAACGAGGGAATTCGGCCCGGAAGCCGTCGAACCAGACGCGACATGGTCATGTGTGTGTGTGAAGGGTCTAGAGTTGGAGCTAGGTGGATGGCTGAAAGATGACTCCAGAGAATATTTTCATACTTTAACCTCCCACTAATTAGGTTTTGGCACATCCCCCGATGTGTCACTTTCTCTTGTATCTTGCGGAGGTTATTCAAAGAGGTTGATTGGAGGCAGCTTTTGAGCACGTTTAGGATGATTGGCCACGAGATAAAATCATCATGTGATACTAAGAACCCACTCGTCAATTGTTTGGAGCTCTTTCTGAACCACTTCATCTTTTGTATCAGTCCGACTCAGCGGCTTTTCACGTTGACCCACAGATACAGGCCATACAGACAATATGTACATACCCACATGAAGTCTAATTTTTTTGAAATCTGCTAAATTTGAAAAAACACCAATAAGACCTGAGCAGTGTGAGTAGGCCGTGGAGAAACTATATGACGATGATGACATGATCTGAAATAAGTAGGCATGGTGTCTATATATCGACGCCTCCCCTCCTCCGGCTACAGACGGATATTGAACGAAAACGATGACTTTCTTTGAGTTGCAGGGTGAAGCTTCTCTGACCTAGATCTCAGGAGCACCAGGTTATAGGAATGTTTGATCTGAGAGGAAGGGGTCAGCCGAATTCACCGAAAAGACACCCCCATCACTGCCGATAGTCAATCACACTAAATCACTATTTCTTCAGCTGTCTTCTCTCATCGCCACCATCAGGGCACTCATCTCATTCTGCATGACTCAATAAAAAGCTCAACCCTTGCTGCTCGATGTACCTACCCGTCATTTATTTTGTGTGCTGGCCGGAAAAACCGTTGGGAAGGTTGTTCCGGTCTCAGAAATCCACATAGACGCTAACGGCAGGCGTCCGCGAATTACTCCTAGTGTCCACCATGCCGCCCATAAGTGCTTTGTGGAAAATTTTGCACACGTTGTGACGTTGGATTTTTCGACATCGTGCTCAAGGTGCATGTTCGAGGACCGAGGTCATCGCAGTGCACATCTCTGAGCCAGACTCTGACCCCGATCTTACTCGGGAGCGCCGAGTAACGAAAAGAGACCGGGTCTGGTTTCGGCCCAATCCGGTAGTCAGGGTTAGGGCCACGATAATGTGCCTAAGCGAATTGACTAAGCAGTGGTATGTGTGCATTGAGTGCATCTCACACGTACAGTATTTGGGTAGAGGGGGTGATTTTAGGCAACTTTTGGGCTGGGATACTTGCACGTATTTTGACTCTCCAAATGTAACAAATGTAACACGGTTCAGTGTCAAGTTTAGCCTCTGATACAAGATCTGATATTGGGATGTTACATTGATTGAGCTCACGAGGTTTGAGGAGATGAGACAAGAGTCGTGTCAATCGTAAAAGTAGCACGCTCCCCTCAAACTAGAAGATCAATTGGTACCGAGGGGTCGTGTTCACCTGACGTGTTGAATTGTTGAATTTTAGATCGTTTAACGAAGTCATGAGCCGCTTGATCGTTACCCATCAGACCAAATGGGTATGTCCAATACTGTGTTTTAACTATGTATGGGGTGTTGTTTTATCTACACTTGTACCTTCCTCTTCTGTCAGTCCGACAAGTTATACGACAGGATCACACGACGTTTAACAGGTGTCATTATGATAACTAACCGTTGACGTGGAGTAGGGCATCTTTAGGGGCAACGTCACATTCCAGTGTGGAGAAGGCTTTGTACTATACGGTATAATCTATCAATCTATTATGTCACTCAGGATGGGTTACTCAATGCGGCTTTCCTTGATGACGGTGGGGTTGCGCTTGTATGAGGAAAAGAGGAGCCAGCCGGCTAGTATGTTGAACCAGTGGTGGATCATGAAGGCATGCATCATGCCGTAGGCTACACAGTTGAAGCAGGCGTATCCCAGAAGAATGTATGTGATGAAGGGATAGCCACGTTCAGGCATTCGTCGGAACGATAGGTTCTCGATGAATAGCAATGTAGGAAGAATGGAGAGAAGGTTGTGGTGAGAGGAGAAGATGGTCGATCTTCCAATGACCATTCCTTGGATCCAAACAGCCAGAACAGGAACGTTGACGAGAGTGGTCCAGACCATGACTACAGACATGGTCGTAGCGTAGTTGATGAACGACCCTACCTTTTCTTGAGCTTGTCTATTGGCATAAAGAGATGTGGAGAGATCGTGAGATGCAGAGAAGGAATCTTCAGAGTCAAAGTAAGCTGTCAGAATGAGAAGAGATGCAGTGGCCAGTGCGAATGCGAGCTGGTAAGGAACGAACAGGAGAACCAGAAGAGCCAAAAGAGCGATGATGACAGTTCTCTTGTGAAGAAGATCGCCAATTGGGTCGTCAGAGGACTCTATGGTGACCTTCTTGGGTGTCTGGAGCAGTGACATCTTTCTTCGACCCCTAGAGATGGCCAATGAGGCAAGGGTGGTGGCTGCAATAACGGTCTCGGTGACTACCACAACTATACCAGTTGCAAGGCATAAGAACGAGGGAGCTAGAACAACTCCAATAGGTCCACTGATTCCAAGGAATAGGTCAATGTGGGTATATAGCGCTCCATAAAAGGTCTCAATCTCGTAACTTTTACTCGATCCGGTGGAAGGTATCTGAACAAAGTGGAGAAAGTCTCGAATGAACTCGAACTTGACCAGGAAACTGAGCCCTGCGACTGCAAGGCAAGCCCAAGAGAGATACTGCTTAATGAAGACACTGCTAGCATCTCTCATTGATAAGAACTTGTGCTCAGGTCCAGACTGGTAGTACTTCCAGAACTGGAGCAGAAGAATGGCATATAGAACAGCTGTAGGCAGCGAGAACAGCAAGGTCCTGTATCTCATAAATAGGTTGCCCAGGGAACCAACATAGTCGACAGAGATGGTGACCTTTCCTCTTCCAAACACTTGCAAGTGTAGGGGAGCCATGTACGACTTCGTAGACATGTCTGTCTTTGTAGGGTCCTTGAGCTTGAAAGGAACAAAGGGAGCACCATCTCCATGAAAAGAAACATCCACTCGTCTGTAATGGGGAACGTGGAACTTGGAATCGTAAGTTCGACTAGGATGGTTTCTACCCATGTATTGTCTGACTAGACCAACGTCTCCAGAGGTGAAGACCTTGTAGGAGATCAGACCAGATGTGAGTGCAGGGAACGCAATATCTTGCGACACCAGGTTAGAGGTGGTAAAGACGGTATCGCCGTAAATGTTGAAAGGAGCAGCAGAGGCAGAAGTCTCGTCAATGTTGATCCAATCTCCTGACTCACTAGCTTCTTGACTGACGTCTAACAGAAGAATACCGTTGACAGCCACATGAGAAAGAACAGTATCGTCAATTCCTGGGACTAAGAGAGGGTAGATTCTCTTGCATTGTCTGAAAGAAGCCCCCTGTCTGGATCGACATTGCCATGTTTTAAGCAGACTTCCAGATTTTCTCTCGTAGAGATCAATCTTGGAGTCGTAGTTAATGACATGGTTAGTCAACATCTGAAGATTTCGACCCCAATAGAAGCCAGGAGCAAGCTTCTGTTGAACTCCATCTTGCAAGGGAGTGGCTTCAATGTTGACAAAGTCTTGCATGGCGCTAGACAGCGACTGTGAGCCAGAGAAACTTCTATGGAACGTGGACATTCTCACGTCTCTAGGCTTTGTCTGACTAGGAACATCAGGGTCGACAATATGAAACAAAGCCGAAGCAACCTGACGACGAAGCTGATGGCACCACAAGACTGCATCATGGTCAATACCTGTCCATACTCTGGCGATAGAATTGGTGAATGTAGAAAGACCGTTGGTAGCAGGCACCAACGAATCTAAAGATACATAGTCTGAAGGAACCATGGTATCACTCTTTCCTCCAGCGATAGAGAGAATGGTGATATCTCTGAGAGGGTTATCGTCAGTATCCCCCTCTGCAAACGCAGCTCTCCAGTAGTCATTGACCAGATGGTACACCTTTGTGATATCCTGATCAAAAGTAGCAGGTGGGGTAAGATGAGGAGATGCCAGAGTGATGATCGTATTGACACTCTGGGGTCTATAATTGTTCAGAGTAACGGCAACACGGGACACAATTCCGCCCATCGAGTGGCCAATTACAATTACCGACTCTGGAACTTGAAGACCATCTCTTTGGTTCTCCTTGTACATGTCTAGAATGTACGAAATGGCGTCATTGACGTACTCAGCCTGGTCTAGAAGAGTACGACCATGCAAAGCCGAGTATGCCTCGTTGAAGTCGATAGAAAACACGTCGAATTCTGTGCCCGCGTCTCCCTTTGTCAACAGACCTAGCTCTTCATTCAACTCCTTGACCATGTCTGTATAGGGTCCGATTTGTCGAAAACCTCCTGCGTTTCCATGAACAAAGATGATGGGCACACCTGAGGGCCGAAAGGGCTGTGGAATGGCATCCTGAGACGCCCTTATCAAATGCAGGGAGTATTTTTCAGCGAATCGCGAGTATTTGGAGTCGAAACCTTCAATCTGGGCGGTCGAGATCCATTTGCGCGCTATATCACACGTTTGCACGTCTGGCTGGTGTAGTGCAAACGAGATCCATATCGTCAGGACGGTGAACACGGTCCACAATGCCACGCTAGCATTGATATTGATCCGGCGCATGAAGGCAGTTTACCGAGTGGTCTGTATGTTCACGCAGTTGTATGATGGACAATGCGTCTTAGTCGTGTGTCTGCATATCAATGGGAGGATTAGTAAGCGATAAGGAAAGAACTCAACGAAGCGATACGCTTGTAGTGAGATTCAGTGGTGACTAAGCAGGAGCATTTCTGTCGACTTTTTAGACCATTCGCCATTTTTCCACGGCAGAAGCCGTCTCAATTATGCTACTTGTAACACTCCTGCGTACTGCGTGATTCGGGCTTATCTAGCTGATGTTTCCGTGCAGTCGTTTCCGCGCAGTCGTTTCCGTGCAGTCTGTCAGCCTGAGTGGTGGGCAGCTGCCCCTGGCATATTTGTTCGGTCACAGACGGAATACGATGACTATTTTATTGGCCCACATGTTTCTAGAAAGTATTATTCCGTTTGAATTTCTTCTTTACCACGTTCTACCAGCTTTAATGATGGAGCTCTACGTAGTTCTCCCTCTTTTTCTGTCTCTTTTCTTCAGAAGTCAATAGGCTTCCACGCTTTACTTGCTCCTTGATCATGGTTCACTTGTCCACTATGAGGCAATCTCATACGCCGCAGTTGGAGAAGCTTGATTCTGACGTATCCCTTGGCGGCCCGCTAATCTTGCCCAAATGGACCCCCACGGTCTATACCGGCACCCATACTTTGTGGCTCGTACACTCCAGTCGTCTCCACTTTTCACATTCCTCGCCTAAGAAACCCTCGTCCACGGGGATGTTTCTTCTTTGAGTATTTCCACCTGTGAGCTTGAGGCGGATGGTGGGTACCACGTGGAGGGTTGATCTAGAAGCAAAGTCTAGGCTTTTTTTTCTTTCCTCCCCGTATTATTGTTGCGATATTTTTTACCTGTTTTATATTTTGCTCCTCTAAGAATTCTCCCCATCCTTCAAACCACTCCAGCCCTTGGTATAATCTCTTATAATAACAGCCAATTTAAATTCGCCTTGCTCGCTTTGTTAACGCTGCAAATGTGGGGACGAGTGCGGCCCACACCCCAATCTACAGCCTGGCTGCACGGAGATGCATTTTCAACGCAGGTGTCCTTTGCGTTTCATCAATAATCCTGGCGGGGCAGTGCGGGTGTCCAAAGCAAGCAACCCGCAAAGGGGTGCGTGTCGATGGCATACAGATGAAAAAGAGTATTTAACGATATGAAAATCCCCAGTAGCGCGCTTTCGATTTAGACTACGAACCTCAGTAGTCTTCTCCCACACTTTCTCTCCTCATCCACACTCGTCTGGGACGTTGTATCAATTTACACTTTGTTCTATACAACCCAACCCACTCACACCCACACTTATTTCCCCGCCGATCAAATCCAGTCCGTGTCTCAGCTTTACCCCTCTGTCGACGACACTGTCGAAATAGTGAACAAATCTCTTCTTCTCCTTCTCAGTCACTCTCTACCGCTTCGAACGTCAGTCCATCATCCCTGAACACAAAGAGCTAAAGCCAATACTGGTAGCTCATTTCAACTGACCTTCTGGTTTCATCATAAGCTATTGTACCAAACGAAACCCACACCCAAAAATCAAAACATCAACATATACCCGGGAACCACTCACCACACACCTACCCCACCCAAACCACCTCACAATGCATCGACGGAGCAGATCTAGTGTCACCAGCCCCATCTCAATCTCCACTACCGCCGCTGTGGCAGTTCCTCGAGCCTCGTCGTCCAGACGTAACTCGGTAAGCACCCCCCTGGCTTCAGGGGCCACACCCTCCTCGGGCGTCGACATGTTGACCATGGAGACCGAGCAGGAGGCCATCTTCAACAAAATGCAGCGCGAAATCAACTACCTCAAGGACAGACGGGGCTCTGGAGTGGACGGCCAGAGTGTCAGCCACTTTAGAAAGGCCTCGCTTTCAGGCGGACCAGAAGACTACGGAGTCTCGCCAACAAGCACGGCTTCTGTGTTTTCGGCCTACAACATCCCGAACTCGGTTTCGTCGTCGTCGCTGTCTTCAGTCTCCAGCACAGTGTCCTACCAGGACCAGGGCCGCCAGTTTGAGCGACGGGGCTCTATCCGAAGGGCGTCAGTGTGCGGAGAGGACTATGAGAAACTCAAGCAGGAGAACGAAATGCTGAAAAACAAACTGAGAGACCTGACGCTGAAGCTCGCGGATAAAGAGCACGAAGTGGAGCTTCTCAAGTCCCGAGGAACCGCTCCCATTCCAGTCAGTCTAAAATGAAAAATAGAGGAAAACAAAACGAAAATGGAGCAGTAAATAAAATACAAGTAAATAACAAGTAAGTAACTGGTAAATAACAAACGAAATCATGCGGATTGTGTCTTGTATTTCATCCTATTGTTGTTGTAGTCCAGATGTCTCAGTTTGAAGAGACAGGGGGGGAAATAAGTACAAGCGAGAAGTGGAATATTAACCGAAAGTCGATGTATCATGTAATTACACAAAACGCTTGCTTAAATGAACAATGCAGCCTCGGTACAGAGACATATGGTTGTAGATGGATCTACTCAACTCGTATATCTTGATAGTCAGGCGTTAACATTGCAAGTAGGTCTTCCTGTGTCGCCACTTGAATCTAAAGATCTTATCTTCACTGTCGTATGTATATCATCACTCACACAAGCATTTGTATCGTTTCTCTATGTTATTCGTAATTCGTTAGTCTATTCTATAATACACCTAGACATCTCCAGCAATGTTGCCACTGGTCCAGGTCAAGTTCCACTGGTCGCCATATAGGCTTTTGACCGTATCGAACATTTCCTGATCTGAGACAGACTCACTCTTTGCAAGCCAGTAGTTGTCCAGAGCCGCCTGAAGCTCCTCCACCGTCGAAACGCCCACCACGGTGCCTCCAGGGAACTTTTGGAAGGCATATCGAAGCGCCAGATCGGCCAACTCCACGTGCTGGCTCTTGGTGTACTCCACAACCTTGGATACCGCCTGTTTGAGAGACTCTGGGGCAGGATGGAAGGCGTGAGTGGGTTGCGATCGAAGCAGGGACATGGACAGCGGCGATCCGTTGAGCACCTTTTGCACACCGGCCAGCTTAAACCGATCCAGACTCTCGAGGAGAAGAGTGTTTTGAAGACACATGTTGGAGTAGCTGAGCACGATATCTACAGGAACGCCCTGGTCCCGGAGCATTTCGCACATTTTGGCCAGAAAATCAACAGGATAACCGCTGATTCCGACATAGTGGATCTTTCCTTCCTTTCGCATCTCGTGCAAAGTAGTCACAGCCTCCAGGATATCTTCGGGCTTCTTGAACTCAACGTCGTGAACGTAAACCACGTCGGCGTAGGTCGTGTGAAGCACATCCAGAGATCTCTCAACGCTGGCTCGAATACCCTCCTTGGTATAGTCGAACACGTCCTGAGACACTCGACCGGCCTTTGTACAGATGTAGTAGCTCTCTCGAGGCCATTTATCCTTCAGCTTGTCCAGAACACCGCCCAGAATCACCTCGCTGGGCCCGTAGTACGCAGACGTATCAATAGCACTCATGCCTTTGGAGAACGCTTCATCCACCATGGCTGTGGCAGGGATGTTTTCGGGATCCGACTTGTAGATGTAGTTGAAAACGGCTCCTCCGAGAATCAGATCCGGAAGGCCCTCGAGGGTTCCATCCACCTTGGTGGGAAGTCGTTTTTCGCTGAGCGTGATAGTCATCTGGGTGTCTGGAGTGTATTGTGTGCAACGGTGTCGAACTTTTCAGCAGAACGGTTGTGTTAATCTGATAACTCTGCAGCTTATCTGTACGTTGGTAATAGGAGTGAGACAGAGAGAAATAGTGACTTGGGGGTGGGCTGTGTGATATCAGAGCTGGTCACCTGATTTGTCGTATTTACGCGGCCTGGTTTCCTGGTTATTGTTTACAAATATACTCGTTCATCCCTCCTTCGCTGCACTTACTAAATCCATGTCAAGGATTACCAAGCCACGAAGGTTACAGTTTTTTAAGTCAGTCGCCACATCACTCTAAAAGCTCGCGCCCATGAAAAAACAACAGGATACAGAGGTAACAGCACGTGGTGGACTAATGAACATGTGATTAATTAGATAGGGGTGTTTGAGGTCAGGGGGGGTTAAACGAGCTGACTGAGTAAATGAGCAGTATAGAGCGTATGCCTGTGTTAATAAAAGCCCTGTTTCACACCCACAATTAGTTTCTCTTATCACGTTCAACGGTTGCCCAGTTACAGCATGTACTCTGTTTTGAAACATTTACTTAGCCTTTCTTCATATCCCAATTAAACTGTGTGCTCCCAATATCAAACGCCCAATAACCTTGTGGGTAAACCACCGTGGTCTGTGTGATTTAACTCTTCCTCTTCTGTTCTCTTCTTCTTTTCTCTTCTTCTTTTCTTCGTCGACAGTCTACGCTTCCGCCACTCCATGATAGATAATGGTAGAGTAGATACCTGATGCTTGATACCCTTGATACCCCCACAGAGATGTTATATCTCTCTCCCCATACCTACTAACACAGAACTGGAGGGCGCTGTTTCTATTCGTCTTGCCCGCAGCCACACAGGCCAACTTCACGGTCGAAGACTTGTTGCAACACAAAGACAACGAATGGTGGGCCCCCTGCTCCGCGCAGGGCGGCATTCTTGACTCCCAGCAGTCCATCATGGCCGCAGAGCCGTTTCCCAGCTGGTTGGCGGCGTTCACAGGCCTCAATGACTGGCCCCAAGACAATCCCCCCTACATCCCGCTGGACTACGTGGACCTGGCTACCGTGCCCAACCACATTCCGAAACGAGAACTGGGTATCTGTGATGGCGTCGAGCGAACCGCATGCTCGTTTGACTGCCATCTGTGTATCGCCTACGACGATATCCGAACCTGCAACACGATCTCCCAGACGTTTGATGACGGGCCCAGTCCTAGCACTCCAAAACTCTTGGAGCTGCTGCCATCAAAGACTACGTTCTTCGTCCAGGGAGTCAATGTGGTCCGATTCCCAGAAATCTTTAGAGAACAACACCGTCAGGGTCACCTGTTGGCCAGTCACACGTGGTCACACCCTAACCTTGCGGCTCTGAGCAACGAGGAGATTGTGGCCCAACTACAATGGACCAACTGGGCAATGAACGCCACCGCAGGTATCATCCCCCGCTACTTCCGTCCCCCCTACGGCTCCATTGACAACCGGGTGCGTGCTATTGTGCGTATGTTGGGTATGCAGTCTGTGTTGTGGGACAGAGATACGTTTGATTGGAAGGTCAATGCCGGCATCAAGACGTCGCCCGAGGTTGTTGAAGAGGTCCAAGAGTGGAAACGACAGGGCGGTGGCTGGGGCCTGATTCTCGAGCACGACACCACCATCAAGACCGTGAATGTGGGTCTTGACGTTGCCAACGCTCTCGGGCCCAACCAGCTCACCGTCGCCGAGTGTGTGGGTCAGACACAATGGTACCAGGACCCAGCACGGTTGGGCAACCAGCCCCGTCGCGGCCGCCGAGCAGCTTAGTAGTGAAAAGCGTTGATACTGTTGACGCCATTGCTGGATTAAATAGGGCATAAATAAATATGTGCACGTAATAGATAAAGAGTAGACATTGTGAGCGATTATCTTGTATGTACATACGCCATATGGCTTTAGTTCCAATATTTTAATTATTCTACATTTCTCCTCGTTTGTTAGATCTATCATTCTATTGTTGCAATGTATTGCAATGTCCTCCATCTAGCTAATTGCGGCCCAGAATCGCTCCTCCTCTCCGTCCTTGAACTCCAGCAGTGTAGACATGACTGGCAGCAGGTTCTGTCTCTGTTCCTTGTGTTCTAGGAATCCAAGCAGAACGTTTTTGATGTAGGCGGTGTTAGTAGCAGCAGCAGGACTGGGAGCCGCTGACGAGGTGTTGGAAGCCACGGACGATCTTCGTGACTGAATAGGTGAAGTCACATGGCGCTGAGAGCTGCTGATCTGGTTTCCTTCCAGTCTATGCTTCTCAGTCTGCAGAGCAATGATATCTTCGTTAAGAATCTTCTGCTGCTTCTGCAGTTTGTCGTTTCGCTGCTGGGCGTCGTCAACAGCCTGCTTCAGACGCAGAACACTGGCCTCAGATTCGCTGAGTCTGCTATCCATAGCCTTTCGCTCGGCCTGGAGCTTCTGAATGACCGTATTGGCCTCCTCCATGTCCTCCTGTGCACTCTTAGACTCCTTGTCAGCAAACTCTCGAGACGACTTGAGAGCCTGGAGATCTCTGAGAGCTCGTTCCTTGTCAGCTCGAAGCTCTTCGGCATCATGCTGCAGTTCTCGAGTCTTGGTTCGAGCCTCTTCAAGCTCACGTTGTCTTCTTCTAGAGGACTGAGCAGCACTGGCTTCCAGCTGGTCCTTCTCGTCAGTAAGAGCTCTGATCTGCTCCTGGAGATCTCGAATCTTGGTCTCGCTGCCATCCTCAGTCTCATTCAGAAGTCGTCGCATGGTGGTGGTCTCTCGAGTTCGCTCCTGAAGCAGCTTGTGGGCATCAGACACCTCATCCTCCAGAGACTCGCATCGAGAAGTCACCTCTCTCATTCGCATAGCAACCTCCTCCATCTGGCTCTTGAGCTCGGTAACTTCGCCAAGAGCATGATCCTTCTGAGCCTCCTTGATCTGAGCCTCGTTCTGGGCCTCGGTCAGCTCCTTCTCAAGAGCAGCCTTCTCCCGAGTCCACTTGGAAACAGACTCTGAAGAGGCAGAGTGCTCCTTCTCAAGCTGCTCGACTCGAGTAGCAAGAGCAGCCTTCTCAGCAATG
This sequence comes from Yarrowia sp. JCM 30696, assembly GCA_001600535.1. NCBI lineage: Eukaryota > Fungi > Ascomycota > Dipodascomycetes > Dipodascales > Yarrowia > Yarrowia sp. JCM 30696. Next base: position 166,546 of record BCKG01000002.1, on the reverse strand, counting down.
GCGTCCTTCTTCTCCTTCTCGAGACGAGTCTGAGTGGTCTTGAGAGTAGTAATGCGGGTCTCAATCTTGGTGCATCGCAGATCAGCCTCCTTAAACTTAGTCTCCCAATCGGAAGAAGAGGCAGTAGCAGCAGCAAGATCCTTCTTGAGTTTGGCCTCTGCAGCAGCCAGCTTCTCCAGTTCGGCAGTCTTCTTGGCCAGGGTAGTCTCAGCGTCCTTGGCAATCTTCAGCTCAGCCTTGACAGATCCAAGCTGCTCCTCCAGCTTGGAAAGCTGCTCCTTGGTGGTGTTCAACTCCTTGAATCGGTCCTGACTCAGCTTGGCAGAGTGAGCATGAGAGTCCTCGGCAGCAGAAAGGTGCTGCTCAGTGGTCTCAAGCTTCTTCTTCAGGTCTTCTACTTCCTTCTTGACAGTCTTGAGCTCCTCGGTGGTCTTCTCGGCCTCAGCAAGCTTGTCCTTGGTATCCTTGAGCTCCTTCTTTAGAGACTCGAGCTCTTCAGTGGAAACCTGCGACTCCTTGGCAGTGGCAAGATCCTTCTTGAGTGTCTCGACCTCCTTCTTCAGAGCAGCAACGTCATCTTCCGAGGTCTTGCTCTTGGCCAATGCATCAGAAAGCTCCTTGTTGGCCTTCTCCAGATCAGCCTTGGTAGATTCCAGAGCCTTGGCATCCTCAGAAGACTTGGAAGACTGAGTTTCGAGTTCGTCGAGCTTCTTCTTCGTCTCTTTGGCCTCCTCCTTGAGCTCAGCAACATCCTTCTGACGCTCCTCGTTCTCTTGCTCAGCCTCAGAGAGCTTCTTCTTGAGTCCCTCGAGCTCTTCGGTGGCATCATTGTTCTTGTTAGCCTTCTGGGCCTCTACCAGATCGTTGCCAATCTCCTTGAGCTGATCCCGCAGACTCTCCACCTCGGACTTTTCGTTAGCAAGGTCCTTCTCGAGCTTCTGCTTGGCATCTTCCAATGCCTTGACCTGAGCACTTTGGTCAGGAGCAGGAGATCCACCCTTCTTGCCCTTCTTACCCTTACCACCAGTGGATGTGGCAGCAGCAGCAACGGCAGATGCAGCTTCGGTTTTGGCCTTCTCAAGCTCGCTCTCCAGATCCTCCTTGGCCTTGTTGGCCTCACCCAGCTTCTTCTGGAAACTCTCCAGCAGCTTGGACTTGCCTTCTAGGTCCTTGGAAGCCTTGTCGGCCTTGGTGGTGGCCTCATTCAGCTCGGTCTGGAGCTTCTCGAGCTCGGCAGAGTTGTCAGGAGTCTTTTCGAGCTCTGCCAGCTTCTCCTTGAGCTCGGAATCGGCCTTGGTAGCGGCAGATTTGGCGTCAGAAAGTTCCTTTCGCACAGTCTCTAGTTCCTCAGACATAGTCTTGGACTTTTCGAGCTGCTCCTTCAAGCTGGTGATTTCACTCACATGTTTCTCCGATGCAACCTTGTTCTCGTCCTTGATCTTGTCCAATTGTTTGGTGAGACTCTCGAGCTCGGAGTCCTTGCCAGCAGTGGCCTTATCCGACACTTCCTTGGCCTTCTCAGAAGCCTCCTTGGCCTTGTCAGAAGCCTCCTTGGCCTTGTCTTCGGCAGCCTTGACCTTGTCCTCGGCAGACTTGACCTTGTCCTCGGCAGACTTGATCTTCTCCTCGACAGACTTGTACTTTTCTTCGGTCTCCTTGGCATTGCTCTTGGCCTCCTCCAGCTGCTTCTCAAGATCCTTCACCTTGTCTTCTTGGGCCTTGACATTGTCCATTTCTCCCACCTTGTTCTTGAGGCCATCAAGTTTAGTCTGCAGCTCGGCCAATCTCGCATCCTTGAGCTCCAACTCAGCTCGAGCTTCACTCTTGGCGTCTGTAGTCGTAGCTTCTGTAGGTTCGGCTTCCTTCAGCTTGGTATTCTCGGCTTCAAGATCCTTCAGATCAGACGTCAGACGAGCAACGTCACTCTCGAGCTTCTCGATGGTATCCTGATCCTTGGTCTTTGTGCTGTCGACCTCCTTTTTCAGAGTGTCCACCTTGGAAGACAATGATCGCAGCTCATTACTCTGCATGTCGCTCTTGAGATTGAGGTTCTCCAGGTACTCAACCAGCGCCTGGGGCTCATTGAGACCCGAGCACGGAGTCCGCTCCTGCAAGACACGCTCGAAATCTTCCACCATGGTCTTCACCAGCTCAGATTTCTTCTTCTCCACTCTATAGGCCTTGAGAAGATCAGGGTACTTTGCCTCGTATCGCTGGAACTTTCGCAGGTGCGATTTCACCTTGTCGGGCACCGGAAGGGTGTCAATGATGTACTCTTCGGGTTCCGGTTGCGATGCAGCTTCTCCTTCGGCGTTTCCTCCCTCGGTAGACGGAGCAGAAGAGCCATTGTCATCGAGCTCCATGCGTTCCACATCTGGAGTCTTGTAGCTCATGAGTTTTTTCTTGCGTTCGTCGGCCTGTTGTTGTGCGGCCGCGGCCTGCTGGTTCTGGGCATTTTTGACCGCGCCATCCAGTTCGTCGGTGAACTGTTTAACACTCTGCTGGATTCTCGAGAACATGACGTGGAGGTATTAGGTTACATCTCGAGTTGGAGATGCGAGTGCATAAAAATGGGACATGGTGAAATGTGAGAGGTGTAATGTGAGTGGGGGTTGAAATACAAAAGAATGCGTGAGAAATTGGTTTTCTATGTCTCTATGTGTCAATTGACTGTCGCCTGTCTGAAATTCATTAGTATCTTTACCATCCACTAGTTCTCCACCACACGTCTCATTCTCCACCCCTGCCATTAATAAGCACTCCACTTAAATTAGATTACGAGTTCCTTGTCCCACTTCTCTGCTGACAAACGTGAAATTTGAGTTTCTTCATATAGATCAACCCCGCGTGATATGCCTTCCACGCCACTTCTTTCTCCGCCTTGATGTCTTTTACTGTGAGTAAACCGGTGGAGTAGCGAGATATCTGACCGGAAACTAAAGGACTAAAATCTTCCACTAAACCCCCACTAACCAGACTACATTTGCCGTCCCTTTAGAGTGCGAATCGTGCTGCGATTCCGTCAAGCAGGCTCTGGCTAACGTCCAGGGCATCGAGTCTGTCGACTGCAAGCTCGTGGACCAGCTCATTAGCGTTACCGGCACGTCTGCTCCGTCACAGATTGTCAAGGCCGTTCAGAATGTCGGCAAGGACGCTATTGTTCGAGGCACAGGCCAGCCTAACTCGGCCGCCGTATGCATTCTGGAAAGCCACGCTCCCGAAGATCAGGCAGCTCCCATTAAGGGTCTGGCTCGGATCGTGAGCGTCTCCAAGACCCTCGCCCTCATTGACATCACCCTCAATGGGCTTCCCAAGGGTACATATTACCCCAGCATTCGAGTCAGTGGAGACATCTCCAACGCTCCCCAGAGTCTAGGAGGCGTCTACCAGGCACTTGGAAGTGTTGAGGTGAACGAGTCTGACGGCACTTCTGGTCTGTTTTCAGGCCAGGCCTTTGTCAAGTCCGAGACCCAGATTTCCAGTCTTATTGGCCGAGGAATGGCGGTTTCCACGTCTGCTGACGAGGTGAAGCCTCACTCGCTGGTAGGCGTGATTGCCCGAAGCGCAGGCGTGTGGGAAAACGATAAGACGGTGTGTTCCTGCAGCGGAAAGACTGTTTGGGAAGAGAGAAAGGATGCCCAGAGTAAGGGACTTGAGGGCCACCTTTAAGATATCCCTTGGTGGTTTATAATACAATCGCATTTTATTTTATTCATTCAATTTACTTGGGAAGCTCCACGCCAGCCTTGGCCAGAACCTCAGAGAGCTTTCGGTCGTGGAACAGCTCAATCACTTCCTCACCAGATCCAATGTGCTTTCCCTTGACGAAAACTGACGGAATGGCGTTACTGGAGGTGATCTCGACAAATGCCTTCTGCAGCTCGACTCGGTCCATGGCCTCCTGCTTGTCCAATTCCAGGTAGTAGGGCTCCAGCTCGCCCTTGATGGTCTGGAGGCATGTTTTAATTTCCTCACACGCATCCGACCAAGACAGTGCGACCACCAGCACCTTATGCTCCTCAATCAGCCGCCGCGCCTTCTCCAGATACTTCTGGTACACCTCAATGTAGAGCTCGTCGGCGTGGTTGTCTTTGTTGTTGTTGGGGTGATGGGTCATTGTAGGAGAATAGGTAGATACAAGAGTCGGAGATTTGGTTTTGAGTCTTTATTGAGTGCGTGGAGGGCTCTGTTCCACAGTGTTTTCGATTGCTATGCGGCTCATAATTGCTTATGCGGGCGTGATAAGAGCTCCCAAACAAGCACGCAGTTAAGAGTTCTTGGGGTAAGTAATGCAAGGCAATAAGAGAGAGAGAGAACTATACAAGCGGAGTGGTAAATGGCTCTTAGAGCTGAAATTTGGACTCCAATTCGCTCAAATCACACAGTAGTCCCTTCCTAGTCCCGTTCCTACATTATGAATATTAAACGTTTTGGGCTGGTCTCATGAGCTTAGTGCGCGATTATACGCCAAGCATTGTAACGGCTGTGCACTTGACAGTGGACTGATGCCAATGTCATGAGCCAGTCAAGTGTGTCAAACTGTTTGAGCGTGGAGAAACACGGGGTAAGAAGAGAAAGCAAGGTGTGAGGTGCGAAAAAGCGGGAGGTAAAAAAGGTGCAAGCAAGGTGTTTATTTGTGCCTATACAAACGTGCTTTATTAACAGCAGTTCCCTTCTTGGAAGTGGCAGTATCAGTAGTTCAACCAACACTGCCCCAATATAATGCTCTCTTTATATTCACTGCACCTCGGCTAAGCCCAGTGCACTATTAACGGATTACATAATGAGTGGTCAGTTCGGCCTCCGATGAAACTGTTACATCACCGGTACCACCACTGCCACCTCGAAGCTCTCTTTGGCATTGGCTTAGTTGATAACATGCACCGGCCAACTTTACAACTCTTACCATCTTCCGGTTGCCATAACTCCCGTATGCCGTTGAATCTAAGAGTCAGAAGAGCACAAGGTTCAGGATCCAAGCAAGGACGCTGTGTGTGTGGGAAAGGTGAAGATGAGGGTCAAAAACTTTCTTTGGGGTGGAGGGGAAGAAGGTGTGTATAGATAGTGAGACATGGAAGAACGGTCAAGAGCAACGGCTCGGAAACGTCGTGGGCCGGCCCAAAATGACCCCCACGGCCGAGTGCAAAAAACAGCTCGCTAGTGGCCACTACCCTCCCCTTAGTCTGCAGGTGCGGCAGTGTCTTAGCATAGATTAAACTCTGTAATATATTAGTTACTCATCCAGGGACGATAGCATCTGGAAACTAGAAAACAGACTGCTACACCACAGCTACACGCTTGAAAAAGTCCACACACACACACGGCCATGTCACGAGGTCGACAGGCACGCGAAGAGTCTGAGGACTATGGAGCAGAGGCCATTTCTAACAACCCAGGCCTGAGGCATCTGACAGTAGGGCACTCTTCAGGACACAGCTATCCGCCTTCCCACAGCAGCAGCCAGAGCCCTGGAACTCCGTCATTTGAACTATCGCCCCCGCCACAAGAAGACAGTCACAGCAACAGCGACAGACAGGTCCGTATAGCTGTCGATGAGCCGAATCTGGAGCTTGTCAACAGACGACTGGCGGAAAGAGGAGGAAGAACGCGAAACGAAAGCAGAAGTCGCAGTAGATCTCGGAGAAGATCACGGAGTGGAGACCGAGTTCCTCGGCAACGATCCTCGTTACATCTGGGAGATCTGAACGTTTCCATGCCCATTTCAACAGGTTCTTATGGTTTCAGACCCCACTCTCCTTTTCTAACCCCCCAGGGTATTTCTGGCAGAAGCAGACCAGTGAGTCGAGCTGGCAGTCCCACTCGTTCTCCAGCATTCACACCGGGTCACTCGCGTCACGGATCGCGTGTTAACATGAAAACAGTGAATTCTACACCCAATATCAGCCGTTCTGCATCTTCAGCCAGAATTCAGCGGATCGGATCGGACTACTTCCAAACGCTTTCAACAAGAATGAAGCGAATGGAACATACCACACAGCATAACGAAGACACGGAGCTTTTGGAAACATACGGACTGGAGGAACTGAGAGAAGGATACTTTGACGCAATCTTCGAGCCAGCAAAACAGGCAGAAGAAAACGCCAGATTAGTGGTTCTACAAATGAGAGAAAAGGCTCAGGCGGAGGCCAACCAGGTAAAATCGCCTCTACAGCTCTTTTTGGGCATGTTTATCTCAACTTATCACGCTATTCGGACCACTCTGCTTACTAAAAACGGTATTACTGTCCTGAAGGCATTCCTGGCCTACTTTGTGGGCTTCTTACTTTGCATTATTCACCCTACAGCACGATGGCTAGGTCCCCATTGCTACTTTCTGCCCATCGCTACTATTCTACACCATCCTGGTCGACGTTCAGGATCCCAGATCGAAATCACCATCCAATGCATTGTAGGACAGGCCTTGGGAATGGGTATCGGAGCACTCGCGTTATACGTCAGTGACTCTACCACTACAGCAAGAAAGGGCCACGGAGGTCTCCTGGCTGTGGCTGTCATTCCCACTATTGCAGTTGCTTCTTGGATGCGAGCATGCTACATTCGTCTCTATCATGGCTTCCTATCCATGGGTATTGCCCTTCTAGCCATGACAGACATTGATGTCAGTCCGAACTTCCACTGGCGAAGTGCATGGGATTTCGGTATCCCCTATTTATTTGGCATGCTCTTGCCTGTGGTGATCAATCTCCTCATCTTCCCTTCTATTGGTCAAGGAGATATGGTCACCTGTATGGCTGACGCGTTGAGCTGCTGCAGAGACTGTGTGCACAAGATGATGGCCACGGAGCCTGGTGTCGGCAAGAAGGCCCAGGACGCTCTCAATGCTCAGTCTATCGCTCTTTCGGACATTCACAGAAACATGTGCAATGAGATCATGTTGACCACCTTCTCCAAGGACAATGTGCGAATCGTGCGAAACTTGATCCAGACAGTCATTGGTCATATTCGAATCGTGGACCTACCTTGTGAGATTTTCAGTGTCAATGTAGCTGCAGCCAAAGAGGATGCCCAGGAAGACTACTTCAACCAGCACCCTCATCGCGCAATTCCTGATATGGCTCCCAAGATCTTTGAATTGTTTCAGGAAGGAGCACGTGATCTGGTTCTGTCTATCATGGATGCTCTTACTCTGGCTGAAGAGTTCATCAAGAACATTCGTCATCCACCTGAAGAAATCTCTCTCAAGTTTCAAAAAGCTATGTCTGATCTGCAGCATAAGATGAACCATCTGGACGCTCAATACACCAAGCTTATTGTAGACCAAACGGAGTTCAACATCTCTCGACGAGCAGCTATCAACGCTCTCTTCGTTCAGCGACTGTCTCACTGTGGGCATGCTGTTTTCAACCTACTTCGTCACCTCCATGGCATGTCTCTGGAAACTCCTCACTGGCGCCTTTCCCTACCCCGATACCCTTGGAAGCGAGCTCTCACCTGGTCCAACACCCAATCTTTGCATGACCGAGGTGGTAAGACTGCTGGCCACTATTTCCGTGTTAAGGCTGAAGTTGAGGAGATTTTCCACCGAACATTCAACATGAACACCTCTCGTCATGTCGGTCGTGAAGGGGAGAAGAACCAGAAGCAACAGATGTGTGTCAACGCGGTTGATCATTCCGACTTTGACGCTAAGCACGGTGACATTTCGTCTGCTCGCTACAAGCTTTGGAAGATTCTTCACCGTCTTCAGCGGTTTGAGAGTAAGTTCGCAGTCAAGACTACTATTGCTGTGACTCTGCTCTCTCTTCCTGGTTGGTTGGAAGATCATGACTGGTACCAGCATTACGATGCTTTCTGGGCTCCTATTCTGGTGCTCATCTCTCTGCATCCTCGAGCTGGTGGTAACGTCCACGATCTGATTGTGCGAACAATCGTGGCTATCATTGGTGCGGTGTTTGGTGCATTGGCAGCTGGTATCTGGCAGGGTCACAAGGCTAGTCCTTATATCATGGGTGTCTTCTGTGCTGTTTTTATGGTTCCCTGTCTATACCGTTTTACAGTCTCACACCATCCTCGTTCTGGTCTCATGGGATGTCTAGCCTTCACTATCGTCTCATTGGGTATCTACACTGATAAACTGCAAGGGCCCAAACGGTGGAGAGATGCTAACCCGGTTACAGGCACCTGGACTCGAGCTCTGGGTATTCTTATCGGTCTCTGGTCTGCCATTCTCATCTCTTGGATTTTGTGGCCTTTTGTCGCTCGTACTGAATCTCGTGTATTTACAGCTGATATGCTTGGCCATGTTTCGCAGTGCTACCAGATTGTGGCAGATCGATACCTGTACCACGATCTCGATGATGACCCTACCACTCTGGCCATTGAGCTGTCGCAGATTCGAGAGGCTCGTATGAGACAGGGATTCCAGGCATACCGAGAACTCATCCTGTCTACTCGCCATGAGCCTTCTCTGAGAGGAGACTTCCCTATTCAGACATACCTGGCTCTGTTCCAGTCCTGTGAGCATGTCTTCAACCGTATTGTCGAGGCTCGTATCTCGTCGGTATACTTCCGAATCTACGAGTTTGATGAAACCAAGGAGACTACAGCTCATTTGCTGTCTTACAGACGAGACGCTATTGCTGCCACTATCATGGTCTTATTCATCATTGCAGATTGTTACAGATCCAAGCGACCTGTTCCTCGATACCTTCCTTCTTCTAAGATGGCTCGTAAGCGTCTTTTCCAGACCATTGCTTCTCTGGAGACGATCATGCTTGACGAGTCTGATAACGAGGCACATGTTCAGGACCACGAGAAGGATGCTCAGAAGATGGCCTCTCTTCTGGCTGGATCTCGAAAGGTGGGCGAGCAGCCTGTTTTCCACAATCCCTTTGGAAAGACAGACGACTCTGGGGTACATGAAGAGAAGACTGAAGAACACAGCGGTGACCCTTCGTCTCCATTGGCAGGACCTATTCACGGTGACTCGGTAACTGAGCGAAAGCGAAAGTTCTGGACTATCATTCATGAGTCTGCTTTTGCAACCGCTTTCACGGACATTTCGGAGGAGCTGGAGAAGATTGTAGGCTTCTCCAAGTCAGCCTTAGGTGAGGAGTCCTAGGGGCTAGTTTACAGACATTTACAGGCACTAAAAGTTGTCTTGACACTCACTGGTACTACGCACACACAAAAAAACATCTATCTATACATTTAATAATATTTGAATTGCATGACTTCATGACCCGTAACCCATATCCCTTTTTCTATAATCTCTATTCATGTTTCTGCGTTAGCCAAAGGAGTTGAGGAAGATTGGAGGTGGTGAGGGGAGAATTGAGAACAATTGAGAACAATTGAGTAGAATTGAGAAGAGAAGTCGGTGAGATAGCTGGTGTAGAACACTTCATTGTCCAAAACAGAGACAATACGTCACTATCTCCACCAATTCATGATGACACGCGTCAATTCAGTTTGACGATATCTACCATTGCAAGAAGACAAGTGTCAACTGGCATGTGTGGACACACTGATGAAGCAAATGGCATCACAGTCGTCAATTCAATAACTGCGCCTTTATCTGTTTGCTTGTCCTCATATCACCAATATCCCTCCTATCTGTTGTTCACCCCATGCATATACTCACAACAGTCACGTTGACGTTAAACAGGTGGAAGAGGAAAATGAGACCGATGGTCAGCAGACCAAGCGTGATGGCCAGAATGTAGAGCTGGTCGTCGGTGATCATCTGGTTGGCGGTGTGGTTTCGTTAGGACCCTTTTCCAAAGTGGTATTCCAACGTTCTTAGAGTTGGCTTCTCTGACGTGGGCTTCGGCGTCACGTGGAACGCACACTCTGCATATCATCTCTGGGACTTGCACCATGATTTTTCAAACCGTGGCAAGACAGCTGGTCTCCCACAGCAAACTACCCCTATTAGCCCGCGCGTTTGCCACCATGTCGCGGTCGATCCAGGAGTCGTTCCAACTGCTGAACCAGCGGGAAAAAGACAGACTGAAACGCATCAGCCAAAAAGAAGGGCTGGCCAACCCCGAGCGCAACAGATACAGCAATATTATTCCATGGGATCACACACGGATCAAGCTCTGCACTAACCGCGAGGGTAACAACTATATCAATGCCAACCGGATCACGCTGGTGGCAAAAAAGGATGGCCAAACCTACCACAAGACTTACATAGCCACTCAGGGCCCCTTACGAGAGACTGCAGGACACTTCTGGCAGATGGTGCATGACACAACTACAGAACAAGGCCTTAAGAGTGAAAAGCCCACGGTGGTGATCCAGGTGACGCCTTTTGAAGACAACCACGGCGAACGATGTTGTCAGTATTACGTTACTCAAAAGGGCCAGATGTTCGAAGTTGATGGAGAAGGAGACATGCTCACAATTGAGGTTAAGGGTAACAAGGAAGTGGGGCCTACCAAGGTGACTGAGTTTCTTGTGAAAAAGGAGTCCACGGGAAAATTCAAGAAAGTCATCCATTATTATTATCCAAACTGGAAGGACTTTTCCGCTCCCGGTGTCAACAACGATATTGACGATATAGTCAAATCGGCCGGTCCAATCACTGATAGCCCGCCTATTGTGCACTGCTCTGCAGGTGTTGGACGAACAGGCACGTATATCGTTGCCGACTTTTTGACCACCTTCCAAAAAGAGCTACAGGGTGAGGACATCGTCTGTAGCCTGGTGGACCAAATGAGACAACAGCGAAGCCATATGGTCCAGACTCTTTCTCAGTACGAGTATCTCCACTCGCTACAGGCCGAACTTCTGCATTGACATTTGTGTGTATTATAGATCTCGTACATAATGTTATAATATATAGACTGCATTTAGCTAGACGTAGTAAAGTCATTCTTTCATTCTTCTGCAATATAGCACGAATGGCTCTTCTTCTAGAGTCTTGAGTCTGTTATTGGCAGCGTTCATTTCTTCTCTCTGTAGTCTCAATGCCTCTTCAAGGTCAGCTAGACGGTTGTCACTTTTGAGATCAGGTTTGCCCTTGTTTTGAAGAGGTGCGTAGTTGTCCATGATGAGACGTCCCATTTGAGCCCTGAGTTCCTTGATATTCACCTGCTGTCGGTTGGGTCGGGTAACTGTAACATGTACTTCTTTGGAGAGATCCGGAACTGTCCTTTCCGTTCTATCAGGAACTCGCATTTCAGCCTGTTTCCATGCTTTCTCGCGTCTCCAAACATCGTCATTTTCGAAATTGACGCTGACGTTTGCAGGGGGACCCTTTCGGTGTGGAGATTTGTTCAAGCGACTCTCAATGTTCTTTGAAAACATGTCAGAGAAGTGGCACATGACTGGATCAACTCTAGTGCCTTGTTTGGGTCGTTCAAATGAGTGGTCTTCTTTCGGTTCACCTCTATCTGGAGAAAATCTCATCTTCCCCTTGCGTAGCCTGTCATTCTCTCTCTCCATATCATCGACTATTCCCTGAAGATACTTTCTCTGCTCAATAACATCGTCGATATCATGCTCTAACCTCTTGCACTCTGCGTTGGAAGCGTCCAACTTGGTCTGTGCTTCTCGAATGCTGGAAAAGATCTCTTGATCAACCTCATCTGTGTTGATAGAGATAGTGGTAGTGGTGCGCTTGGGTTTGAGACGTTTTCGGTAACTGAAAGACGTGGTATCGTGTTGAGAGTATTTTGTGTCTTCCATGAATTGATTGAGTGGCTATTCAGTGTCCTTTGACTCATCTGTAATTAAGGTGGATGTTGTCAAACAAGGCATAACACCTCAAAGGTGGAGTCAATATACACATTTGACGATTAAGGAGTGTGCACTACTTGTACAGCCTTGAATGCCTGCTACTGTATGTCACACTGCCAACTTCCTCTCCACTCGATTACGGGTACAAATCTACTTTCAATAATATTGAACAAAACTTATTGCCCTGATTAAGTTCAATATAACTGCACGGAGGGCCCTTAACGAGAAACTCTATCAACACATCCTTCATTGTTCAAATAAGAAATCCAACCCGCACTTGGGACATCCTCACTTCGACCATTTTTGCATAATTACTGCCATTTAAACTCCCAATGGTGCAAATAAACCTTTACCTTATTTGTTAGAGAAAGGCCTCAAACAACGAATACAGATGGGAAAAGTGTGGGAATTTCTATATCATTATTGTCACAGCACTTGATAGATTTAGACAGTGATTTTCCCTTTTTTTACGGATTTTTTGTGGTGGTGTTATGTGGCGTTATGCAGCCGTTTGGGTGGTCGAAGTGAGGATGTCCCAAGTGCGGGTTGGATTTCTTACTCTACAACATCTACAAAATATGATCTCAACATAAGTTATAATTTCATTCAACTACAACGCGAACACACTAGAGCTTGGTACGACCCGCTTAAAGCTTGGATCGAGGAGATCGCTGCAGAGTGGCGTCTCGGACGAGCTTACCGAAGTGAGCGTTGACCTTGTCGAACATGCCAAAGGTCTTGTCCTGGACCTCGGGTCGAGCGCCGGACAGAGAAACAGCAATGTTGTAGACAAGGTGCTCCTGCTGGTCGGGGGTCTTGCCGAGCACCTTCCAGAGCTCAGCGGGCTGCTGGAAGTCAACACCGTCGGTGCCGACAACCCACTGGTAGGCGGTGGCCTCACCAACCCACTTCTCGTGCTTCTCGTGCAGGTTGATGTCCTGTCGGTACTGCAGAGGCTCGAAAGAGGAGGGGTAGTTGGGCAGAGAGCCGGAGTTGCCGTTCACGGTCATGGAACCATCTCGGTGGTAAGGGGTGTGAGCGTGGTAGGGGCAGTTGACGGGGATCTGGGCAAAGTTGGCTCCCAGTCGGTGTCGCTGAGTGTCGGGGTAGGAGAAGAGTCGAGACTGCAGGACAGGGTCGGCAGAGGTCTCCCAGCCGGGGACGGTGTTGGAAGGAGAGAAGGCAGCCTGCTCGGTCTCGGCGAAGTAGTTCTGGACGTTCTTGTTCAGAGTGAGCTTACCGAATCGTCGGAGAGGGAACTGGTCGTGGGGCCAGATCTTGGTGAGGTCAAAGACGGACCACTTGAGCTTCTCGGCCTGCTCGGGGGTGCAGACCTGGACGTAGCAGGTCCAAGAGGGGAAAGCACCTCCCTTGATGGAGTTGAAAAGATCCTCCTGGGCGTGGTCGGGGTTGGTTCCGGACAGAGCAACAGCCTCGTCGTTGGTCAGGTTCTTGATGCCCTGGTCGGTCTTCATGTGGATCTGCACGTAGTTGAAGGAGCCGTCCTTCTTGATCCACTTGTAGGTGTGGCCGGAGTAACCGTTCATCTGTCGGTAGTTGGCGGGGGTTCCTCGGTCAGAGAACAGAACCATGATCTGGTGGCAGCACTCCTGGTTGTTGGCAATGTAGTCCCACATCATGGTGGCGTCCTTGAGGTTGGTCTCGGGGTTTCGCTTCTGGGTGTGGATGAAAACGGGGAACTTGGAGGGGTCTCGGATGAAGAAGACGGGGGTGTTGTTGTACACCCAGTCAATGTTACCCTCGTCGGTGTAGAACTTGGTGGCAAAACCTCGAGGGTCTCGGGCAGCGTCAGCAGAGCCCTTCTCACCGCCGACAGTGGAGAATCGGGTGAAGGTCTTGGTCTTCTTGCCGACCTTGGACAGGAACTCGGCGCAGTTCAGGTCGGTGATGTCGTCAGTGACCTCGAACTCACCGTAGGCACCGGAGCCCTTGGCGTGGACAACTCGCTCGGGAATTCGCTCTCGGTCGAAGTGGGCCAGCAGATCGATCAGGGCGAAATCCTGCAGCAGGAGGGGTCCGTGCTTGCCGATTCGCTGGGAGGCGAGAGGGTCCTTGACGGGGTTACCGTTGGTGGTAGTGTAAGTGGGGACTCGTTTTCCGGACACTGTGTTAGTATTGCGGAGAGATGATTGGAAAGGGTGGATCGTTGGTGCGTTGAAGGGCAGTCATTGCTGTTGCAATGTCGTTTATCGTTACATCGTTGTTGTTGTCATGTTGTCATGTCGTCATGTGGAGTTCGTCGAATTGTTCACTGATCAATCACACTATCTCGGTCCGCCAAATTTCACCAGATTCTGAGGGGACCTCGACTGCTGCACCAATGCAGCTACTTTCTGCTGATTCGGGCGGTCCAAATCGCCCCAAATCACGCCTCCTCACGGTACTCACTTTCAAAAGGCCTTAGTTTCGTCTTGACTCGGCGTTTCGCTACCCCCACCTATATATATATAATCACACGCACATGGTTTGTGGGAGCTTAAAGGGGCGTGTGAAAGTCGCAAACAAAGACAATTACCGAAGCCACCACATAATATAAAGTTATCGTGGGGAAATGGGTGGACTATTTGGGTTAAGGGCGAGATGGCGGTGTGGAGATGTGGTTAAGAGGGGCGATTTGGGCCGATAGGGAGATTTTTGTAGTCAGAAAAATCAACAGAACCAACCTGTGTACTCAATTCCGCAACAAACCGCCACTTTTACCCCCCTTTCTAGCCCCCTCTTCCTCTTCGGCTCCTGCCATGCCTACTATTCATCTTCACCTTAACTAAGTTATTGTTGGGAGGGGAAAACCCGGGGTCACAGCCAATAGTCTTGCAGCGTTTGTCATGGATCGACTTACGTCTACAGCCTGAGACAGACAGCGAACCCAGGGCAGATGTTACAGAAGAGTGAGTGCTATAGAGAGGGAGGGAGTGGATCTTTCGCGATGCAATTGCACATTGCCCAAGTTCATTGGTTGCTGTTGGCCGTTTCACAAGCCCTTGTCTCTGCAGCATGTCGTCGGTCCATGTGGACTAAGATAAAGAGCGTTTCTCAGCTTCTGGGCGAGGGACGGCAGTGGAAATCGCAGCTTGAGCCGCGGTCCAAAACGTCAAAAAGCCCAGAAAACAGAAAACAGCCTGAACCTTCCCCACGACGGAGAGGGTGGAAAGTAGACATCTAAATAAGTTTGGCGGTGGTTAAGGAAGAGTGCGACTAAACATCAACCCAAAGTGCTGTATCTTTTCGTCTTTGTCTGTTGTTTTTTTTCTCCATTCTCTATCTCTCCATTGTCCATGTCCTGTCATCTTTTGACCTCATCCAGCACCTCAAATTGCCCCTACTGGAAGCCCCAGCCGTGTTCTTGTGCCCAAACTCTATTGCGTTCCACACGCTTTTGAGATTTGTAATGGACCGTTGGTCTAGACTTGGGTCTGCAGACTCCCAGTCACGGGTTTTCCGCGGATCAGTAGAGCAGTAGAGGAGGATAAGAGAGTGATATATAGAGGTGAGAAGAGTGGTAGAGTCACGTGACCGTTCAGCTGACACACTAGGGCCATTTTCGTATTTTTTTCTTGGCTGGACCTTGAATAATGGCGATCATAATTAGGTCTTCTTCATCAGTGATCTTCCTCTATCCTGTAGACTTCCACCACTTCCACCACGCACCAAACAGATGACCTGCATACGCCACATGACTAGACACATTGAAGACACCTGAGGGATGTGTTTACTGCTCTCAATTTCGCCTAACCCCACAAATCTTGTCGTTTTATTGCGCTCACAGTGCGCACAGTACAAGTATGTGAAAGTGTGAGGTATGAAAAGCGTATCTTTTCCATCCCCAACAGATGTAAAAGTCGAGTGACAAGTTTCACTTTCAAGGTTGGAGCATATTGAGTGCAATAACCGTTGTGCTGAGATGAACAATGGAGGTGTGTGGACGTGGTGATCGTGGCGGCGACGTCTTTGTCCTACAGTACTCGTAGTATGGATGTTTGTTGTTAGCTTTCCCAGAAAATACAGCTTTCGATCATTCTCTGTCCCCTCAAGTTTCAGTCCCTACGTTACAGTTCAAATCAGTCTTCTGACAGTATTTTCCTTGGAGGTGAACTTCCCAATTGAAATGTACAAGTAGAAGGAACAATGTGGTATACTCGCACTTACCAGCTCTATATAAAGCCCTTGTGTCCTACTCGTACTGAAACGCGCTACCTCCTCTAGTTCCAAAAAGCGGGGATCAATGCTAGTATGGTGGCCACTAGTAGCCGTAATAACTGGATGATGAGTAACCAAATATCCTGTCAGAAGACACACACCTTGCGAAGGAACCAGCAACGACCCCATATAGGGTATACATTGACTGCTGTACAGCTTCTTTTCTTGGGATAATCTCTCACCCATCCAATTGACCCCCAATATCTCTCAATTGCATGCCATGCAGGGTCTGTGGGGGTCTTCCGAGGTACCCGCTAAAGTACTCATTATTGTACCTAAGATGAAGGGCCTATATGGAATATTTCAGCGATGTGAGCGAAGCGATTGAAATGGCGTTCACACCTAGCTACTCATAAGGGAAGTTCTTCTAATACTGTTGGATCACCAACCTCCCCTTCTATAAGCTCGGCCAGAACGTCTCAACTGGGATAGTTAAGCCAGCTTGTATACGGCTCCTGGTGCATTGATGGTGTAATAACGAGCTCAGATGTTAACGAGATTTGAGCAAATTCAGCTGATACGAGAAAAAAATGCGAGAATTATTGTTATCGCTTTTATATTGCAGATGGCCATGTATTAGTAAGCCTACCGGTAGGTATACTCTTGGGATCTGACTCTCTATTTCCATGAGCAGAAGAAGTACTACACGGTGCTTTAATCAATAGCAAACGCCTCGACCTTCCTCTTGTTGACGTTCTCCATCGTAGTCTACTTACCTACACCCTTGATCTCTTCTACACATACCTCAGTACATACATGTTCGTTAATTACACAGTCTAGTAAGAACCCGGAATGACTTATGACACGCTGTGTGTGTGCGTTTGCATTCGATAGTTGTCCTTTTACAGCACCTCCTCCTTAATAACTCCCGTGAGCCAGTCCAGACCCTCGCTCAGTCCCTCACCCTTGAGAGCACTGCAGGGCATGATACTCCAGCTTCGATCCTTGAGCGACACAAGATCGAGAGCCGTGGACACCTCCGCTGCCGTCATGGCTCCCTCCTGATCCTGCTTGTTGGCAAAAACGAGCAGAACGGCGTTTTGTAGCTCATCTTCCTCCAGCATGGAATGCAGCTCCTCCTTGCACATGTCGATTCGCTGCTTATCGGTGGAATCGACCACAAAGATGATAGCAGCTGTGTTGGCGTAGTAGCATCGCCAGTACGGTCGAATACTCGTCTGTCCTCCGAGATCCCACACGTTGAGTTTGAGGTTCTTGTAACTGAGGGTCTCCACGTTGAAACCAATGGTGGGAACGGTGTCCACCACCTCACCAAGCTGCAGCCGGTACAGAATGGTGGTCTTTCCGGCACCATCCAATCCAATAATGAGGATTCGGATCTCCTTATTGCCTCCCCACACACGGCTGAACATGCTTCCTAGAACGTTTCCTGGGTTAGTATGGTAGTGGGGTGTACAAGTGAGTGTCGTTATTCACACAGACTCATCTTTAGGAACTTCCTTTTGTCTTCTTCCCTCCAAATATCACTCTCTCACTCACCCATCCTGTATGCTGTGTATTGGTCTTTGCGCCGAGGAAGGTTAGTGTCATTGTGATGATGTAGCACTTGTCATATCACGTCACGTGTCAACTTTATGCTATAGCAGTGGAGATCAATTAGGGGTGGTAATCAAAGAGTCCTGGGTGTTTGGACGCTCCATATTTACTGAAAATAACAATATTACCTCGGCTAACAGCTTTTTTACCTCTTTCGTATCCATTTCGACCTGTCGAAACGCCTCGAACAGTAAATCACTGCTTAACTTTCGGAACAGATCCGACAAAGGGATTATGAAGGAACTATATGTCTTGGCTAATACACTGAGTATGTGTGAAAATACAAATAAATTGCAAGTAGATCGGTTTTAAAATGTACTCAGATGTCCTTGTGTACACCATCTTGCTCTTTAATCCTTT
Organism: Yarrowia sp. JCM 30696; assembly: GCA_001600535.1. Lineage (NCBI taxonomy): Eukaryota > Fungi > Ascomycota > Dipodascomycetes > Dipodascales > Yarrowia > Yarrowia sp. JCM 30696. The sequence goes on along the minus strand of BCKG01000002.1, from coordinate 148,705 downwards.
GCTCTTTAATCATTTTACCTCTCTTTGTTCCTCCATTATCAGCCCTATTCGCCCTGTCACAAGATTATCATTAAAGGAAGCATCAGATCTCAACTGTACGGAACACCAATACTCCCATTCTGAACTACACTGCTTAACGTTCCAACTACCCTACTTATGTCTCTATCCGTAGTCCTAAAAATGCAAATAAATATACGTAAAATTACAAATTAACCCCTCCAGTTATTCCTCGTCCTCCCCTTCTTTTCCCTCGGTAGCCTTTCTAATTCTCTCCCTCACAATAGCATCAATGGCCTGATCAGTCTCTCTATCCAGCTGATCCAGATCATCCTGCAAATCTCGCTTCAAATCCCAGTTGGCTCGCTTGGGCTGCAATTTCAGGTAATCCACAGCCGACTGGTTCTTCTCCATTAGCTCCTCAATGGTCCTTGCCTCTTCTTCAGCTCCAAGAAGCTCGACAGTCTCCTGTCCTTCTGTAGGATTAGCATCATATCCCAATCGAGTAGACTCAGTTTCCAAATCGAAGTTTCTCTCCTTGAATCTGTGTTAGAATCGAGTCTTCAACAGTTCGTTCCAGTCTAACCACAACAACTGCCTTTGTCTCCATAGCGACATGTGCTTCCACCTCTTTCCATACTCACTTTGGCTTCTCCTCTTCAGTCACCTTTTGCTCAACAGCATCGACCTTTTTGCCCTCCCGGAGAGCCCGCATTCGCGCGAGCTTCTCTTTTCGGCTTTCTGCTTGAGCACTGAGAGACATAATGTGATCTTACAGCTGTTGTCACAGTTTTTGTTAATCACCATTCTTCGATATCAGAACTCTATGTAAACTTTTGCTGACTCATCAATCCCACTTGACGAAACTATAACTGATATCTTCGACATGCATGAAACTAAACTTGACCAGAAAAGATCCAACACTACACTCACACTAATATACCATGTCGTTGCCCGGTCTCAACTTCTCGACAACCGAGACTAACGTCACAGAATCCACACACACCATCGATCTCAAACCAGAGACGGAATGGAGATACGAGGTGGCTATTGGAGGCAAGCTGCATGTCACTCTGCGATCTGGAACCGCTGAAATATTCGGTACCGAGCTGCCTCCTAACAAGGAGCTCAGTATCCAGGGCAAGGGAAGCATCTACACATGGCAGGGCTGCCAGTTTACGTACACAGCAATTGCGGGACCCAAGGGATTGATGTCTGATTACACAACCGAAGACACTCCTCATATGACCATGGCTATTAATTTGCACTTTGCGCTGGAAAAAATGCGTAATGAGGCTGAACAGAAGCCCAAGGATGTGCCTGGGCCTCGAGTTTTGATTGCTGGACCCCCTAATTCCGGCAAGACTTCACTAGCTAAGATCCTGCTGGCTTATGCTACCAAATGTGATCGAAAACCCATCTACGTTTCGCTGGATCCTACTTCTGTGAATCTGGGACCTCCTGGAGGAGTGCATGCTGTTCAAATCACAGATTTGCTGGACGTGGAGACATATGGAGGATTTGGATCGTCGGAAATCAGTGGTCCTCAGAAATTGCAGCCTTTGATTCTGCTGTCAAAGTACTTTGGTTTGGAAAAGACTACTGACAACTTCAAGCTGTTCAAGCGATCTGTTTCTCAGCTAGCCGTTCCTGTTCTTTCAAAGCTCGCACACGACGTTGAAGCTCAAAAATCAGGTCTCATCATTGATACTCCTCGAGTTCCTGGCAACCACAACAAAACTAACGAGGTGAACCTGCTAACTGACGTGGTCAGTGACTTTGGTGTCAACGTCATTGTCGTCATTGGAAACGATCGACTCTACGCTGATCTCATGAAGAAGTACCCCGTTGGAGCATCTGGTCCTACTGTAGTCAAGGTGCCTGCTTTTGCTTGTATGGATGATGATGAGAGCTACAACCGAGATGCTCAGCAGCAGGAGATTCAACAGTACTTTTATGGAGACGCCAAGGAAATGAAACTCGGTCCTCGAATTGTCACTGTCGACTTTTCTACTCTTCATGTCTACAAGATCAAGCCTGCTACTCAGTTTGATGATGAAAAGGCCGAGATGCTGGAGAGAGTCACAGAGGCTAACATTCTGCCCAACACAGTGCTGACAGTGATGCACGCTGCTCCTGGCTCTTCGGAGAAGGAGATTCTCGACTCTGAGGTCCAGGGATACGTCCATGTGACAGAGGTCGACGAGGAGAAGAACAAGGTAAAGATTCTGACTCCTGTTCCTGGACGACTACCTTCTCAGGTCATGCTGCTTGGTGATACTCGATACCATGAGTAAACGAGAGCAGATATAGATAATTATTTGTATATATTCGAAAATGTACTGTATGTGGGCCCGTGTACCAGTAATATTTGTAAATAGCTCAGCATTAGAGATGGTTCAAGTGTCCAGAATGATTCCTATTCGTATAGGACCAGCAACATCCTCTACAACCGCATTTTATCATTAAATTAATTCATTAATAGTACAATATATAGCTAATATACATCTCCATCCTACTTGAGAGACTGGATGAAGTTGTCCAGGTTGTACTCCTCGGTGTACTCTCCCTCGTCCCACAGCTCGCCAAGATCGGCCAGAGCAGGGTTCTTCTTGCCAAGAGAGCCGGTGGCATCCAGACCGGCGTCCTCGGCGTTAGCATCGGCCGCAGCGGTACCGTTGGCTGCAGCCACGTCGTCGACGTTAAAGAGATCAAGCAGTTGATCAGTGTCCATAGAGGAAAGACCCGAGTTCTGCTGGTTGATAACCGTTGAAGCAATGTTGAGCTTGAACTTTTGCAGACCCATAATCTTCTCCTCGAGAGTGTTTCGGGTGATGAGTCGGTAGACGTTGACCACCTTCTTCTGGCCGATTCGATGGGCTCGGTCCATGGCCTGCAGATCGTTCATGGGGTTCCAATCGTGCTCCACAAAGATGACAGTGTCTGCACCAGTCAAGTTAAGACCCAGACCTCCAACATGGGTGGTCAGAAGCAGCACATCAATGGATGGGTCAGCGTTGAACTTCTGGACGATATCGTGTCGATGTCGAGCTTCAGTAGATCCGTCAAGTCGCATGAAAGTGACTGTAGGCATGTACTTCTTGAAGAGCTCGTTCTCGACAATGTCCAGCATGTCCTTCAGCTGACAGAAGATAAGAGCTCGATGCTGCGAAATAACAGGAACATCGCCCTCACTCTGCTGCTTCTTGCTGGCACCATTCTTGGCCTCAGCACCCTTGGTCTCTCCAATACCACAATCCAGCAGGAGCCGCTGAAGAGCCTGAAGCTTGGGGGCGTTGTTGATGGACTTGACACCAGCAGCTCCCCCGTAATGCTTCATAATCTTGCCAAACTTGGGGTGACGCTCGTTGAGAACCAGAGCAGGGTGGTTACACAGCTTTCGCATGTACTGCAGAGCCTGGAACACATGCTGCTTCGACTCGACAGTCTCAGTAGTGATCTCATTCTCCACCACAGACTTTTGCTTCTTGGCAAAGTCACCGTACAGCTCTCGCTGAAGCTCGGAAAGCTCACAGTAGTAGTCCTGGATGATCTTGGGAGGCAGGTCGGAGAGCACGTCTTCCTTGAGTCGTCGTAGAAGGAAGGGAAGAACCTGTTTATGCAGAGCCTCCAGAGCCAGAGCACCAGCCTCCTGCTCCTTGGAAGAAGACTTGGAGTTTCTGGAAGAAGCAATAGGCTTGGCAAAACGCTCGTTGAAGACCTTCTCAGTACCCAGGAAACCGGGCATGAGGAAGTCGAACAACGACCACAGCTCGAGGACATTGTTCTGAATAGGAGTACCAGACAGAATGAGACGGTGGTTGGCGTGGATCTTCTTGACACTCTGGGTGAGTCGAGACTGAGGGTTCTTGATGATATGACCCTCGTCCAGAACACAGTAGTTGTACTGCTGCTTGGTGAAGGTGTCATTGTCGTTTCGACAGATATCGTAAGAGGTGACAACAACATCATACTTGTGCAGAGAGTTGGCATGCAGACATCGCTGAGAGGGGTGTCCAGCGTACATGAGAACAGACAGGAAGGGAGCATAAGTGTTCAGCTCGTGCTTCCAGTGTCCAATAAGAGTAGGAGGACAGACAATAAGCGAAGGAAGAGCTCGAACCTGAGCCATTTCACTCTTAACACCGTTCAGAGTAGCCGCATCGGTGTTGCCAGCTCCCTCGAGCTCCTTGTACTTGCCCTCAAGCTCCTTGTACTTTTCAGCTCGCAGGTAATGGTCCGAAGACACAATGCAAATGGTCTGAAGAGTCTTTCCGAGACCCATATCATCACACAGAATACCGTGCAGCTGGTACTTGTTGAGGAAAGCAAGCCAGTTGACACCATCCTGCTGGTACTTTCGGAGAGTAGCCTTGATACTGACAGGCAGAGGGAAGGGCTTGATCTTGGACACGTCCAGCATCTGCTGCAGGAACTCTCGCTCCTTGTCTCGACCTTCAAGCAGCTCCTTGGACATTCCCTCAGGGTCAGGAATACCACTTTCAAGAGGCACCAGCTTGACAATCTGGGCAAAAGTGGTAGTGGCAATCAGACGCACGTCCTGATCAGCATCAGACATTCGACCCAGAATAGGCACAATGAGGAAGACCACGTAGGGCAGAACATCGTTGCCCATGATGGCAGCCAGGTGGTAGATGCACTCAACAGCTCCCTGTCGTCGGTGGAGAGACAGAGGATCGTTGAGCATAGGCAGAACGATTCGAACCAGCTCAGGGATGGCCTGGAGAGGAAGAGTAGCACAGATGGTAGCGAAACACTTGGCAGCAGCGTATCGCACCACGGCAAACTTGCTACCCAGGTGGGTGAAGACACTGGGCAGAATCTCCATGATCTTGGAATGCAGGTTGACCGACAGACAAGGCACCAGAGCTCTGATGATAGACAGAGAGTCCACCACAGACTGACCGGAGGTGTCTTCAGGCTCGTAGACAGTCTCCGAGTTGAGCTCTGTCTTGAGAGGATCAAACATGATCGACTCGAGCTTCTTGCACTTTTCAAACACCTGGTCACCAAACTCCACCAGCATGCCCTGAAGAGCAGTCTGGGCTCCTCCTCGCTTGATTCGTGCAGCCTTGACTTCTCGCTGGTGAGCAATGACGTCAGCAGGATCAGTCTTGGCCTCCTCCTTTCGCAGAGACAGAATGTTGGACTCCACCTTCTCGTTGAAGTGGAACTCGGGGGTCTCCGAAGTGTCAACACACAGGAAGGCACACAGGTTCTTGATGATCTTGTCGGTGGCTCCAGTCTTACCGGCAGCTCCAAACAGATCAATCAGATGCACAATGGTAGCTGCAGCTCTGTTCTGCAGAATGACATGCTCCTCGCCCTTGATGGAGTCCATGAGAGCTCTAATGACACCGTTGAGCTTGGGAGGAAGGCCACCAATGTGAATGACAGCAGAGGCAAGAACACTCTGGATAGACACATCTCTTTGAGTCTTGGCCTCCTGAGCCTCCTCCATAGCCTGAGAGAGAGCCAGAAGAGAGTCCTCCATCAGCTGACCAGACGAAAGTCGAGCAGTGGTGGAAATGGTCTTTCTGAGCTTGGGGATGTCCACATCGATGAGTTTCTGGGCCTGCTCCAGAGCGAAAGCCTCAGGACCAGCATCAGCCTCTCCCTGAACCAGAATAGGCAGCTGAGGAAGCTTGGCAGCCGTGCTAGCACCTCCTGCATCAGCAAAGACTCGCAGAGCAGAAAGAGCCTGAGTTCGAACAGCCTTGAGGAAGGGGACCAGATCGGCGTACATGGCAGTGGGAGGAGGAGCAACAAGCAACTCAGAGACAGACGGGAGGAAGAGCTTGGCAGAAGGTCCACACTCGTCAAAGATGAGAGCAGCAACCAGACGCTGGGTGGAGTACTTGGAACGAGCGTACTTGTCCAGACGAGGCTGAAGTCCCTGAAGAAGAGACTCGTCACCAAGTCGAAGAAGCTGAGCAAAGGCACCAGCACAAGTAACTCGAATTCGCAGGAAAACATCGTATGGAACGATGCTGATATCTCCAAGCAGAATGGGGTTGTCAATGTTGACCACCAGCTGCTGGCTACCCCAATCAGTCTCCTTATCCGTAGTGGTCTTTCGTTTGGTGTTCTTGTCCACAGAATAAATACCTCCACTGGGTTTGACAAACAGAGTGGTGTCCATCTTGTGACCATGTCGAGCCACACCAATGGGAGTCATCAACAGAGTCAAGTAGCCCACGAAGGGGAACTTGATGAGTTCCTCACTAGGAGCAGCAGCCAAAAGAGCTGTCCACAGCTCATGGGCCAAAGCTGTCACTGCAGGGTTCTGTTCAACCAGAAGAACCTGGAACACGAGTCGCAGCAAGTGAGTGGTGACCCAAGGAGTCTTGCCGTCACCCTTACCAACACCCAGAAGTGTCAACATGGTCGTCAACACACTCTTTCGCACATTGGTGATGCTGTGTCGGAAGAAGGGATACAGTCTGGGAACCAGGTTCTTGAAATCCTGGCTGGGATCCATCTCCGCGTTCACCTGGAGAACATCCAAAACTCGAGGAATGGCACACAGCTTACCCAAAAGATCCATCACGTTACCGATAGATGCACTCAGATCGTCTCTGAGATCGGTCAGGCACTCCCACAGAACACCCATGAGCTCGTTGATACGGTCGGGACGCAGAGAAATGTACTCTGAGATGACGGGGATGAGAGTGGCTGCAGAAACCGCCTGAACATCGTCGTCCGACTCTCTCAGACCACTCAGAACAGCCTCGTAAAGGTCATCGAGGTAGGTCTTGTCCTTGAACAGAAGGTCCGTTCGAACAGACACCAGATATCTCAATCCGAGCATTCCTCCGTGTCTAGCCTCCCACACAGTCATAGAACCAGGCTTGTTGTACTTTTGCAGCACCAGTCCATGCAGAACAGTGAAAGTTGGTCGGATGGTCTTTTCGTCCATATGCAAAAGAAGAGCTCCCAGAGTCTGGCCAGAAGACTCTCGAACAGGGGCAACCACCTGGTCGCCCACGTAGTCGCCGAATCTATCCAGAGCAAAGATACAGCACAGTCTGCATGCCAAATCTTCGATCCACTGGCGGTTTCGAGCGTCGTTCTCCTCGACCGAAGAGCCTCGAACTCGTCCAGCACCCTTACCATGCACCTTGACCACCTCTCTCAATCCCAGAGCTGCTCCATGACGAGTTTCCCAGTTGTCATCAAAGAGATCAACCATAAGAAGCTCACAAAGTCCCTCAAAAGGCCACACTCTGCCCGCTCCTAGCTGAACAATGGGCGAAATGCCCTCAACTAGCAGTTTTCCGTCGTTTTCCGACGTGTGAATGCCTCCCGGAGTGTCACCCTTGATAATAGTCTTTCCTGCGTCCTCCTTCTTGCCACTCACGTCCACAATTCGTACCTTGTTGGCATTGTTTCCCTTTTGCAGCTTTGCTCGACGCTTGGCCATGGCTCTGAGACGTGCAGAAGAGTGTCCATCTGCAGGAGGAGTGGGTGTAGTCTCAGTCTTGACTTCAGTTTTGATTTCAGGAGTAGACTCCACCTTGACCTTCTCAACTACGGTAGTCTCGACCTTAACGTCGGACTCGTCGAGAAGACCGTCCTCCATATACTGTCCTGCGAGACCCAGACGGCTATTTAACGTCTTCTTTTGCTTTTGGAGACGCTCAATGGGGTCCAGGTTGGCGTACATGTCTTCGTATTCCTTTCCTCCGCTTCCCAGCAGCTTGCCTCCAAACTGAATCACCTTTTCCAGATCAAATGTTTCGAAATTGAGCATTCCATCGGAAAGAAGCGATATATCGAGATTGGTCGAAGTAGGGTTTCCTTCTCCGTCCTCGTTTTTGACTTCACTTTTCACCGCCAGGTTATCGGCCAAAGCGGCATCTGAAGCCTCCTCGGCATTGGGGTCCCACTGAGGACAGTTGGCTACAATGCCTCCAATTGCTCGAGCAGCTGCAATTCGTGTATCCCATTTTTTCGACTTGAGAAAGGGAAAAACTCGTCCGAGAAGATTGAAGAGTTCCTCGGGATGGCTCTTTTGAACATCTGCCAGCTGGTCTGCGGCAGTATTACGCACAAATGCTGATGAGCCCGTGTCTAGTAGCAGTACAAGACGATCTAATCGAGACATCTGGGTTAGTATACTTGGTCATGGTATATAGTTGGAGCATGAGACATGTGATGAGTCTGCTGCAGTCATGAGACATGGAACAATGGCATGTTTTATGATGGATCAAACGAAGACTCATTTCGTACGTCTCGCTTGCTGTCATACTTTGTCCCGATGTTCCCCTCTGTCCCTTTTCCATCTCATGTCTCTCTGCCCTTGATGGTCACAATGGATAGACTCAAAATTAAGGCTCCATTGACATCACAACAACATATGCCTTGATGCACCATCCTCCACGCTCTTTCTTCCTCTCTTTCGACTCACCTATAATACAATCACTGTTGCTTGCGTCCTAAATCTCACTGCTTGTCGAACCTCGCTGATGTCGTTTTGCCTTGTCGAAATAAATTGTTTCCTCGCGTTAGTACTCAAGCCATTTAGAGTTCCCACCCAGGATACGCGTAGTAATCGTAGGACAGGTGTAGGGGTCCAATTTCCTGTCAAAAATCGCTGCTGACTAGCTGGTTGTAGTCTGGAACGCCCTTAGATTCGCCCCACGTGTTGCTTTTTCCAATACTCACTCGTTGACCGACCGTTTTGCCGATTTCCAATTTTTGCAAACTGGCGGCCCCCATCGTTAAGTACACTACTTTTATATGCGTAACGACGGCGTCAATAGAGTTCTACGGAAAAGTTTGATATATTGTTCGGGTAGGGTAACCCTCCCAAGATTGCGCTTACGTAACGTCAACTGGGTGGAATTTAGATCCGGACTAAAGCGGAAGTTGTGGAGGGGCGCTGACCAATTAGGAAAGGTCGGTTGGTCGACTCTTTTTGGCCTCGAAAATCGACATTTTCCAAATTTCACCAACGCCACAGAATTCACTCTCTCAGCCTTGAATTCACATACATTCGTCGATTTGAAGACGCATGAGTGCTGCGGGCCCGCCATTGGGAGGGTTACCCGGCCGTGGCACTTGGCAAGGCCCCCAGCCCACCACTATTTCTGACAACGCCTTCTTCAAACTGCGCAGAGTGAAGATCAAAGTCGCAACGGCGAAATAGAGCGGGTTTTAGGGTTGCCACGATGACGGCGAATGAGATGGAGGATAATGGCTGTGAAAAGGATGCCACAGGAAAATGAAAAGAAATGAAAAAAAATGTTGAAAAAAAAATATGAAATGGCAAGTATGGTGATTTCCGGGGGTCACGTGATCATACACAACGACCACAACGCTTCTCCACTTCTCTTTTATCTACTCCATCTTCACTCCCAAGCCCGCCCGCGATTATGCAAAATTAAAGTACTGCGTGAGATGGAAGTCATGGAAGGATGGAAGGGGGTGTAATTGTACTTGAAGATCAGTGAAAAGGAAATCGAAAACTATGCTTACTAAGCTCGGAATCAAAACGACGCTCACCTGAGCACTGTCGGCTAACAGTACATGTGCTCCTCCACTCGTAATATATGCTACTGACAGCCTCATTAGACTAGATTATACTGTAGACTGGTGTGACAAGGTGTGCACTGGAGGTGCACGGCGAACAGACAATGACTCTTGAGGTGCTACGAGTCTAATTGAGGTGCTGAGTGTCGGAAATTGGCGATGGCGATGCGCCGAGTCTTATCCGCCTTGTCCGAGCGAAGTCGCATCTATAGCGCCCGTTCTAGACCGGTTCTCCTGCTGAGCAATAAAGCTTCAATTAGAGCCCGATGGGTGTGATTTCAGCTGGGTGAAAAATTTCAAAGGGCGAGCTTATTTCACAGGGACTTTGAAAAAAGCCTAAAATGTGTCATTGGGAGCAGTAGCAATTAGTCATAGTGTAAAGAGAGCTACAGAGCGTATATAAAAGACTTTGAAGTCCCCATCTTTAGTCTCTTCTTTTTTTCCTTCCCCCAGATAGATTCTTCTCTCCCCACAACTAACAACAAAAGAATCAACAAAAATGTGCGCAACAGATAACGCCCCCGCTGCTAACGCTGCCCCCGAGCAGCCCTCCACCGTCGGAGTTGAGGTCGGACACACCGGCGAGCAGACCAATCCCTACGGAGCCAACCCCGCGGATTTCCTGTCCAACGTGTCCAAGTTCCAGCTCATCGAGTCTACTCTGCGAGAGGGAGAGCAGTTCGCTTCTGCCTTCTTCGACACCGAGACCAAGATTGAGATTGCCAAGGCTCTGGACGACTTCGGCGTTGACTACATCGAGCTGACCTCCCCCGCAGCATCGGAGCAGTCGCGGTCCGATTGCGAGGCCATCTGCAAGCTCGGTCTCAAGGCCAAGATTCTCACTCACATCCGATGCCACATGGACGACGCAAGACTGGCCGTCTCCACTGGTGTTGACGGTGTCGATGTCGTCATTGGTACCTCCCAGTTCCTGCGACAGTACTCGCATGGTAAGGACATGAACTACATTGCACAGTCCGCCGTCGAGGTCATCGAGTTCGTCAAGAGCCACGGCATTGAGATCCGATTCTCGTCCGAGGACTCTTTCCGATCCGACCTCGTCGATCTGCTCAACATCTACCGAACCGTCGACAAGATTGGTGTCAACCGAGTCGGTATTGCCGACACTGTGGGCTGCGCCAACCCCCGACAGGTCTACGAGCTTGTGCGAACCCTCAAGTCCGTTGTCTCCTGCGACATTGAGTGCCATTTCCACAACGATACCGGCTGTGCCATTGCCAACGCCTACACCGCTCTGGAGGCTGGTGCCAACCTCATTGACGTCTCCGTCCTCGGTATTGGTGAGCGAAACGGTATCACCTCTCTTGGAGGTCTGATGGCCCGAATGATCGCCGCTGACCGAGACTACGTCCTGTCCAAGTACAAGCTGCACAAGCTGCGAGACCTCGAGAACCTGGTTGCTGACGCCGTCCAGGTCAACATCCCCTTCAACAACCCCATCACCGGTTTCTGCGCCTTCACCCACAAGGCCGGTATCCACGCCAAGGCCATCCTGGCTAACCCCTCGACCTACGAGATTCTCAACCCCGCCGATTTTGGTCTGACCCGATACATCCACTTTGCCAACCGTCTGACCGGCTGGAACGCCATCAAGTCGCGAGTTGACCAGCTCAACCTGCACCTGACCGACGCCCAGTGCAAGGATGTCACTGCCAAGATCAAGAAGCTCGGTGACGTTCGATCTCTGAACATTGACGATGTGGACTCCATCATCCGAGAGTTCCACGCCGACGTGACCAACACCCCCACCGTGGCTGCCACCGAGGGTGCTGCCGTCGAGGACGAGCCTGCCGCCAAGAAGGCCAAGACTGAAGAGTAGAATGTTTGATTTCCTGTTCTTTGGTGTAAATTATAGCATGTAAAATAACCTACAATAAAAGTTGAATAAGAAAAGAAGGTGTACATACTGTTAGGTGGTTGAATGATACAGTAGCTGGTGCATACACTGATTGCTTATCTATAGCCCCTCTTCTCAGATAGCCATTAATTACTTTACCTCACTCTGATTAACTCGAGTGCAATTTTTTCAGCTGAGTATATGTCAAATTAGGTGTTCTGATCCACCAGTCTGGAGCTTCGGAGATAGAGGACGTAAATGTACAACAGAGATGTATTGGCGCATGTACGGCGACGTAATACGCCAGAGATGCGTCCAGGAGGCGCCCCAGGTGAGTCATATCTCTGTGAGCGTTTTTTTGGCGCTTTTTGGTTGCTTCTTGCTGTGTATGGTGGGTAGAGGTGCAGCAGGATAAGTGTACGTATGAGTTGCGGATTCGGAGTTTAAATCCGGCGATTTTTGTATAGCAGGTGGGGTGGTAAGTGGGATGAATCGATTCAGCTTGTCCTTGTGATTCCAGCAGCATATTTTTATACTAGTTTTGCCTAATTAGGAGGACTAGTTACTTAATGAACCCTTCATTCATACACTGCAACGCTAGATCTTCGTCGGTAGGCCTACAGTAGCGCCATTGTCTCGCTAATTCAGCAGCAGCAGTGTCTGTATACACGTGCGCAACAGAGATTTACGGTGACTGTCTTTAGACCGTTTTAGAGATTTTTTCAGAGTCTTCACGTTCGTCCTTCATTAGACCCACTCTACGCCCACTCTTATCTCTTTTCGGAATGCTAATTAAATTACTGCTATTAAATGTGATATGAATGTTAGACGACATAGTCGTAGTGGCTCAAGAGCGTTTGATGCTAAGGTGGGGGATTCTGGGTAGTATAAGATGGTCTTGAAGAGGTCCGGGACAGGTTTTTTCTGTGTTTTTGTTCTTTTCGTAGCACCTCCATTCACCTCCTCCAACTGATATGACTCTGGTGAATCTTGCAATGGTCAAGAGCTCCCTTCCACGTGACACTCTTATCGTGCTCTGTTCGAAATGGATGGGCCACCAGGGCCTCCAAAATGCACTGGGCCGACCCTCCAGGAACCACCTGGCACGCACTCAAGTGTCCGGAGTTGCATCCCCAACTGTAGTCCTCGTTGGTGTATAGAGACAGAGTCTGTCTAGTAAGCTGATGCAAAGGGTTCTTCTTGTGTCGAGGACCAAATGGAAGAGGATGAGTGTTAGATAGAATCAAACACAGCATCCTCTCTCCTCGAGAACATGAGTCCATGGCAAAATCAAACGTTGGCACATTCGAGTGAGGTAATTGTTTCACCTGCCAGCCCTTTGGAACCTGACAATCTGAGCGAGAAGTGACCAATGTACCTTCGGGAATCCATTCTGGAACCTCACACGAGCTCTCGTCGTCGGTGACGTATGCGTGGAGTCGTTGTAAGAAGACAGTATCGGAGCTCACGTCTCCAATGAGCAGATCTTCGAAGTTCCACACGAAAAAGTTGGTGATAGTCTGAGAAAAAAAGTACCAGATCAGGAGAAGCGTCACCACAGAGGAAACTATTTTCAGGCTGCCCGAGCGCATCTCTTTGATAGTTTGAAAGTCCTCTAACAAATCTTTTGGCGTTTTCTCGGTTTTTTCCGGGGAGAACGAATCATGTCTTGTATGCGCGTCAACTTGCATCTCCGAGGCTGTGTTATTAAGCGAGATTTCTTGGCATGGTGTAGTGACGTCATTTGGGGGCGTTTCGGAGGTCATCGGAGATTGTGAAAGTGGTGAAACGAGTTGGAATCGACAAAGGCGATCCTAGTTTCACCTATAGAGCAACCCACGCTACAGTTCAGGCTTTCAGGGCCCGGTTTAGCCCCACCCTTCTGTTACACCCTAACCGTGGTTAAATGTAAGAGAGTGTCTCAGTATAACAATACAATACAAGTATAACGACTAAAGGGAATTGAGCTATGTGACATTGGTGGAGGTGGTATTCTGGAGACTATGGAGTTATCTGATTTAGATCACCATTCTTTGTATCCAGTCAACTTTGTACTGATTATGTAATGCGTACTTACGGATGTTGGCTTAGCATACTCAGTGCTTACTTAAGGGGAGGATGGACAATCTCTTGTAGACGTTTTGAGTCGGTAGAATGAACCACCAAAAACAACAACGGGGTAAAGCGATCCATTTCAATCGCCATGCCACCTCAAAACGTCAAAAACACCACTCAATCACCCTTAACACCCCCTTCTCCACCTTCCCCATATTATCTCTACTTAAGCTTCTACTTAGCCCATAGACTAAGGGGCAACTGTAATCAACTCGATCATAGGGGCTGGCGGAGGAACAGAAGCTGGTGAGGTACCAGAACAGTGAGCTCTAGAGCCAATTCACCACTTTATTCACACTCGATAAGTCACCCCTCTCCTCCATATCTCCCACCCTCCTATTCCTCACATGCTGCTCGACTTCCGGGTAACTAACTTTCTCCTGCTGCACACTATGGTCAACACACAGCAAAGTTCAGCAAGACGTCGTCGACGACAGTCATTAATACACAGCACAAGATGCCCGAATCCAACCAGTCTGGCGAGGCCATTTTCCGTGAGTACAAGAGATGGTTAAAAGATCGATCCACTCGGTCACGTGACCTCTCACCCACATTTTCGACCGACTTATGACCCCCATACTAACTAAGGCTCTGCGGAAATGTCTCTGGTCCAGCTGTACATTGCCAGTGAAATTGGCCGAGAAACGGTCATGTCTCTGGGCGAGCTGGGTCTCGTGCAATTCCGAGACCTCAACAAGAAGGTCAACGTGTTCCAGCGAAACTTCATCCAGGAGGTTCGACGATTGGACAATGTTGACCGACAGTTGCGTCTGTTTGAACGAGAATGTGAAAAGGAGGGTCTGACTCTGGAGGACGGAGATCCTCACAGTGCTGCTTCTGCCTCTGATATCGATGCTTTGGTTGCTCTTGGCGACACTCTTGAAAAGCGAATCACCGAGCTTCGAGATGCCGAGGAGCGAGTCACCGAGTCTCAGACTGAGTCCCAGGAACTGAGAGCTGTTCTTACCAAGACTGCCCAGTTCTTTGACCAGCGAGCTGGTGGAAGCGGTAGCCGAGACATTGAGTCTCAATCGCTGCGAAACGTGCAGTTTGTCGCTGGAGTCATCCCTCGAGACCGAGTCGAGGTGCTGGAGCGAATTCTGTGGCGAGTGCTTCGAGGAAACCTGTTCCTGGAGACCGCCGAGTTCGGAGGCGACGACGGCGACAAATCCGTCTTCATTGTCTTCTCTCACGGAGCCGAGATCATCTCCAAGGTCGAGCGAATCGCCAAGACTCTGGACGCCCACCTGTACTGGATTGCTGATGATGTCCGAGAACGAGAGAACCAGCTGCAGGAAGTCAACCAGAAGCTGTCGGACATTGACATTGTGTCGCAGCGAACCCGACACACGCTCAACACGGAGCTGCGGCTTATTGCCCAGAAGCTGCCCAACTGGCGGGTCATTGTCATCAAGGAGAAGAGCGTCTACTCCACCCTGAACCTGTTCCAGTACGACACCAACCGAAAGGTGCTCATTGGTGAGGGCTGGGTGCCCAAGGACGACATCTCCAAGGTCAAGACGACTCTCAAGTCCATCACCGACGAATCCGACGTTGAAATCCCCTCGGTGCTCAACGTCCTCGAGACCTCTCGAACCCCTCCCACCTACCACCGAACCAACAAGTTCACCAGCGCCTTCCAGCTCATTGTGGACGCCTACGGTATCTCTTCCTACCGGGAGGTCAACCCCGGTCTGCCCACCATCGTCACCTTCCCCTTCATGTTCGCTATCATGTTTGGTGATATCGGACACGGTTTTATCCTCTTCCTCGCCGCCTTTGCCCTTGTCTACTACGAGGGCAGCATTGGAAAGATGAAGCGAGACGAAATCTTCGACATGGCCTACCAGGGACGATACATTCTGCTGCTCATGGGCGCCTTCTCCGTTTACACTGGTTTCATGTACAACGATATCTTCTCCAAGTCCATGACCCTGTTCAAGCCCGGATGGGCCTGGCCCGAGTCCTGGAAGGAAGGACAGACCATCCAGGCCCACCAGACCGGTGTCTATGCCTTTGGTCTGGATCCTACCTGGCACGGAACCGATAACAACCTGCTGTTCACCAACTCTTACAAGATGAAGCTGTCCGTTCTCATGGGCCACGTCCACATGACCTACTCTTTCTTCCTGTCGCTGGTTAACTACATCTTCTTTGGCTCTGTTGTCGACTTCTGGGGTAACTTTGTGCCCGGTCTGCTGTTCATGCAGGGCATTTTCGGTTACCTGGCCCTGACCATTGTCTACAAGTGGACCGTGGACTGGGTTGCCATTGGTCAGCAGCCTCCCTCGCTGCTTGATACCCTCATCAACATGTTCCTTGCCCCCGGTAAGGTCCCTGTTCCTCTGTACCCCGGCCAGGCCTTCGTCCAGGTTGTGCTTGTGGCTGTTGCTCTCATCTGTGTGCCCTGGCTGCTGCTTGTCAAGCCTCTGTGGCTGCGACGAGACATGCAGAAGCATGCCTACGAGCAGGTGTCCGGCAACGGAGGTCCTCTGGATCTGCTGGACGCCCCCGATCAGCTCGATGAGACGGTCGGAGACACCCCCGGTGATGCTACCGGAGGAGACGACTTTGACGACGAGGAGGAGGAGGAGCATGGATTTGGAGACATTGTCATTCACCAGGTCATCCACACGATTGAGTTCTGTCTCAACTGTGTGTCCCATACAGCTTCTTACCTGCGTCTTTGGGCTCTGTCTCTTGCCCACGCCCAGCTTTCCACTGTTCTGTGGGACATGACTCTGCAGGCCGCCTTTGGTTTCACTGGCGCCCTTGGAGTCATCATGACCGTAATCCTCTTTGGAATGTGGTTTGTGCTGACCGTGGTCATTCTGGTCTGTATGGAGGGTACTTCGGCCATGCTGCATTCGCTGCGTCTGCATTGGGTTGAGTCCATGTCCAAGTTCTTTGAGGGTGAGGGTACTCCCTACGAGCCCTTTTCTTTCAAAGACGAACTGGCTACTAACTAATAGCCTAGCATTCTAACAAATAATACAAACATTCACGTACCTTTGAGGTGTAGTTATTAGCTCTATTGATAGCATGTATATCTCTTCGTCAACACTCCTTTACTCCTGATGAGCTTTAATGGCAGTCCACAGCTTATGGTTCTCTCCAAGAGTGTATGTGAGAGTCTTCTGACTGTATCCTTTTTCTCCCAGGAAACCAAGGTCATCAATAACATCGTTCAAAAGAATAGCCTTGCCTACGAGCTGACTGCTTCCAAGACCCTCGTTATTGATGTGAACCACGTGAACATGGAGGTGGTAATAAGAGGGCTGGTAATGAACAAAGACTCGTAGGAAAGATTTGTCAACACCGTACTTGTCCTTCACCACCTTGTAGATGTCTTCTCTGAGTTCCTTGAGCCACTCAATATGAGAGTTGTTAAGGTCTCTAATAGAAGTAATGGGTTTTCCACTTTCTCCCTGACCCTCGAGGTTTCTCAAGGAGATGGCAACCAGGTACATTGAGTTGACATTCTTTCTATCCCACTTCATATCAGGCAGAAGAACAAACGAGTCTTCTTTTCGGTAGATGACATCTTCAGCCTCCTTTCCGTGGTACAGGATGTTTTGCACCCACTGAATTCGACCTCCAAGCTGAGTCTCGATATAAGGCCAGGTAACCTGCTTGTATAGTTCGGGAGTCTCGACCACCATTCTCACCTGCTGCTGAGAGTACTTTTGGATATGAGTCTCTGAAGCAGGATAAATCAGATTGATCTTGACACCAGGTCGCTTCTCCACATCCTGAGCGAGAGTGGCGAGGTTCCAGTGGTACACATCGTTGTTTTCCAGCTGTTTGATCTCGGGGAAGATCTCTGGTGAAGCAAACTGTTTCAGGTACTCCTCATCAGTGACTTCGAATGGCAGTTTTTCGACCGTCAGAATCGCTTTATCTTCGCCGATTGTGCCTAGAAGAGTGACAGTCTTGGACTGGCTGTTGAAGTTGAGCAATTGTGTGAATTTGAAGTCTCTGACTCTGTTCATTGTGGTGGTGGAGTGAACGAAACTATTTGGACCTTGCAGATAATATGAACAGTATTCAGAGAATGTAAGACGGCTTTCAGATGAGGTTTGGGTTGATTAATAAGCACCAAAATTGACCACATTGGTATAATCGCTTCTGCCATCATATTCCTACAATTTAATTTCTAATATACCAACTCTTTCTTCTACCACTCTCACTCGTATCTACACCACATCTTTCGTTCACACGATAAAGTTCTCGACATGTCAAATGTCTGCAGCCTTAGCGAACGATTCTTTTCATTATTTCAGCATCTAACCTATCTTTAAACAGTCACGCAATGTCAACACCGGCTACAGGACTCTCTACGGGCGATACTACACATACAGCGACGGCGAGTGCCACGTCACAAACGCCCCTCGAGGTGCTGCAACAAATCGATTTCATGCCTCATGTCCAGGCTCTTGTTTCCAAGATTGTCAATGGTCAAATTTCAGTCAAAGACGCTGACAACGAAAGTGGAGCTGTGAAGGTGCGAATTGCCAAGGCCAAGGCCGCTCTGGCTGAAATGGACGGTCTGGATGAAACCATCCATTCGCGACAGGCGAAAATCGTGTCTCTTGACCAGCAGATTCAGAAGAAGCTGGAGCTTCTGAAATCGTTCAAACAGATGGCCGAAGCTGAGGGCTTCGACCTGTCGGAACCTACAGATTTGAAGAAAGAGGGATCTACTGCTGAAGCTCCTCTAGCAGGTACCAAGACCGAAGTGCCTGAAAATGCCATTGAAGAGGATGTGGAGATGAGCTAGAGGGGAAACTGAAAGGCTCCACCTACGATACAAGGAGGCTCGGTACCACATAAGTAAGCGTGGCATCGTACAGACGTCCTCGCATTAAGTGTGGTACGATATCGTACATACGTCGTACTCTATGCTACCTCACCTTCCATGTTCAGCTATACATTCCCCACACTGTGAGTTGGTGTGCAGCAGAGCATTGAGGGGTGATATTGGGGTGAAGAATGAGGAGTAGGGTGGAGCACAGTGGCAAATTTGAAATTGCAGTGAGTCGATATGTCCCTTCCGTATGGTCTAGATGGGATATGGCTCATCTCACTACTCCTTCAAAGTTTCAGACCTGTATCAGGCTCACTACCGTATTCGGATTCGTGACCACATGACCTGTCTTACAACCTTGACCTCAACGGACCACCAACTTCGTCTCACTTGTTTCTTGTCTTGTCCTCCCAGCTCTCAGGAAGTTTCACTTTTGTTTAAAGTCCATATAGCTAAATTGCTCCGTCACTGTTATACCTAATACAAAACTAACCATACCTGAACCCTCTTGCAACCGTACCTAAACCATCAACACCTAATACTGCTACCACACACCACCACCACACCCACCACCATAATGCTCCCCACCACCCTCTCAAATCCCTCGTCGACATGCGTGTCCGTGGGCTCCGACACAGAGTACCAGCGCTATTTGTCAGGCACTCCGTCCGAAGTCACGTCGGTGCCTTCACGACCCCTGTCTCGAAGCTCCACGTTATCGGGCATCTCTACAACCGCCACTCTCGACGGTGTCGAGGGTAAGAGAACACGTGGCCGGCTCCACGACCTGATTCCCACGTCGGACGCCTCGCCAGACATTGGCCACAGCGAGCCCCATGCCCAGCCGGACGACGAGGTGCGCCAGATTGAGGCCCCCAACAGTGCCCAGACGGCCCGTCTACAATCTACTAACAACAACAGCCACAGTGTCGACGTGAACTCGACGACCCCCACGCTGTCTGCATCGCCTGACGAACACATGCAGCTGGACAAGGGCACCACTCGGCCGGTCACCATCGAGGAGAAGATTGAGCTGATGGAGGGGGGTCCCCAAAGCGATCTGCCCAACGAGAGCGATTTTGCATAGCCCTTGACCGGGGTGCGCTCCCACCTCTTTTTATATTATTCGTTTTTTCAACTAGCATCTATTAACAATTTGGCACGCTCCGAAATACCAACCAAATACACTTGTATATTATTAGCCCATGGGATAGTGTAGGGTCGACGGACTATCCTAACACCCTCTCTAACGTCTCATCGTACATCGCAGATAGTTACACCGGATAAGGTTACAAGCGGGGATGTGACCAAAGCGGTGGTAAACGTGGCAAAGAGAGGTGGGAAGATGAAATGGTTTGTAAAAATATATGTTTTGCTTAGTAAGCGTATTCGCATCATGGTGTGCTTCGTAATTCCCCTTTCGTTTTCTGTCCAGGATCAACCACTTACTACACCAGCCTGACACAACCAATCACAAGACGTAAAAGAGGACTTTTTAGTACGACTGATTTGGATCAACGGGAAACAACAATTGAATAAAAAATGCAAAGGAGGAAATTGTTTTGGCGGCCGTTTTAACACAGTCCAATTGCTCAATTCTGGTTTAATCGCATTTTTCTGTCCAGTAAATCTCTCACACTCCACCGTCTTCTTTTTCCCTCCGCTTCGCACTTGCTTTGTCAAGGTTACTCCGGGTAACCCTGGGTACGCATTTTTCACTTTTGCAAAGTTCCCGAGTTTGAAAGACTCTCACCACCAAACACCGAAATGTCGACTGCCGTCCCGTCTCTCGGCGAAATCAACGCTCTCAACGTGCCCTCGCTCCCGGGCAATCTGAACACACCCAATCAGACCCCCGCCTGGACCAACAACGCCCTGTGGGCCTACCTGACCGAGACCTACAACAACATTGCCGCCAAGCGAAGCGGACTCAACCTGGTTAACCCCGGCACTCTGGAGAACCTCAACAAGGAGGTTTCCAAGGATGTGTTCCTCACCAACTACTTCTTCACCGGTCTGCGAGCCGAGATCTCCAAGACCTTCAGCATGAACCCCGCCTTCCAGGTGTCCCACTCCTTCTCTCTGGGCTCCAAGGTGCTCCCCCCCTACGCCTTTGCTGCCTTCTTCGCCAATGACAACTTCTTCATGCAGGGCAACATTGACAACGACTACTCTGTGGCCGCCCGAATGCAGTACTCCTGGTCCAAGGAGTGTGTCTCCAAGGTGAACGCCCAGCTGCAGAACGGCCAGCCCGCCATGATTCAGCTTGAGCAGGATCTGCAGGGTGCTGACTTCTCCATCAACTTCAAGTCCCTGAACCCCTCCGTTCTGTCCGGCGGCCTGTCCGGTGTCTTCATTGGATCTCTGCTCCAGTCCCTGACGCCCAAGCTGGCTGTCGGTCTGGAGGCCATGTACTCTGCCCAGGACCCCCGAATCGGCGAGGCTGCCGTCTCCTACTTCGGCCGATACGTCTCTGGCGACTGGGTTGCCTCCGCACAGCTCCAGCAGATGGGCATGGTCCAGGCCTCTTTCTGGCGAAAGATCACCGACAAGGTCGAGGCTGGTGTTGAGGCCAACCTGGCTCTGCTCGGCAAGCCCAACCCCATGATGGGCGGCGTGTCTGGCCCCGAGGGAACCACCACCATCGGTGCCAAGTACGAGTTCCGACAGTCCGTTTTCCGAGGCCAGATCGACTCCACCGGAAAGGTTTCTTGCCTGCTGGAGCGACGGGTGCTCCCCGTTGTGTCTCTGCTGTTTGCCGGCGAGATTGACCACGTGGCCAACACCTCCAAGGTCGGTCTCGGACTGCAGTTCGAGGCTGGCGCCGACGAGGAGATGATGGCTCAGCAGCAGCAGATGATGATGGAGCAGCAGCAGCAGCAGCAGATGTAAATAGTAGATAGATAGCGCTGTATCAATGTCATGAACGATCGACCATACAAAGGAGCTGTAGGGATGAACATAGAGGATATATTTGTAGTTTTAGTTGTAGATTGGATCATGTCTTGCCATAAAGTAGATCTGATCTGATCTGATCTGGTTTTTAGATCCCTTCTAAGCAAGATCGCAAAACGTTGATCTTAAGAGATGGATCTGTCAAAAGGGAGATTATAGTGCAATTGAAATAAAGAAGACCTAAAAGTAGCGATGGGTTGTTACCTTACTGTAGCGATACTCTGATCATCTGGATCAGTTCGTGTTAAGTACAGCATGGTTGACTTTTAGCACACAGAGTTCATACACAGTCACTTGCCTACTTGTATTCACACCTTTGATCCTGATTGGAATTGACAAGATAGAAGGAAGATGGCATTCGATACTTCAACTACAGGTGCATTTAGAACTGACTGAGAATCTCAGGTTCATTTTCTTACACTACTGTACATCAGAACAAGCGAACAGTATGGGTGATGAACTATAGCTCGATTTCAGGAGGACACTTCATAAGGCAAGTGCAAGAGGATCTGCTATGGTCTTAATTGAATAATGTGTGGGTTTGGGTGTACATTATCTACTAATGAATCATTCCTTCGCCTTCCACAGCAGATGGTGATCCCATCATAAACGTTCAAACGTGATGTGGAGCATGAGAGAGTACCACCGTAACAGAACGTGTGAAGACAGTCATGCATTGAAACCTGGCGTCTTCTGCCTTCTTGTGGTGTACAATCCACTCTACCTTTACGCTGCTGCACTTTTACAGTTCTCTTCTTCGTCAGATGCTAGATTACAAGTATAAATAAGTTAGAGACCTGCTCTACTGTTGAGCAAGGGTGATTGTGGGGTCTTAAGGGGTGCGCACGTCCGAGTCGTCGACGTTGATCTCCATCCAGTCGTCGTCCATCGACTTGAAGGTCATGGTATCGGTTTCCAGAATGTTGTTCCATCGAGCAAAGGGATGTCGGAGACCAATGAAGGCGACAGCCGAAGCACCAGTGGTGTAGAACTTTCGGATCGCAGATCGGGCGTCAATAGGAGATCGGGGCTTCTCAGAGGTTCCCATAACACCTGCGGATTGTGGTCGTTGAGGTGTGATGTTAGCAGGCAGGGGGGAACCCATGAGTTGTCGCTGGAACTCCTGATCTGGGGTTCGAGGGGACAGTTGCAGTTGCATTTGCGACACGGATCGTTTGAGAGTCACCTGGGACAGTCGTTCGGTCAGCTTGGGTTTCGAAGGAGAAGAAGCTGTGATGTCTGATCGAGCAAGGTGTTCAGAAATGTCCACAGAGATGTCTCCATCGTCCTGGCGATCGTTCTCGTCGACGCCGAAGGTCTCAATGATATCGTCGAGGGTGGAGGACGAAGAAGCAAAGAGCTCGTCGTACTTGCTGGGTTGCAAGTGGCCAGAAATGTCCCAGGACGAGTCAGAGAGAGTGGAGTTGGCCGAGTCAAGGTCAGGAGACGATTGCAACGAAAGAGAAGAGTAGGGGGGAGAGGGAGAAGGGGAGGGAAGAGATGAGTAGGGAGAAGAATCGGAACCAAGAGTGACAGAATCGTGTTCCTCAGAGTCATAGTGGGTAGGGATGGACAGATTATCGATCTGGGTCGCCAAAAAGTCCATATCCAGTTCACCAGAGGTGGCAGTCTTTGTCTCCTCTTCCTCCTCCACCTTGGTAGCGTCTTCATCCTTTTCCTTGGGAGGAGGGGGAATGTATCCCGAGTTGTTGGGGTTCAGGGACACCAGTTTTTCCTTGAGGTCGATTTCAGGAATCAGCTGGTCCAGATAGTTCTCTATGTACTCCTCCTTTGCGCCTTCCTCCAGTTCAGGCGCTTTGATCTGGTCCAGGAAGCAGCAGCTCTGTTCGAGGGCCCTTCTGAGATCGTCTGCAATCTTGTAAGTCGATCTGAACAGTTCTACGCGCCAATATCGTCCTGGAATGGGCTGTGGGAAGATGAATTGCGAAAGGGAGGTTCTCCAGAGTCTCAGTTTCGGCAAGATGGCCTGCACTGCGTCTCCGCACTTGATATAGGTGACTTTATCGTTATGCAGAGTAAAGACCTGGAATCTTCCGTGGGCCACGATACGTTCCGAGATAGCACAATGAACAGGCGGTAGTTGTTCCCAGGGGTCAAGATTAGGGCCAGTTTCGTCGTCTGCTTCTGTCAAAGTGGCTCCCGAAGAGATACTCGACGCGTAAGTTCCTGAAGCAGATCGTGAGCCGGGTCTAGATCTCAGCTGGACGTTTGCGAGTTCGGATCCCGGGGCAAAGCTCGCGTTCCTTTTGCCTTCCAGTTGCTGGGTGTGTCGTTTGAGAGCGCCTGCTGGAATGGAGAACTGGATGAGCTGCGACAGGTCATGGTCAAAGAGAATGGTACGTTCCTGCTCGGTGGGCAGCTGTAGTTCTCGTTTGTGGGCCAGAGTGGCGTCCAGGTCCGACAGGGACGATTTCTTTGACAACATTATTGCATGGGAGTTGAAGTGGTTGAGCAGTCTCTCTCCCTCGGAGATGTTTCAAGTCAGGGGTCGAAAGGGATAGTGTATATATGTAAGCTCTGGCGCACCTCGTTTGTACTAGCGGGGTACTCGTACTAAAAAGAAGGGCTTGGGGTGAAGGTCTTTTTGAATGGAGGCTGTTCGGTCCGAGAGTCGGAGATGTGACTGGTCTGCTGTGTGGATGAAAGTGTGGAAAACGCCAGGTGCATATCCACCCACAGGTCGCACTGCGTCTAAGGTCATGTTATAATTAAACGTTGAGACAAGTGAGAGTCAGTTTTGAAACGACCCTACAAAATTTGGGGGTGACAATCATACAACAAGGGGGTTAAGGGCATGTGGGCCCAAATTATTATAGTGGCGGGTGCACCGAAGCGTATTATGGCGCCATAAGAGCGAGAATCTGATCAACACGAGGCTGGTCTTCGGTGGCGCTGTTTGAAATACCGTCCATATACCCGCGTCTCTTCTTTTGCTGCTTCCTCGCACTGTATACAAACTCTGACCATATGCAAATTTCTCCCTGTAACAGGCTTTGTTTGCCTGCCTCGCGATGGCCCGTTAACGCCCCCTGACTTGTCCCAAAGCTAAAACGCGGTCAACTCGTAGATTACTCCCCTGAAACGGGATACAGGTAAATAGACAGGTACAGAGCAGCAACGTGAAAAACAGAAGGCCTTGCGACCGCTCAGACCGTTAACAATCTAACGTGGATAACGCACCGAGCGTCTGCCGCTGGCTGGAGGGTTCCAAAGACACAATCCGAACTATACAACCTCAGAGCATATCTCCAGATCTATCCATTCTTGAATGGTTCCTGCGTGCCAGCCTTCCTAATTAGTCGTGTGAGATGGGGATATTATCCATGTATGGGGAGGGTACGAGAGCGGGAAGAAAAAACGATGTGGCATTCTTGCTCGTGCATCCTGTACCTGCCACCTCCCACAATTGCCCCGCTATTTTTCACCTTGCCACTTGTTAGAATCACATGGAAATTTTTTGGCATCTGCCCTCTTACCCCCCATCCCATAGCTCGTATCGTTATACAGTATAATTAGACCTCATACACGCGTTGGGAGTAAGCAAGAGATACCAGCATTTTTTCAGATAACCCAGCCCATCAGGCCTCAATGGGTAGCATGAGAAATATTGTCGCCCCCGGGCCACCGAAACGAGTATTTATTGAGCCCGGGGTCGGAAATTAATTGTTATTATAGGGTGCAGCGTAACACTGGTCAGCGACAACTGCGAGTTGCCGGCTTCCCCCGTCTACCTAGCTTTGGCTGCTTTGGATATCGCCCTTTGCCTTGGATACAGTCTGTTGACATTCCGCCATGTCGTTCCTCAATTGGAATGCCAACTCTCACCTTCTCTCCACATTTTTGAGCTTGGCATGGAGATGATTGGACGTCGGATCTCAGCGACTTTGACATGTTTTGATTGAGATATTATTCACGGTAAGAAGTCGGTTGTAGTGGGCTGCAATGGGTGGCGATGGGCGGCACTGAGCGGCTATCCGAGCCGTGGCCGTGTTGACATCACGGTGTTCTTTTTTTTCATCAAGGCGGTTTTCCGGGTATGTGTGCTTATGTAAGCGTGTTGGGAATGTGAACTACAGGCTACTGTGAGGGTAGGGGGGCGCTAGTGGGCGGGGGGGGCTGGAGATAGCTGGCTAGTTTCTGTGTCTGGCTGGTATTGTGGTCCGTGGCTGACGTTGTTTATTGACATGTCTGTTCTCCGGTGTATGGCTACAGTATAGATATTCAGAGTGTCTTGTAGGAGTCACAATGAGTGGTGAGTCAATTTCTTCAGTTTAGCTAGAACTTGTCACATGACTCGGTAGTAGACTTGCAGCTATCATTGGTCGTTCTATCGGCTCCACCATGGTATTGTTTACAAGCCACCTCCAAGTATTACGTCACTAGTCTCCCACCTCGTGGTTCTTTGCATGGGTAGTTCTTTTACAACTCTATCTCGCATGTCGAATGCAAACCCCTTCTGTCATCGTCGAAAACGACGGGACATAGGCAAAGCTCGATTGCTGGTCGTGTGAGCAGTGTCTGTGGGGTGGTCCTTGTGGCTTCCGTCCGTTTGTGTTGGATTTATCGCGTTTTCATGTTTGCATGCCCCGCCACCCCACTGTCTTAGACCCCACTTCATATACACCTTCTGTTTAGGTTGTGTAACATGGGAGTTAAATTGCCACTCAACCACTGATCGCCTCGAACCGGTAACGTGACGGGGTTATACGAATGTCTAACTTCCACCCGAAAGAACTGGCGATGCCTGGTCCGTTCCCACTCTCTAACACCCCCATGACACGTCTCACCTCTGAGGTGTAGATGTTATGCGTCAGCAACCTAACATAAACGAGGAGGGGTGCATAGAGCTGAATAACGAATAAAGTGATTAGTAACATGGTGTGAACAGACGGGAGATAGACAAAATGCTGTGAAAATTGTTCAAAAAATCTGCAAAGTCGGGTCTCGTCCCAAAGTGCGGCGTTACAGGTCTGTCAACTGTACTCACCATCTAACGCCCACGACTGACACCACCTCATCTAGACTAATCATCTATACACCCAGAGGAACCTAGAATGAGCATGCGTGTCACCTGCGTACTCGTAGTCCAAAAAGGGACCGCTAACGGCTCGTCCGGTGATGCCCGCCTCCACAATCCCTCCCCTGGCCGCCCTTCCCCAGACCACGTTGTCCACTCAACTTTGCACATCCGGCCACTCTGGGAGACCACCGTGATGAAAGCATTGGCTGGGGATGCAGGAAAATCCGCTTTAGGTTGGCTGGCATGCACCACCATGCACCGTTGGGATGGAAGCAAGAAACCTGATAACTGTGTCCAGAGGCTTAAATGTTTGCCCCCTCCCTGTTACGAGACTTTAAAGAGCCTGAAATTACGGTGGCAATACCCACTTTTTAAAATGAGACCGGGTCGAGCGCCGTACCGCGAGTTTTCGCCACCCAGACCCAGGAACCCCGGATAATTTGACCGGATATAATGGACATATAAAGTTGTTCGGAGGTAGCGTACAGTGGATGTGATCTGTGTGTGGGGCACAAAATAGATCTACAAACACCAGTTATATTACACACCCCGTGATCCCAGCGCAAGCAAAGCCATGTTCCTTGTCTATTCCGCGAGTACACTTTCTTCCAGTACAGAGCAATTATACTTATAGTGTTGAACCGCTCTCTCACGGAGCATGCAGAGACAGAGCTAATCCTTCCAGTTAAAAATTTAACACCTCAGAAAAGAAGTCCACTCTCGTTGAAGACACACAAAAGCAGATTCACGCTCATGTCATGAAACTACCCATACTAGCCTCGCTTTCAGGACTAGCTGGTCTTTTCACCACAGCTCACGCCTTTGGAGCAGGGAACATTCCCTCAGACTCCTCCATTGAGGGCAAGAACTTTCGACACGGAGATATTGAAGATGTGCTGGCCCAGATTGTCATTTCCAACCGTGGCGGCAAACCGCGCAAGTTTGACGGCCTCGACATCAAGCGCGTCTACTTTGGCAACTGGCTACGAGACTTCTCTCAGGCAGTTGACGTGGGCACGCTCTCCATGGGTCTGAACGCAGACACGGTAAGGGCCATCATCTGGCTGGTCAGCATGTCCGAATTCGGGTACGGAACCGGCGAATTCGAGGTCACGGAGGAACGCCTGGGCGTGTACCGAGCCGAGGAACACATGGACAACCCCAAGGGGTACCCTGAAGACGCTCAGCAGTATGACCGTCGTCTGCGAGGTCCCGTGGATCCGCGAGAACTCGAGATTGATCCCAGGACGGGAATGAAAAACTACATTGCCAACGAAGACGGCGATTGGGCTACTTCTTCGGAGTACGTGCGAGAGCAGCTTCTGCGGTGCATCAAGCTCGGAAGACGGTATATTAAGGGAGGATACAAGAAACAGAGCCTTCAGCACGAGTCGTTACGACTGCTGGGAGGCGCACTACATACGCTGGAGGATTTCACGGCTCACACAAACTACCTGGAGCTCGTGCTGCGAGACATGGGATACAAGGACGTGTATGCCCATGTAGGAAACCAGACGCGAATCAAGCTGGCTGGAAAGAAGGTGTTCCCCGTGGTGACTGGAACGTTTGGAGGACTGGACTTCCTGCACTCACTCCTGGGAGGTGCTCACGATTCCCTGTCTGAGAGTGGATTCACAGAGGCGTCTGCCAACTTTGAAAAGAAGAAGAAGCCCGGATCCAACACGTCGGAGTTTCTCAAAAGCATTTTGCGAAAGCTGCCTATCAAGCTGCCTGACATTCCTGACGCCCATGGGGGATTCAGAGACATGACCGGTGCTGATCTGGCCGACCACCTGGACGAGCTCCAACATAATGTAGAGGAGTACGTGGTTCACCAGCGAGATCACGATGGGAACGACAAGGACTGCACCAACTGTGAACAGAACAAGAAGTCTGGCAGCAGTGGAGGAGACATGCAGCATCAGCAAGGACAGCATCCCTTTGTTCTTGTGGATCAGCCTCCCTTTAAGAACACTCCTGGGGGAACCAACATTTCCAAGGTACACAACAACGACCCCAACTACACGTCGTTAGAGTCGTACCTGGACAATCTCGATGTTGACGCTGTGATCCGGGCTGTTTACCCTCTTTTGGAGTTCAAGGACTCCGTCATGTCGTCTCTGGAGTCTTTCTTTGGCGATACTGAGTCGTCTACCGCTCTCGGCATGATGGCAGCGTCAATTTCCGACGCCCTGTCGTCCTTCACAAACTCCATCATCAACCCTATCATCAACCCCATTCTGGAAGCCGTCACCGAGATTCTTCATGCATCTGTCACTCTGCTGTCATACCACGATGACCAGATTGACGTGTGGATCAACTCCAAGTCCACCGATCCCACCCACTCTCGACTGTCCAAGGACCATTTCGCCGCGTATCTGAACGAGCCTGCTGGTCTTGTGGCCGCCGAGGTGGTCAAGTACGTCGTTCCCTTCGTCGTTGAGGCCTGGGAAGACCCGTCTATTGATCCTCAGACTGTTGTCGACGAGGCTCTTCAGACTTTCCATCATCCTGCTCTTGCACATACTAAGCTGCATCGAATCATGCGAGCCGAGGTCGACCGATGGATCCAGACCTTTTCCGACGAAGAGCGAGAACATATCCTTGAAGGTCTGACCTCTCGAGGAGTTCTCCACGGCCACAACAACGCCGAGCATCTCGATGTGAACAACGTCACCTACGAAGACTCCTTTGATCACACCGGTAGCCAGGAGAAGGCCTCCACCTTCCTGGACTACATTGATTACTTTGGATTCTTCAACCAGCCAGGCTCTGGATCTGGATCTGGCAGCATGAAGAGAGAACACAAGGAGGACGCCGAGGACGCGGCGAACGATATGGATGCTGAGGGAGCAGAGGACTCGGAGAAGCACCACCAGGACCACGCCGACCAGGCTCAAAAGAAGGCCAAGGACAACGCCAAGAAGGACGAGGCACAGCATAAGGAAAAGCCCAAGCCCAAGCCCAAGAAGTCCAAGAGCAAGAAGTCCAAGAGCCATTTCCACGACCATGCGCACCATGTTGAGAACCACCCTGACATGGCCAAGCAGCAGGCCGCTGAGGAGGCTGCTTCTGCTCATGACCAGGAGGGTTCAGCTAGACGAAAACCCCGACAACCATAGACTAGACAAAGAGTATATACAGCAGTCAGCAACTGCGAGTACGGTAAGTGCAAGTGCTTGTACTTGGCTTAATTCCCTCTCTCCAGTGTTAATAAACTATTTAATCTGATGTGAAGGTGTAGGTAAAGTGGAGTGTATGAGAAGTGTACGGGAAAAAACACCCTTCTATGAGATTCAGTTCGCATAAGTGTTGAGTAAGAAAACAATGTTTATATGAGTACGAGGAAGAGTCGCACAAGTATTCGTAATACTTGTACTCGTACAAGTGTGTCTATGAGAAGATTCCATTCTCATAGATAACGCCCCTCTGCAGACAGACGCGCCAAGTCTTATTGCAGTATTATTCATATCGGCTATTTCTACTCGTATAGGTCCTGTTTATGAAACTGTAGCCCTGATAGCCTTAGCTTATCAGTCATAAGACGAAGTGTGTCGCTCCACTAATATCAAGCCATGTCAACACACGGCAAAACGCAATTCTTATCGGCGAATAAGGTCGAGGTGAGGGGGGAGTGTAAAAAAGCCTTCAAACTAGTATATATAAACGGTCACAAGACTAGATAAGTAAGGTCTCACTGGCCAACTACCTGCTGCTCTGCTGCCCGGCGCCTCATTTTAGACCGACACTAGTGGCCTCTCTCCACAGGGGCACTTTTTCTATTAGATCAGCTGCGATAGTGTATGATAAGCCAAAATATGGCCACACTTTAAAGGAGAGGGTGGGAGAAATGCACGCGACTGTCTCAGCAGGTAAACTTGTTGTGGGGCGTAGTACGGAACCTCTTCAAGCGTCTCCAGGACCCATTTAAATACCATGCTCTATCGGATCTGCCACGGCTCTGCCGAGATAAGACTTGAGATATGCAGGAGTGGGTCGAGATGGGTCAAATTTTTATGCGTGTCAATTGAACCCTAATATATATATTTCGTTCTAGAAGCGGCTGTTTGAATCCTACTCTTTCTCCAACCACACCCTCATATCCACACTATGTCCTCGCCCATTCCCTCCAACGTCAACGTGCTGCCACAGACCCGCCAGCTGCTGGGCCTGTACTCCATCATCCGAGACAAGAACACCTCGCGATCGGACTTCATCTTCTACTCTGACCGAATCATCCGTCTTCTGGTCGAGGAGGGTCTTAACCAGCTTCCCGTGACCGACAAACTCGTCAAGACGCCGACCGGCGCCGAGTTCAAGGGTCTTGCATTTGAGGGAAAGATTTGCGGTGTCTCCATCATGCGAGCCGGTGAGTCCATGGAGCAGGGTCTTCGAGACTGCTGCCGGTCCGTGCGAATCGGCAAGATTCTCATCCAGCGAGACGAGGAGACCGCCCAGCCTTCTCTTTTCTACGATAAGCTGCCCGAGGACATTTCCAACCGGTACGTGTTCCTTCTGGACCCTATGCTGGCCACTGGTGGCTCTGCCATGATGGCCGTGGAGGTTCTCATTGCCCGAGGCGTGCCCCAGGAGCGAATTTTCTTCCTCAACCTCATTGCATCTCCCGAGGGTATTGCCGCGTTTGCCGAGAAGTTCCCCAACGTGCAGATTATCACCGGTGTCATTGACGACGGTCTGGACGAGAACAAGTGGATCCAGCCCGGTCTCGGTGACTTTGGCGACCGATACTACTGCATTTAAGGGCGTCGTCAAGGGCATCCAAGTATATAAAACAACATCGTACACGTGAATCTGTACAGTATATGATTGCATGGTAATAAATTAGCTACATTATGTGTGTGTGTGTGTGTGTGTGTGTGTGTGTGTGTGTGTGTGTGTGTGTGTTATGACGAATTGGCAGTCTCTGAGTGAGCTGGTTGAACGGATTGAACAGGATCAGTTTGTTCTTCAGCTGAGAGGTTCTCATTTGCCACCGTTTGTTCCTCTTGTTGATCTGTTTGTTGTGAGGTTGGATCGTGTGCTTCATTGGCTTCGTTGGCTTCATTTGGTGCATCTGCTTCAACTTCAACCACTGTTGCGCCCTTCTCCCTCAGCTTCTCTTTGTACAACCGCAACTCCTCCTTTCTGAGATCAGATTGCCGAAAGAATTCAATCTGTTCATCAGTCAACGTCCTCTCTACTCCATCAGGGTAGAATCCCAGACCCTCGTCCTCCTCTTCAAACTTGATTGTTCCATGGAACTCCCCGAGGTGTTTTCTATGGAAATCAAGTAAATCGTCTGTAGTGATGGACATACGATCAGACTGGTAGATGATGAATGGAGGAATTAACCAGGTTCGTCCCAGTTATGAAGTACTTCTACATTTCATGGTTCACATCTCCCTATCAAACCCAAAATGGGAGCCCTCATGCAAAGCCAAAAAAATATTTGCAGCTAGTGCAGATATTTTGGCAGGACTTTATCCACTCTATACCATCACAGCATAACAAGACACAATGCCCAAGTCGAAGAGAAACAAGGTGATTGCACTGACCAAGGTCGAGAAGAAGACCCGTGAGGACAAGGAGGTGATCGTCGACGAGATCCACAACTACCTCGACGAACACAAGTACTGCTTTGTCTTCTCGGTAGAGGGCATGCGAAACACCTTTTTCAAGGACCTCAGAACGGACTGGAAGGGCAGCAGAATATTCTTTGGCCGAACCAAGATCATGGCCAAGGCGCTCGGCAAGTCCGAGGAGGATGAGTACAAGGCCGGCCTCGGAGCTCTTTCCGAGTACATGTCTGGAGACGTTGGTCTGCTTCTGACCGACGAGGAGCCCCAGGTCGTCAAGGATTACTTTGAGTCTTTCGTTCGGGAGGACTACGCCCGAGCCGGCCAGGTGTCCACCATCACCTTCACAATCCCCGCTGGCGTCGTGCATACCACTGGAGGCAAGATCCCCGCTGAGGACGATGTTCCCGTTGTGCATTCTATGGAGCCCACCCTCCGATCTCTGGGCATGCCCACACAGCTCAAGGCCGGAAAGGTGGAGCTGTTTGCCCCCTACGAGGTGTGCAAGACCGGACAGACTCTCGATTCGCGACAGACCCGGCTGCTCAAGCACTTTGGCGTCACTTCTTCCTTCTTCAAGGTCCACACCGTGGCCTACTACGACAAGGAGAAGGAGGAGGTCAAGCCCTTCATTTCTGCCTAAGAAAATAGAACCGGTATATACATTAGAGGAACAATGATGGATTAGAAAGTACACTGTAGCACTGTAGGAATTGTTTAATAGCAGCTGCGCTGGTAGTAATGACGTTGTATTGCCTTCTTCTTGTTGCCCTTCGATTAGCTCAAATTTCACACCTTAATGAAATTTATATGCAGACCAAATGCTGCCCAAATTATCACCGTCAATTCTATCAAGATGAGCAAAAAATCTTTGGCAGCTGTTGGAACGCCTCTGGATGAGCTGAAAGAGAACCAGACCATCGCCAAGGTCGCCCAGGCCAAGGGAAGCAACATATACGAGGTCACTCTGCCCCAGGACTTTTACAAGAGCCATGGCTTCAAGAGTCCAGAGGTTCAGGTCGAAATGCCCCCCAAGTTCAGACAGACCGTGTGGGTGAAACGAGGTGGGTTTGTGGTCGTGGACGTGACCCCAGACGACAAAATCG
The DNA here is from genome assembly GCA_001600535.1 of Yarrowia sp. JCM 30696. NCBI lineage: Eukaryota > Fungi > Ascomycota > Dipodascomycetes > Dipodascales > Yarrowia > Yarrowia sp. JCM 30696. Next base: position 115,695 of record BCKG01000002.1, on the reverse strand, counting down.
CCGGAGATATCATCGAGATTGTGGTCGATGATCGAACTTGGAGAAAGATGCCCTACTGGCCTGCCGAGTTCAAGAAAGTCGGAGGATGGCAGGATTCAGACGAGGAAGAGGATGATCCATTTGCTCTTCCCGATGACGAGTCCGAGGAGGAATATGAGGAGGAGCAGGAGCAGTAGATGGTGACGTATTGTGGTGTGTTGAACTGTCACACGATCACCATTAGGGTAGGATGGATAGACCAGGTAAAGAGGTCCAAAAGGAACGAAAAGTAAAGACGGATGGCATATAGCATACCTCTAGCTATCTTTAAAATATATTCACTAATTGAACAGTTGGAGTTTTGCAAGTAGATATGTATTTGTAGGTGACCTGAAAACAGAGCCATCTACCAGACCTTGTACTGTAGATGTTCGATAGGAATGTGAAGGGACAGTGTTGTACCCTGAACGTATTGTACAAACAGAGCGTATGGCATTTGTGGCAAAGTAATAATAACTTTCTGAAATTGTACTTGGATAAGTACTCTTACCGAGCCTGATGACTCTGTCTATAGGATGTGACATCATCTCCAATATGAATAGCTTGAAAGACAATCAAATCAGTTTCTCAAAGAGATCCAAGACATGTATCAGCTCATAGACAATACACACTCATACCAGATGTAACAGACTAACCAACTAACCAAACCACTCTCACTAATTACAGTAATTCGTCTATTTATGTTCCACACAACGTTGTCACACGATCACCACGAATGGAAGTAAAAGAATATGGACTCTGTCAAAGAAGATAGAACAGTTATAAATCAACATAAACAGCTCAATTCAGCTATCTACAACACCCTTCATGCACCAACCTACAAACTTCCACCTCATTTATACTGTCTCACAATCTACGATAAGGGTTGAGGATCACTAAGGCTGATAAAGGAATGAGTTGGATCATAAAACACGAATAAAAGGAGGAAATCAACACAACCACCAATAAACCACCAACACTACAAATACAGCCCTTCTGGTTCATGCACACAATAAATACTTAACTTCTATACTGGGTACGTGGCGTGCGGGGTTACCACAAGGTCCAGCCGTCGGGGCCCCGTTCCAGCTCCTTGATTTCAGAAATGTCGCCGTTGGTCAGGTGGCCGTAGATGTGCGCAAACTTTTCGTTTCGCGAACGCACAAAGTCCCACTGTAGACGGCAGCCAGGCTTGCATCCCACCGCACCCTCGGTTAATGGAGCTCCGGGGGTGTCTGGGATGTCAATCGCCAGCAGATAGACCCGCTCGTGCTTGGCGAAGTACTTGTTGAGTGTCTCCAGGAGCTGGGCCTTGGTGCTGAGATGGATGAAGCCGTCCTGAATGTCGAGGGGCACGCCGGGCAGCACGGTTTCGGGGTTCACGGTGCCGTTCTGAACAGCCTCGGCCGGCAAGGATTCCAGAATTTTGTAGATCATGGCTGCGCTGGGGTGGTTGAAGAGTCTTCCTGAGCGGTCGACGGTTTTGTTGCGGGTTTTGGTGGTGTGGAGTGTCTAGTACAAGTACTGTGCAAAAGGTCGCGATGTTGAGAGGTTGGGTGGAGTGAATATGTAATTAGACTTGGAGCGGGAACTGGAATGTGCACAGAAAATGACAATAAAAGTTAATCAGTGAGAGACCGAGAGAGGGGCTAACGCTGGGTTGGGGGGGGATGGTCACGTGACTGGAGAAAGGTGGCCACGAAAATCAATTTCAGAGACCTACAATTATTGATTCCCGCTCTTTCTTCCCCTCAATTACGCCACAGTATGCTGATACACTATTCTTCCTCTGTTTCACTTCTCTGACTCCCCTCCCCCTTAATAACGCCCATCGTGCATTGTGCATGGAATGGTGTGATCGATGCTGAAGATGGGTCCTCGTACGGTATTCATGTTGACTAATTGGGGGTATTTTTGCGAGAAAACTAATAAGACACTGGTCGAGTGCCAACTGTATAATTCATGAGACGGTGGTTTGGGCGCGAAAAGCGATAGCTACCACCAATGTCCTACGCGTAGTGATCTACATGCTCATCACCTATGGTGTTCTGGAAGTGGTAGTCTATCCTAAAGCACTGATAGCTGATCTCTTGAAGCAGTAGATCGAGCGTCAGGGTGTATGGGCACAGGGAATGAATGAATCTCTACTCAATTGTTAAGATCGGTCTCTTTCGTTATTTTGTCAAAGCCGCCTTCCTAAAGCTACTAGTTATGCCGTAAAGACAGCTTCTTGTTGAGGTCATACCACCTGTCAGAGGACAGTTTTGATAGTCTGTACGATAAAAGTATTGCTAGCTAGTTGTACGAAATAGAGGTTTCTAATTCTTCAACAATTGACGAGTCTCATCCAATAGCGAAAGCACATATCAGCCTTACTGTGCTCCTCTTCGACTCGTGCTCTATAGAAAGTGTTGTCCCTGTTCACAGCAGATCATCAGCAGTATTGTATACCGGTACAATGTACTTGTACTCAGATCTGCATCTACCACCCTTCTTGCAACACTTGCTTTATTCTATCATACTGTTATAATATATAGTGTCCTGTATACCTTGTTCCTTCTCCATCAATGCAATTAATCCAAAATGTAGTTACCCAACTTGTCCATCTTGAGGTTCTCAATACCCCGCTCGGCAATAGCCTTCTCCAAAGGATCCTCCTCCTCCTCTTCTTCCTCCTCTTCCTCCTCCTCTTCCTCTTCAGCATCTTCAAGGTCATCTTCAGCTTCCTCCTCGTCGTGCTCTTCTTGGAACTCATCTTCGATCATTTCAGCGTCTTCGGCAAGCTGCTCGTTCTCCTCATCGTCCTCACGGATCTGATCATCAACGTCGTTCTCGTCGACCTCCAGACTCTGGGCAAGAGCAGCTTCCAGATCCTTGTTCTGCTTTTTAGAGAAACCAGACGCACCCACCAGTTTATCAATAGCCTCACCGTTTCTCTTAACGTCACGGTCAAAATCGGGCCAGGTCTTGGACACGTAGCCTAGCTTCTTTCGGAAAAAGAGCTTGATGCACTCCACATCTCGCTCAAAGTATCGCCGAGCGTCCACATGGTCAATGGACACACACTGGGGGAAATCAATGACGACAATCTCGGACTTGGGGTCTTTTCGGTCAAAGTTCTCTCGGATCATGATGTTAAACTCGTTGAAATCACAGTGAATGAGTCCATGCTGCGCCAGACGAACAATGAAGTCCATCAAGGTCTGATACAGACGAGCAGGGTCGTCGTGTTCCTGGAGCTGACGCATAGGAAAGCCGTCGACGAGCGACATGACAATCTGATGACGCGACTGGTCCACGGGAGTGGGGACTTCAAAGCCTTCGTCATGTAGAGCCTTCATGAAAGCAAACTCCTTCTGAGCAGCCAGACGAGACAGGTACATCCACGATGCACTGGATCTGTTCTTGAGGTAGTCTCGGTTGTTTTTCACAGTTCTGAAGGAAATTCGACCGAGACGGTGGATCTTGAGAACTCGGGGAGTACCCTTTGTGTCACTGACAGCCACAATATCGGACTCTTTACCAATACCAATCTGGGCACCGACAGAAAAGACGGTATCTCGCTTAATAAAGGCTTTGAGAGCCAGGTAATCGTATCCTCCATACGTGAGTCGGTATCCGTCGTACTTGGCGTTCTTGACTCGAGCAATGAGTCCTGCCTTGGCCAGATCAGAAATACTTCTGTTGGTGGCGCTGACGGATTTGAGCTTTGCGATTTGCGTGATGAGCTTTGTGGGCACGACCTCGTGGTTTTTGGAGCCCATTTCCGCAGCCGTCAACACCCGAAAGTCATCGGGTGTGAGGTATCTCATGGCAGCCGTATTCAATTTCATCTTGGTGGTGTTGTACTGTGGTCAGAATGATTGTCGATATAAGCCGCCTCTATAAAAATATTTTGTGCATAAACTTTATCGTAATGAAGGCCGTGGGTGAATAAGGGGAGTCTGGAGATGAGATAATGGAGTGGATGATATTATATTTTGGGACAATTAAAATCCTCACCAACCAATTGGCCTTGTTCTTTGAGGTTTGTGGGTTATTTTAGAAGGGTATGATAGGGTCAACTGGAGGTAACTAAGCTCCACTGTTTTAGCTGGGTGTAGAGTTGTATTAATTGAAGTAAAAATGTCCCAATTTTATTAGATAATATTACGTAATCAATTCTTCAAAAAACATATGCCTTCACAGAAGGATTATAGAACACCAGAATATAGTCTAATGGCTTCCTTCATTTTATTTTTGATCGCCACAGAAAGGTTCTGAAACATGAAGAGATCTGGAAAGCCTTTCCTTGTACCCCAAGTTCTAGTATATTCCTAGTTAGCCCTTATTCAACTAATACTAAACTACCATACTTAATAACATAATCAGCTCAAGAAAAGTACTTGATTCAAGCTAGCAGTTTCAAGGAATACCTAGAACAACGCCTCAACGGTCAGGTAACGCCTTCAAACACAACGCTGCCAATTATTAGCCATCGTATACATCCAACACCTTCAAACTACACTCTAGCTACTTGTACACTTGTTCCATTCACATTCGCCAATAAATTAATTGCTTTATACAAGATGCACGGGAGGTCATCATTGACATTTTCTTTTGTTTTTCCTTCATGTTTTCCTTTTTTCACGTACCCCTCTTTCTTAATTTCCGTTACTCATATCCTTTAAACCCCAAACTGACATATTCTTTAGTCAGCTTAGATGTTGGAAGGGTAGAGCATGATTCGGAGAGAAGAACCAAAGGTCTTGGCGGGGAGGTTGTGTCGGAATCGAGCTCGGACGGCACCGGAGTTACCGTGGGTTCGGACAATCTTGCCCCAGATGACTCGGATCTTAGAGCCTCGGATCTCCTTGTCGGCTCGGTAGACGTAAGCGACTCGCTTTCCGAGGTAGAACTTGGCCTCCTCGGCGTTGGAAACACCCTCAATCTTGACGAGAGACACGTCGGGGTTCACAACACGCTTGCTTCGCTGGTAAGACAGGTGCTTTCCCTTAACGTAGACTGGGTTAGTTTGTGTCATAAGTGACATGGATAACGTTCCGGGTTACAAAGCCGAAGCTGCGGGTGTGTCATTGTTCTGTAATGGTCACCACAATTCTCAGGTTGTGGGTTGCATTTCCAGTGTCACGGACTGAAGTTTTGGGTGAAGTTCTGGGTCACTCATAAGACGTCAAAAAGACGTCAAAGGTCTTCCAAAATTCGCATAAAACGCTGTAACAATCGCACTCGCATTTTCCGCTCGTCTGCCGTTCATTCTTTCAATAATACTCACGTCTGGTGGAGGAAGTCATTTTGTGTGATGTGGTTTGATTACCTTGAAAGGTCTGAACCAAATTTCGGTATGATAAGAGTGTGTGCATGGATTCTTCCCAAATGGGAGGATCCGAAAGCGGAGTGCAGTCATGTGACCAAAGTAGGGTTAACCCTAATTGAGGGAGGCAAGAAGAAATTTGACAATAATGAGACAAAGGGAAGGAAAATAAGACGAAAATAATAATGATTTGTGCCAATTATTTATTTCCCACTGTTTTCAACCACGTGACTTCACAACCGCGGCATTTCAACGCCACCCTTGGTTTTCCGCCAAAATGACGTAGCTCATCTCTTTGGTGTAAATGAAAACCTTATTCCACAAGCTTACTAATCATCCCAACCATTTGCTTACTAATCACCTTATCGCTAAAAATCGCCTGATACGATAAAGTTAATTACCCCATATCAAAGTCGGCTATTGAACTGATCTACAGCTGATATAGCTTCCAGCACACCCAATATGTTCCAAAACTGTGAACCCGCCATGGCAAAGAAGAATTACGTCGTTATTGGGTGAGTACAAAACCATTGAGACAACAATTCGTTCTTTTAACATCGTTTTCTATCACCATTTGACACATCCTAACACAGATCTGGTATTGCAGGACTTACTACTGCCCTCACCCTCGCAAAGAAACCAAACTCCAATGTGACTGTAGTTGCCAAGCATCTGCCCGGAGATCTCTCTATTGATTTCACATCCCCTTGGGCTGGAGGAGACTGGGATTCGTTTGCCAAGAAGGACGAGATCACGCTTCAAAACTACGATAAACCTGCGTATATCGAGTTTTTGCGACTTGCACGAGAAGTTCCCGAGGCCGGAATTTGGATCAGAAACGTGACTATTTATTTCCATGACCGAGATATCCCCAAGAAGAGTGATGGGTCTCTAGATACTGAAGCCGTGACTCCCTGGTATAGTACTTTTGTTGAAGGTTGGAGACCTCTCAGAAAAGACGAACTTCCTGAAGGAGTTGTTTGGGGGTACACTTTCACTTCAATCGTCATTTCTACCACTAGATACCTTTTTTACGTGCAGCAGGAGTGCGTCAAGCGAGGAGTCCAGTTCCGAAGAGCCACTCTCAAGCATGTTCTTGACGCCAAAAAGTACTCTGCCTTCCCTGGTCCTGTGGACGCCATCTTCAACTGTTCAGGGCTCTCTGCAAGGTTCCTGGGAGGTGTAGAGGACTCGAAAATGTTCCCTATCCTTGGTCAGACTCTGTTGGTTAGAAACAAGACTGAAAGACTGCTGACCTATGTTTCTGTTGATGGCTATGAAGATGAGTGCCTCTATATCATGCCGAGATCTGAGGGAGGCACTGTTCTGGGAGGATGTATGCGAGCCAACGACTGGTCTACTGAACCTGATAAGGCTCTAGCTGACAGAATTGTGGCACGAGCTGTCAAGGCGTGTCCTGAACTGCTGGAAGATGGACCTCTGGACGTTGTTTCTCACAATGTTGGCCGACGGCCTGCTCGACAGGGAGGTCCCAGAGTTGAGAGAGAGATTATTGACGGAACTACAGTCATTCACAACTATGGAGCTGGTCCCGCAGGTTTCCAGAGCTCTATTGGTATGGCCGAAGCTGCCGTGGACTTGTTGAAGGGTTCTAGCAAACTGTAGGTGGTTTGAGAAGTAATAATGACGATGACTAATGGCGTAAAGAGATTATTGTAGTCTTGCGGTTATGAGAAGTGCAATTTATTTGTGTTTTGGCTGAAAATCTCTGTTCTTGCAATTTCTATAAGTAGAATGTACAAGTAGACTTGCATTCTTACAATGAGAAGTTTCCAAAATTAAGAGCTGTGCTATTTCATACATCCTACAACCACTTGTGCTTGTACTTACTCATATATCACCTTCTGTCTACGTCCTTGTTTCGGTTAAATAATGCATTACATTTACATGTCATCGGTCCACTTGCCCTGCTTCTTGTAGTCGGCATAGAGGACTCGGATGAAGGATCGAGAAGGACCATCCATGATGGAGTTGGCCAGATCCAGATCTTCCTTGGTCACGAGCTCAAAAATTGACGACATGGCGGGTCTGAAAGCCACAGTGATCTCAGCATCAAGTTTGTGAACCACGTTGATGTGAGCGTAAGCTGCCAGGAAGTAAATCATGTGTCTGGCAGCCTCCTTTCGAGCAGCCTGAGTGGCTGAAGTCAGAGACACCTTGGAGGCGGTTCTGGACTTGGAAACAGTGTATGCTGGAGGTTCACAGATGAGCTGAACAGCCCTAACCAGAGCATGAACGTCCTCAACAGCAACTTCAGTGCCCTTAACCAGAACACTCAACAGAGCCTTCAAGCTGTAGACGATGAGCGAGTATCTGCCTTCGATTCGGGGTCGATGACTCAGCAGAATCTGAGATAGGACCTGGGTGAATGCAACAAAGGTCTCAGGAGTAGCCTTGGACTGGGAGATGACCACGAGCATGAGCTCCAGACAGTACTGAGACACGGCCCAGGGGGCGTTCTTCAACAGAGCAGCAAGAGCTTCGAGGAAGACAGCCGACTGTTCTCCAGACTCAAGGTACTGCGAAATGGCAGCGACAATGAGAGAAGTAAAGTCGGTCTGGTGATGCTCGTCGTAGGAGAGAGATCTGATGATAGCCTCGAATGCAGGGTAGGCTGATTCTCCGTACTGGACGACAACTGCAAGAATAGAGCGAAGTTCCTCAGCAGTCAATGACTTGAGGTAGAAAGAGTACCATTTGGAGAGCTGTTCGTTGCCTTCTCCGATAACCAAGTAGAGAGCTGTGATTGCCAGGTTGGGTTTGGATACACCCATGAGAAGACTGGCAGCTGAAGTGAGCAGAATGTCTTCTTCATACTCAGACTTGTCAGCCACATGTTTAGCCACAACCTCGGTGAGTTTAGTTTGAACCTCATCAGAATCAGCAGAGGCAAACACCTTGACAAGAGACTTTGTATCGTTGAGAATAGGTTCGAGATCCTTATCACTAGACTCCAGAATGATGGTCTTGAGAGACTTTCTGATGGACTTGATAAAGTCGGAGTCTTCGTCAGACACGATTCGAGCGTACAGAAGCGCCTGCTGGATCGATTTGTTCTTCTTGACGTTCTTCTTGAGCTTCTTCTCCAGAGTCTCGAGGAACTCTTTACTGGAATCCTGGTTCTTGCTCTGAACATGAGATTTGAGGATAGTAGAACAGATAGACGTAGACAAAGCTGATCCCAGATCCAAAAGAGTACAGAAAGAGTCCACATCCTTCTCAATCTCGTAACCTCCAGTGGCAGCAGTGCTGACAAGTTTAGAAACGAGCTCCAGGCTGTCAGAAGTAGGGTTCTCAAGAGAAAACTTGTTTACCAAAGCTACTCGAATATCTCGGGGAAAAGCTGCGTAAGGAACCTCAACCAGAGGCTTGGGGTCCTTGATACTGTCCAGAACAGGCAACCAGACCTTTGTTTGCTCGAAAAGCTGGTCATTTTGAACCAGATCGGTGACACAAGTAGCCACTGCCATATCTGCAATCTTACTGAGTCGCTTGGACTTGGCAAAGTTGTTGAGAATAACCAGCCATCGGTCAAATAGGAAGGGGATAATGTTATCCAGCTTCTTCTTGATCAGGAAGGACAGGAACTTGTCAAGTGCTTTGTCAAACTTCTTCACATTGTCAAACTCGGCCAGTCGACAGAGGGATCCAAACTGATACTTGAACTGCTTCTTCTCAGGCTCCACTGACTCGTTAAAGTCAATCTTATGCTTGGTGGTGGGCGCCTTTGTGAAAATAATGTATCGTAGACGCCACAGAGTCTCACTGTTGATTTTCTCGTCCTCCAGTTTGATAAGCTTGGAGAGCACCTTGATAACCTTCTCGTCAAAAGTAGCCTCCAATTTCATAGACAAGAGGGCATTGACAATAGCAACAAGAGCGTAAAGCTGGTTGTTTCGCACAGACTCCTCCTGATCTTGCACCTTGACCTTGTCAGTCCAATAAGTCAGAACTTCATAGTACTCATCAGGGAACATTGTAGCAACAAGTTCAGAGACAAAAGGCAGGAAATCGGGGTCCTTCCATTTGTCAGACTTACCCATCTCGTCGACCCAGATAATGAGAAAGTCGTACATGTTCTTATTGAGCTGGTATCCCTTGGCCATACCTCTCATGACCGACTTTGTGTACTCATCATCAGGACCATCAGTGATATCTTTAGCCAGAGAGACAGAGGTGGCTGTAAGAGAAGGGTCCTGTCTTACCAGTGCAGCAATCAGACGCCAATCTCGATCATTGTTTACCTGCCAGTCCAATGCAAATGCTTCTCGCGTAGGAACGGCCTCGTTAAACAGTTTGACCAAAATGCTCTTTTCCACCTTGTATCCCATCTCTGTGCATTGATCCAAAAGCTCCACAGTGTACTGTTTGGCGTTTTGGATAAGGCCACTGACCAAGGGAACAACCAGATCCTTCTCTCCAGTAGTTCCAGGCATTGTGGCTGCCACTTTTTCTCCCAGTCGGATGATATGGGCGTATCCTCTAACAGGTGCCTCAGTAGAAAATGGAAGCACTTCGAAAGTAGTAAAGGCATAGAGACCTGTGATGGGGAAATGTTCAGGATCAAACAGGAATCGGGTGACAAGATAGTCGATGAAGTTCGCCAGCTCTTTGTTCAGATCTTCACCGTCCAACAGATAAAAGATGTAAGGCAGGTAAGAACCCACCTCTCGACACTTCTTTTGCATATCCTGGCCTCCCTGGGACGATCTTTCCAGAAAGCTGAGCATCATCTTCGTCCACGAAGGCACGCCTGCAATCTGACCGACAGAAAGTCCCGTTTTCTGGAAGTTTGTCAGCGTCTTGAGGTAATCTCCTGCAATATCCAGAGCTGCGATTTCAGTGAACTGAACAGCTAACGACAGAGACACTGTATTGACAGCAGTGGTGATTTCATCGAGCAGCTGAACCGAGCAACCCTCGATATTCTCCTTGATCGCGAGACTGACAATTTCAGTGAATTTACTGTTTCTGTAGATTCGTTCTCTGGGCTTGGCCAGATCCTTGGCCATATCTTTCCATACGGTGATGAAAAGCGTCCAAAACGCCGGATCGGTGCGAGCCTCCTTCGCCGAGGCGTTATTCTCGCCTAATTTGTCCATCCACCATTGCAGAACCGCACACAAACGGTGGGGAAAGTAGACATTGAGGTTTCCAGCCACGATTTCGTTCGCAAACGGGAGGATCTGGACCAAAGGCACGCCCTTACGTCGCAAATGTCGCGATATCGACGCTGTTGTCTGGGTTAGAGAGGGGAAACGGATTGATTTTCGGCTTTGTACTCACCTCCATGTCAGTCATGGTGATATTTGAAGCTGTTGTAGTGGGTGTGAATTTTCCTAGTCTCCAATATGCATGCATTTTATTATGGTTTTGAGCTTAAATAAATATTTTCAAGGTGGGTGCATTAAGCACAGTGGGAATATCTAAAATTTGGAACATCAAAACTACACCTTCAAGACACAATCACAGCAATGAAATCGCTCGAAGAACTAGAAGACGCCACCGAGGGAGTCATGGTGGACATTGACGAGCATATGGAGGACTCCATGGACGTGGACTCGTCCGATGACGAGGTGCCTGAGAAGGACGAGGAGGAGCTGGAGCTCGAAAAGGCCGTGTTTGGAGATCTCGAGGGCTTTGAGCAGGGCCTCAAAAACATTGTGCTGGGAGAGGAGGCTGATGACGAGTCCGACGACGACTCGGATGACTCGGACGAAGAAAACGACTTCAACAAAATGGAGGACAACCAGCTGTTTTTTGTGGATGGAGGAGACGGACAAAAGTACCATTCGGATGGCGACTCTGACGACGATTCAGACTCGTCGATGGATTCAGATACCCTGGACGAGACTCTGGAGGAGCACGGAGGACGGGCGGCATGGGCCGATTCAGACGACGAGAATGTTCACATCTCTTTAGTGGGAGATCATGACGGCATGCTCAAAAAGCTGCGAAAGACACAGACCCAGGACTATGTGAATGGTAAGGTGTTTTCGCGACGACTACGAGAACAGTACAGAAAGATCTACCGGGTGCCTGACTGGGCTGCTAATGCATTCAAGGCCAAGGCCAAGAAGGACTACGATGAGGATGATTCCGAGGGATCTGACGAAGAGGAGCAGGATGTACTCACAGGCGCTTCTCTGAGCGAAGTGCTGCAGCGAGTAACCCAGTACTCCAGCAAGGAGTCCAAGCTGCTGCGACACGGCGAAATCGAGATTGCACGACTCCAGGACGTCAACTATGCTGCTCCTTCTCGAGCTGCCGTCGAAGGTCTCGCATTTCACCCTACACATTCTCTGCTGCTGACCGGTGGTTTCGATAAGACTCTGCGTCTGTACCAGGTTGACGGCAAGAATAACCCCGTGGTCACCACACTCTTCATGCGACACACTCCCTTTGCTCACGTGGCTTTCCATCCCGACGGCCAGAGAGTGTATGCTGGAGGACGAAAGCAGAAGCATCTGTACATCTGGAACGCCGAGAGCGGCAAGGTGGAGCGAATGGCGCATCTGTACGGCCACGGCGACAAGGTGCGGTGCTTTGCGCAGTTCAAGCTGTCGCCAGACGGCAAGTATCTGTGTGTGGTTGGAGTGGACGGCTGGCTGGCCATTCTGTCGGCCACTTCAGGACAGTGGATCGACGGCCTCAAGATCGAGGGAGACGTGGCCGACTTTGTGTGGGACAACGACTCCATCATCGCCGTCAACACAGCCGGCCAGGTGTGGGAATACAGCGTCGAGAGCCGGTCGTTCACGGCCACCTGGACCGACGAGGGAGGAGTGGGCATCACGGTGCTGGCTCTCGGTGGAAAGGCCAACCAGTGGCTGGCGATCGGCTCCGAGTCCGGCTACGTCAACGTCTACAACCGCCCCAAACTTGCATTGGAGATCGCCAAGGGCCAGAGTCTGTTTGTTCCCCAGAAACCCGCAGCCGTGCTGTCCAACCTAACCACCCCTGTTTCGTCGCTGGTGTTCTCTCCTGACGGCCAGATGCTCGCCATGGCTTCGGACCAGAAACGAGACTCGCTTAAGCTGGTCCACGTTCCCTCGTTCACCGTGTTCAAGAACTGGCCCACTCAACACACCTCTGTGGGAGTTGTCACCAGTGTGGCCTTCTCCCCCAGCTGCGAGTACCTGACAGTGGGAGCTACCAACGGCCGGGTCCGAATGTTCCAGCTCGCTCACTACAAGCTGTAAGATAATGCATATAGAAATTGAATGTTCCATGAAGAGAAGATACGATAATGGTCTGTAGTTCAGGCTAAACGCTAGGTTGTACGGTATATAGAGCCAAGGATTTCTGATGCTACGTATTTACAGAAAGATCTGAAACTGATCATTAAAGTGCTTCCAATCTTTCCCCGTCGGAAACTACAGAACTTGTTTGGCTGGTCGACCAGCTTACTGTATGGAGTAAGCAGATATCCGCTAAAGACACCCTAAAACACAATTATTACGTAGATAAGAGAACATGCTATATTATTTGACTGCTACCAATTGATTACATCTTTTCGGAAAGTAATATATGAATTTTTGGCTGAGATGAGGGTTCTTCACAAGTTTAGTCAGCGTTCCAGCTTCTCTACAAATATAGCTTATAAAGCCAGCCCTACGTTTTCAGAGTTGACAAGAAGAGTCCTGTTGACTATTTCAGGTATCCAGAAGTGATTCAAATTGACATCTTCCTTTTATTTTGTAAAACTTCCTATATCTCAGCTCAGCACAATAGACCCTTCCCCAACTAACATCCCAACTAACATTCCAACTAACATCCCAACTACCACCATAATGTCTTTTCGCAACTCTATCTTAATTAAACTCTTCTATCGAAATATTTTTGCCCGACATGTACCTTAAAATTATTTTGTCTGAAAATACCATACTCACACAACAACTCCCTACAATGACTACACCCGACTTGGAAGACAAGTCGTTTGACGCCTTTGGGCTCGACGACCGGCTGCTCTCGGGCCTCGCGGCCTGCGACATGAAGCAGCCCACCCTCATTCAGAACACAACCATTCCTCTGGCTCTGGACAAGGGCGTGGATATCACAGCCAAGGCCGTCACTGGCAGTGGAAAGACGGTGGCTTATCTTCTGCCCATCTTTGAGCTCATGCTGCGTGCTGAGAAGGAGAAGCGGGAGATTCAGACCGCTTTGATTGTCGTTCCCACTCGAGAGCTGTGTGAGCAGGTGTCCAAGGTGATCACCAAGCTGACGCAGTTTTGCCCCCATCTCAAGTCTCTCAACGTGACCCAGCAGCTTGGAGACGAAGTCATTTCTTCTCTGCTCGAAGAGAAGCCCAGCATCATTGTCGGCACGCCCTCGAGGCTGCTCAAGTACGCCAAGGAAATGGACTGTGGCAAGGTCGGTTATCTGGTCATCGACGAGGCCGATCTGCTGCTGTCGTACGGCTACAAGGAGGATTTGATCGAGCTGTCGGACCTGTTGCCCAAGACCAAGCATACCTTCATCATGTCGGCGACGCTGAACAAGGAGTCTGACTTGATGAAGCAGCAGTTCTGCAGAAACACCGTCGCTAGTGTAGCGGTCACTGCTGCCGAGGAGGAGAGAAAACTGCTGCAGTACTACGTCAAGGTGGGCGAACGAGACAAGTTTCTGCTGGCCTACGTCATGTTCAAGCTGCAGCTCGTCAAGGGCAAGACCATTGTGTTCGTCAACGAGATTGACCGATGCTACCGTCTGCGTCTGTTCCTGGAGCAGTTTGGCATCAAGGCCTGTGTTCTCAACTCGGAACTGCCCATTGCTTCCCGTCTTCACATCGTCGACCAGTTCAACAAGGGTGTGTTTAACCTGCTCATCTGCACCGACGAGGCCAACAAGCTGGCCGAGGCGTCCAAATCTGCATCAAAGTCGACCAAGGAGGTCTCTCGAGCTCACGAGTACTCGTCCACACGAGGTCTGGATTTCATGAACGTGGCGTTTGTGCTCAACTTTGACCTGCCGCTGTCCAGCAGAGCATACGTGCATCGAGTGGGTCGAACTGCTCGAGCCAACAAGGCTGGAACTGCTCTTTCGTTTGTGGTTCCTACCGACCAGTGGGGTAAGGACAAGATTGCCAAGCTGGACACCGCCAAGCGGGACGAAAAGGTGCTCAAGAAGATCATCAAGAACCAGGAGTCGCAGAACATGGAGATCAAGCCCTACTCGTTCGATATGAAGCAGGTGGAGGGCTTCCGGTACCGAATGGACGACGCGTTCCGATCAGTCACAACCGTGGGTGTGCGAGAGGCCCGAGTCAAGGAAATCAAGACAGAGCTGCTCAACTCGGAGCGTCTGGCACGACATTTCGACGAGAACCCCGACGATCTCAAGGCTCTGCGACACGACAAGGAGATTCACACATCAAAGGTCCAGGCACACATGAAGCGAGTTCCCGACTACCTGCTTGGAAGAAAGGGTAAGCTCGATCCCAACGTGTTCGTGCCATTCAGAAAGGATGACAACAAGATCCACAAGAAGTACAACAAGAAGAAGAAGGGCGGCGATCCCCTCAAGTTCAAGAAGCGAAAATAGACATATAGATAATGATGATGATGGTATAAGCACAGTCTGTACAAGAACTGGTAAAGAAAGATTTGTATCAAAGAGACATGTCTATCAGGCTCATCTATTAGGCCGATCTTTGCACATCCTGCCATAGCTTCTATGGAGATGCGCAGTACATATAGATTACCGGTAGCTAATTATAGTGAATGTCAATCTAGAACTACTTGTACGGCTATTGGTAATCGCACTACAAGTAGTTCAGCTACTGCTACCCCTCAATATTAGTGTGAGTGATACAGAACGGTAATTAGTTGTATCATTAGACATTTCAAACAGTGTACCTTTACTCATTATTGCCGTTATTAAATTATGTAGTTTCTTTCTTTGGTCCCTCACTTGGAGACACTTCTGACCCAGTATTCACTGGCACCCTCTTCCCGCATCTTGATGTACTGACGAGACAGCAGCAGACCCACCTGGTACAGTTCCCGTTCCACGGCCTGTTTCTTGGTTTCCAGGTCCGCCAAATTCTCGGTCAGATTCGTCGATCTGCTTCCTGTGTTGGCAGAAAAGTTTTTGTATGTTGTAGTAGGTCCCATTTTCTTGATCAGGTCAATCTCGACCGTGATAGCTCGCGACAGCTCAAACAGTTTGTCCGACTGCTGCTGTAGTTGGGCCACTCGATCTGCTCTAGAAGCATGAGATTCCCGTGAACTGATAGATGCACTGTCAGAGGCCGCTCGTGGCTTTTCGCCTCCATTACCCTCCTTCTTACTCTTGACCGTCTGGCGAACCAGAGCGTCAAACTGTCTCTCAATCTCCACCTCTTTCATCTTGATACGAGCGTAGACTCCAGAAGGACCCGAATTGCTGTTAGCTCTGACTTTAGCTCTGGGATCGTGAGTCTGGGGCCGTGGAGCCACCTGGGGCTGTAGTGGCCGGTGTCCATGACCATGTCCTATGCCTGCATTCTTGTGGAAGATGCCTCTGGTTCCTGGTGTGCTTGGAGGAGCCAGTCTGGCTACTGTGGCCACACACACCTCGGCGGAGGTATCTGGCGAGTCTAGAGACACGTCTCCGTCTTCCTCTGCGTCTTCGAACCGGTCCAGGTCCGAGTCTCGCAAAGTAGACGTACTTGACGAGTTTTGTAGACTCTTATGCTGTGCAGAAACACTCTGAGGTGCAGTCTGATGTGTATTGAACGGAACGGGGCTTCCGGAAGACTGTTTGACGCCGTTCAGCTTCTTCTCTGGAGTCGAGGTACCTCCAGCAGCATGCAGAACGTCTTCGGGAATGCAATAGCTCTCACTGGCGACCGTGTTGAGCGTGGACGACGAGTAGCTTGGCACCGCTTTCATGAAGGCTCTTCGGCGCTGCTCGGACATGACAAAGGACTCATCTCGGGTCATTTCGTAGTGCGAGGTGTCGTCGGCTCCAATGACGAGGGCCGCGCCGACGTTGTGGGCCATTGGTCGCGAAGGCATTTTTGTCGAAAGTCGGTCTTTCAATCAGCTTTGTCCTGGTCTGCTTGTGATGATTGACACTCTCAAGGGACTGTTTTGCCTTTGGAGCGCGAAACGCGCCTTTAGGTTTCAGATGCGATTGACAGAGTTAGCTTGGCGGGAGGAACAGGGCATAGTTGGTTATTGGTGGGGCAATAGGTGAGCCGTGTCCTACGGGACCTGGATGTTTTGGTTCGTATTCGCTAATAATATTCCCCCTTCTATCCTTCATCTGACGTATCATGCATCATCGCAGCTGCAGGTTTCCGTCACTATCTCAGGTCTCACATTATTATGTATTTTTTCCCACTTTCTCCTTCCCAAGCAATGTTGTGTTGTATATTTTGAAGGCTATTCCGAGACCTCAACTGTACATGCCTTTTTCGGCAATCGGGGGTTGGGGCTTAACTAACTAACTAATTGTCCCAAAGTCCCAAGTTCAAATCCCGTGGAGCTCAACTTTTACTTCCGAATTACACCTTCAGTCACGCGCCAACTGCAGCTCCAATGCAATAACGTTAGGTCCTAAAATTTCAGTGCGTTTTTCAGGCGCAAAATATATTTCGACCAGGCTTCAGAAATGCAGCGACTACTGAAAAAGGCGCTGAAAAACAGCGCTGCAGGCGAGACGGGCGCTCCCCTCGAGCGTACAGACACCCAGTCGTCCCATGAGACGCTTTTCGACGATAACAAGTCTGCGGTTTCGACTCTGTTTGAAACCCCTGAAGGAGACCCTCGAGAACGAGATGTCTACAGCATATACTCGTCCATGTTTCGACATGGAGTGACGGTCTTTGATGACGACCTCAAGAAACCCATTCTGTCTGTGTCCACGCATTTTTTCGGCAAGACTTATATGGAGATTTACCGTCTGAGTGATATGAAGAGTGAGGGTAGCGAGGCTGTGTCGGTGTCTGGAACTGAGTGCTACAAGTCGCTGTTGTGCAGTGTGACACAAAAAGTACTGGACAACGACCGCATCGAGTACATTCTGTCGTTTACAGACAGCGAACGGGACAACATCACCATGGTTACTCATGGAACAAGAAGAGTGACTACAGCTTCCTATGAGGGAGTGCAGTTGCAATGGTACGGAACCACTGGTATTGCCAACACGTACGGATCTGGTTTCTTCCATTTGCGAATGGTTGATACCGAACACACCGAGCGTCAGGGAAATGTGCTTCCTGACTCCGACACGCTCTGTGGACCTTGCATTGGAGCCTACAGTTATCTGACTGAAGGCAGACTGAAGAAACAGCGACGGGTGGGCGAGTTTAGCATTTTCAACGGCGGCACCCATCTTTCCGAGGTCATTCTGCTCATGGGTTTGGTGTTGAGAGAGGGAGAGATGAGAAAGATTACTGAGAGTACCCGAGCTGCAAATGCGGTTACCAGTAAGGTGTTCCTGTAGGAGGAGGGAAACAAAAGTGAAGAGAGAGATTGAGTGTGTCAAAATGGGTATACTAGGTCAACCTGGTAGCGCAATAGCTGCGGAAGCCCTCTAAAAAGCCCTAATGAGACCTATATACGGTCAACGTAACGAATTATTATCATTAACGAGTAAATCAGTTTAATATATGTGTGTGAAGTTGAAATTATCTCTAAGTGTCTGTTTTTGTAGCTCTAGTTAACGATTTTCCTGTCCCCCTGTATAATTGCGCTTACTAAGCATTTTGGGTTGACGCCCATCTCACGAGAAGCATGATTTTCGACTGTTACACTCGACCGTCACAATGAACTCCTTTGCCCCGGAATGCACTAAAGCCAAGAAGGAGTACGACAACTGCTTCAACAACTGGTACTCGGAGAAGTTTCTCAAGGGCATTTCCATGGAAAACGAGTGTGCCGATCTGTGGCATGAGTACGAAGACTGTGTTAAGGTGAGTGAGAGAGGAGGTGAAAGTTGATGAATAGAGGAGAAGCAGCACATCTGTAGCATGTCTACAATGAACACTCATTCAATTTGCTAACCCAGTCCGCCCTTGCTAAGAAGGGAGTTGGAAAGATGATTGAGGAGGCTCGAAAGCAGGCTCCGTTCGAGAACGGCGGCAAGCTCATTGAGGAGGACGAGAAGAAGAAGTAAATGTATATACAACAATAATGATTGACCAGGAGAGGGTGGTGCTAGTAGGTTTTATATGAGGAATAGTGAATGAGGACGATGTTTAGTCATTTTCAAGGTGAAGAGAAGATTAAGGTGAAGGTGAAAAAAATGAGTAAATTGAGTGGAGAAAAATCGAGAAGACAGAGTGGAAAATGAGGGCCATGAATATTTTTCAAAAATACCACGATCCTCATTATACCCCATTCCTATCTGATTTATCACATTTTCCTCTTCTCCATCTGCATCCCTCCCAATCCACGTGATTCAAGGTTTTGCAAAATCGTCGGCATATCAAGACTCCATCACCACATCCTCGACCCTACAACAATGCTGTCTCTGATCCAGTCGCTACGGCCGACTGTGGCCATGAACAACGTGGCGCAGATGTTTGTGCGAAACACTTGCAAGTCGGCCCACGTCAAGACCAAAAAGGCCGTTTCCAACCGAATCAAGATCTGCGGAAGTGGAAAGATCACTCGAGTGAGTATGACAGGGAGGGAGAAGAAGGGGGACAAAGGGGGACATGTGGCTTTATAAGGCGCAAAAAATGACGAGGAGGTGTTACATTTGTGTTCTTTGTGTCTCGTGATAAATTTGCCTCCATCTGATCACGCGACCTTGATCTGAGTGAAATTTGACATTAGAGAAAATGAGGAGGCTGATTGATAAGATACGAGATACCAGAGTGAATGGGATGGAGGGTGTTTGAGACACGGGAGGATCACCGGAGGTACAGCCTGTGACTCAATATGGATGTGTTTGTTACCATTATCTCATCTCAGACTCATTATCGCCACCCTTGATCTCATACCTCATTTTCATGTTGAGGGTATATGACGATGTTTAATTATGCCCCATATTGCCACGCCCCATTTTCCAAGCCCCAGTTACGCCCATTAACAACACCCTCTTACCGCAATACTAACTCAGGGAAAAACCGGCCGAAAGCACGGAAACACTGGATGGTCCGCTGCCCTGCTGCGAAAAAAGTCCGGCATGACCGAGCTCACCGGCTTCCAGAAGAAGCATGTCAAGAAGTACGTGCCCTTCAAACAATCCCCCTAATGTATATAGCACAATGACCTTTATGGATAGTAAGAGAAGGCGAGAGGTGAGGCTGAGTCGCTGTACACCTGGTAGGCTTGACGACCTTAACCTCAACCAGTCTAGGCCCCATACCTGACTTGAACACTCGTAGATATGTAGTTCTATACTGTAGTGTTTTAAAGACACTCGATATATACAATACAGGTACCTTTGACCAAAGTATGTGATCTCTCCAGATGTGAATCGACAGAGATTCTGTGTAGAAGTCGCACAGTAATGTCCAAGTGTGTCCTGTAAATAGGCCTCTACAATAGCTCTACACCACTTCTACACCTCCTTTCATTAATTAACATGTTTTTTATGGTTGCAACTCTGCAAGGAATAAATAGGCACTTGTGACAAATCACACGGTGATGCGACATCGACTCGAGGTACAGCGCTTGTACGAACTACTTGTAGGGTGGTGGGTAAGGAGCTTTCTGTGAAGTTGTTTGAAAGACTCCTTTTATTGACCAAGCAACAACCACCCAATGAAGTATACGCCATAACCCATCATTTCCACCGCATCCACGGGGTTCAAACTGGACAGACCAGAGTCCCATTCAATAGCAGACTCCCGTGCAGTATACTCTGGACGATCTGTAGACGGCTCATTAGCCAAGAGACCGACATTTTTAGCCGGCACAAAGGGCTTGAGTTCCTCGCCTGTCAGCCAGTAATGAAGACGATCTCCAAACGCGGTGGAGCTCTTGTCGCGGTTGCACTGTTCAATTACGCTGCAGACCAATTGTTGTTTTTCGGCGTCACAGTAATCGAGCATTGTGTGATGAATTAATTTTTGATTACACAGGCTGGGGCTTTTTGATTATATATAGGGTCCCTTCCTTCAGGCTTAAGGGGAGATCGCTTATGGTCTCCATGTAACAAAGACACTCTGTTGGTTTCGGTAAAGTTGTTGAGTTCACGTGATCTGGATCCAGGAACGTCATGGGACAAGAGACTCCATGGTAAAACTAGGAAAGGGGTATGCGGAGAACCCCGCTTAGATGGTGGTTATTATTTTCCCCATGCCACCCTCTCCACATTACTCCACATTCTTCCATTGTAAGTGCTCGTTTTGCATCTTAAGGTACACCTCGTAATATAAACATCCGGGGTAAGGCTTGGTATCGCATGTAGGGTCCAAATTACAGGGTCAGGCTATCTATCCAACTCCAAGTCTCCTTCAGACTCAACAAGTGCCAGCAATGTTACATAGCATTGAACACGTCTTACCTTACAGTGAGACACTTGGTAGTTTTCTCATATTCTATAAAGTTTAATGTATTATGTGATTATAAAAAAAAACATCATGTGTCTCGATCTCGTCGCGTGACAGTTGCACGCATATAGAATGTGCCAGATGGCATACTCCTCTCCCCATAAGTTGCCACCAGATCTGTTGGGTGTGGACACTTTAGCTCTCCATAATATGAGTATTGGGGCAAGTGCTAGAATGTGGAGAACCCCACCTGGAAAAGTGGAGGTGGCAATTTTTGACGGTGGCAAATCATACACACACAAGTATCGTACGGGATTTAGTTTTTTTCAGCTCATACCCTGGTTGGTCCCTGCTTTCAGGATGTATTCCATGACGATCTTACGAGTGTACTTTAAGGAATGTGCGATCAGCTAGCATGAGAATGTACAAGTTACTATACCTGGTCCGTAGCATAATTACGTAGGAGTGACTAATATACTTGTAGACCCTCTACATTCAATCACAGGTGCTAGACATTCGATGGCTCGTAAGTATGGTAAGGGCACAATATTCCTACTGATGTATCGTACATACAGCACCAATTTCTCGATCTTGAGTGCGTTAGCTCCACCTACCGCTGAAACTACTCTAATTATTACAAGTACTCGTTTCCAATCGTACCCGTTGCTACTCAAACTTGTTTCAACTCTCATCATTATTCATCTTTTTTACATCCGTCCTTCTCTAATCATCCAACACCTTTTCACACCTCCGCCCTCTAACATGCATATATACATTTTGGGTCTATTTACTCTTGTTTTTCGGCCTCCTTGACCTGTTCCTGCACCTTGTCCTCATCTCCCTCCTTAACTCGCTTACCGTCCTTATAACTGTATCCAACCCACTCGTCGCCCTCCTTCTTGATCTCCGCCGTGGGGAAGTAGTGGTAGTTCATCTTCATGGAGCATGCAAACGCGACATTGTCAAAAGTGACGATTCGCAGCTTGGCATAGGTGTTATCGGGGATCTTGGTCACCACCGACAGGAAGGTCTCCAGATCAGGAGTAGCCGTTCCGTTCACGTGGGTGATGAAGTTGGTGGGTGCAATCAAGTACTGGTAGGCAGGCGATCCCTGGGCTCGACTAGACACGTAGACGCCGGAGTGGATCTTTTTGATTTGCTGTCGCACAGCATGGTGGGGGGTCTGGAGAACAGCTCCGCACCAGAAGACGGCCTGAGAGGTCTCGAACGCCGAGTCGGTGGTGGGGACCTGGATCTCCTCCTCCTTTTTGTTTCGCACCAGCTTGATGGTCACCTCCTCCTTGTCTCCAGCCACGTTGAGGGTCGTCAGAGACGTCAGCAGCTTGCCGTTGATGGACAGCAGAATGTCTCCCTCCTTGAGAGCCTGGGAGTTGCCCTTGATGGGCGTGGCGGTTCGAATGACCTCAAACAGCTGGTGTCGCTGGGAGTTGTCCTGCTCCACGGCGGCAATCCACTCGGGAGAAACTCCTCGGATTCGCGCCTGGATCATGGACACAGACGCCACCTCCACGTCCAGGAACCGCTCGTGGGGCGGCTTGCCGTCTCGGATTCGCTGCACGGTCTCCAGGAAGGTGCTGGTGTCGATTCCGAGCCGGTACTCGTGCTGACGGCCCTCGGTTCGCTCGCCCATGCACGACAGCCAGAAGGCTCGCACAGTGCCGGTCTTGGGGTCGGCCAGAACGCCAGCAGTGCATCCGTTGGGGATGGTGGAGTCCACGGTGATGGCGTCGAGGTTGAGAGCTCGGTAGTAGGGCTCTCCGGCATTAGGGGGGATGGTGATGGCAGTCACGTCAGACACCTTGGTTCGAGTGGTCACCAGACGCAGAGACAGGTTGTGGCCCATGAACAGAACGGGGTCGCCCTGCTGAAGAGGAGTGGAAGACAGCTTGGCAGTCTCAATGTCGCTCTGAACTAGCTTGGGGTCGTACTGGACGATGGCGTAGTTCTGCAGAGGGTGCAGGAAAACAACGGTTCCAGGCACAACCACGGACTCGGCAAAGGTCACAGACACGTTGCACAGATCGTAGGGGATGATGGATCGAGACACGAGCACCAGACCCTTCTCGGCGTCCACCACCAGACCGTGCGACTGTCGCATAGTTCTGGGGAAGCCGTCAATCTTGTAGGGGATCATACAAGAGACTCTGACGAAAGATCGGGCCAGAGGAGCACAGGCAGCATCAGCCTCCTCGAGGTTGGGGTCTGTGAAGGTAGCTCGCTGGGGCACAATTTCGTCCTTCTTGGGCAGAGGGTACTTCTTGGAGAGATCGGTGAAGTCCCACTTGCCAGTCACGTCGTTTCGCACCGCCAGACGGAAGCTGGAGTGCCACTTTCGATCAATGTAGGTGATGGTGAAGTTGGTGGTGTGCAGGTCTCGCAGGTGTCGGTATCGGATAGACACTCGTCGCCCGTCGGGAATAGCAGCAATCACCTTGATGAAGGTATCGAGATCGGGGGTGTCGATATCGTCGATGGAGTCCACCACCCAACCCTTGGCCTCGTTTCCGTTGCCGTCGAGTCGGAAAGAACCGCCAACTTCAGACACGTAGACGCCTCGAACGGGAATGGCGTAGATTCGAGCCAGCTGGTACGACAGGTCCTGGAAACTGGCGCCACAGACCTCCACGTACCGGTCGGGAGTGATGGAGTGAAGATCCTGGACGTAGATGTCAAAGGTGATTTCGGCTCCGTTTCGCTCAACCGTCACCTGGACGATATCGCCCACAGCCTCGTCGAGAATCGAGTCCAGAGTGATGAAAGACGAAATGGGCGTGGAGTTGACAGACAACAGAATGTCACCCTCCAGCAGAAGAGGAGCCATGGCAGCGTCTTCCTCAGACACCACAAAGGACTCCTCGCCGGCCATGGAGATATCTCCTCCCTCGGTGCCGGCTACCTCATCGTTTTCAATCGCCTTGGCCTGCTCTTCAGACACGTCTTCGCACTTAACGCCGTTGACTCCTCGGGGGACAGCAGAGGGGCCCTCGGGAAGCACAGTCTCGGCAACAAGCATACCTATAGTGTTGGGGAACAGTTCTCGCTGTTTCTTTTCGTTGGCAGCACTGAGACCGAGTCGTCTGCACTCGTCAAAGGGCTTGAGCATCCAGTGGGTCTGGATGGTTCCTCGAGTGACCTTGTCTCCTCGGAGAATACACTCCAGGGCTCTCTTTCCTCGGTTCAGAGGCAGGAAAAAGTCCGTGGAAGCGTCAGTGGAGCCTCCAGCCTGCAGGGCGATGGCGTCTCCGTCGATATCAACGACTGGGGAACCAGAGGAACCTCCAGATGCACTTGCAGCGGCCTGGATGTACTCCGTGTTGAAATCGTTGTATGTGAGATCTCCGTAATCGGGCGCGTTTCTGTCGAGACGAGAGATGAAACCGGACAGAATAGACAGCTTCTCACCGTTATCGTTACCCACAACGCGGATTTCGGTTCCAACCTGGGCCTTTTCAGGACAAAGACGCAGTTTTTGCACATTCATGTACTTGATCTTCGAGGGATCGAATCTAAGGAAACCAAAGTCATGGACAGGGTCTCGGTAAATAGGAACCAGCTCGCACTCCTCGTGGTTATCGAAAACCGCATATCCACAAAAGGGACCGGCTCCCACAACGTGTCTGTTGGTCATGATGATTCCCATCTCCGTGTCCACGACAAAGCCCGTGGCCTCGCTGACAACCGCGCTTTCGCAGTCAAACGACGCCACCTGGGCAAACTGGATCGACACGACGCTCTTGACCACCTTTTCGATGGTGCTGTGCCAGCCAGCTACAACTCCGTTAGCGGAAGAAGAGGCCGAGGGCATGGCCATTTTTTTGGGACTGCGGACCGGCGACTTGAGCCCGTTCAGGTCGTCGCGAGATCGTTTTTGCGGCAC
Organism: Yarrowia sp. JCM 30696; assembly: GCA_001600535.1. Taxonomy (NCBI): domain Eukaryota; kingdom Fungi; phylum Ascomycota; class Dipodascomycetes; order Dipodascales; genus Yarrowia; species Yarrowia sp. JCM 30696. The sequence goes on along the minus strand of BCKG01000002.1, from coordinate 91,011 downwards.
CATGCTGAATCGTCTTATGGGTCTGAAAGAAGGGGTTCTACTGCTAACCCTTAGAGACCGAAAGAAGCTGAGAATGGTGGTAAGTAATACAGTCCTTTGGGTCGAGACTGGAAATAGGTGGAAATCCAAGCCAGTAAAGTTTATCCAATTTTTCAACCACAAAGGTGTCACATGACCAGACTAGCGAAAGAGAGGAGAAAGAGAGGTAGGGGAGAGGGAAAAGAGACTGGGGGATCTACGGAAGTGTGTTTCTAGATGAATATTTACGGTAGGCGGTTATTTTAGCTCACATTTTCCACTCACACCAACTTTTGGTATTTCTCCTTATTTTTTTTTTACGATATGATCTCATGCACTTTTAAAACGCCACCATGTTAAAGTTTGGCAGGTGTATAATGACGTCTCTTGTTCAATAAAGACCACAGTCCAGATCAAGACAACACACGATAACGAGCGCGATAAAACCAAACACTCTAAACAAGGGCTAACCGTCTGAAAAATAACATCACTAAAACGACGGCAAATTCTGAAAAATAAGACACCAAAATTGAAAGACACAGTCCACACACCACGGTGAGCAACAACACTTCGGAAGCCGGATAAAAACAACACAAGCCTCTCATCAAAACCAACACACCACCCTCATGTTAGTCGAAGAACTAGGAAGACAAACGCTCCAAAGCGTCTCTTATAGCAGCACGGGATCTGGCCGAAAACGAATCGCGACCGCTCAAGACGCAGCCACACAGTCTTCCACAAAGACACGGGCCATTGCTCGACGTCTGAACGAACTCGAACGCGAAAATTACAACGACTCGGTCAAAATCGAGCCGCCACGCGATATCTACTCGCCCAATAACGCCAATAAGAAGGGTACGGCCCTGAAAAAGATTCTGGCATCGAAAAAAACGCTCCAGAACTTTTTTGACGAAGATAGTGCCGGTGCTGAACGGTTCCAGTTTGTAGCCTCGTCCACCTCTGCGTACCCGAAACGACGTCTGTGTACGGTCTGTGGATACAAGGGTTTCTGCTCCTGTGTGAGATGCGGCTTCAGATACTGTTCAAAGACCTGCGAAGAGGCCCACACGGAGACGCGATGTCTTAAGATGTACGCTTAAGGGGAGAGGAGAGGGTCGTGTTTCTTCCGACTCAAACGGAGGATATTTGCTTTACTTGTTTTCTGGCTTCAATACAGAGGATTACCTTGTCCTGCTATGAAGTTTTCTTGAGGATGACATTTTACGATGTGCTTTCAAGTGTCTCTCCAAGATGTCACTTTCATCTCATCTTCAAGAATTTGCTCCAAAGCCTTGGTTTTGATCCTCTACAATCCTTTGTCGAGATCTTCGCTAAGGACCTGTCTAAGAAACTTCTTAGAGTGATGCTTGGGTGTACTCTTTGAGCCCTCTTATGGGATCCTTTCGTCAAACCTCTCTTCATGAGAGCCCCTGAAGTGATTTCAGAACTCTTCTGTAGTCCCTGTTCAACACCCACAGGATGTCTTCTTAGAGTGTTACTCTTTAAGACTTCCTTCTTTGTAAATAACTATTTATTAATATATATTACCCACTATTCCTGCACCTTGATCGCAGCGGACTCCTCCAGTCCCCCCTGTCCTTCCAGATCCCTCATCTTTGCAATCATCGTCTCCTTCCAGTTGTAGTAATCGTTTCTCTTTCGGTAACTGTTGAATGCAAACGAGGCAGGAATCATGTTTCCAATACCCGAAAACGACGACTTTTGCGTTTGTCTATCCAGCTGACGCTGAATGACACCAGGAGCAATTCCGCTCTTCTGTTCCAGAATCTTCACCCACATCTGGTCCTTCAAAATCGTCTCAGTCCATCCTATCCACTCCTCCACTCGGTCTTCAGGCATACCTGCTCGTCGTGTAAGCTGTAGGGCTCTCTGTTTGAACCCTTCTCGAGTCGCTTCTGTGTCCGTGAACGATCGATGCTGAATATGAAATGCAATGGTCATGAGCAGTCCAAACAACAGTCCCCATCTATCTTTAACCAGAGCCCAGTAAAAGTCAAACCCTCGCTGAACTCCCTCCAATGCATGTTTCGGAAACCGCAGTTCTTTTGTGATGAATTCAATATCAGCTGGCTGCGGGTCTTCCTGCTTGGGTCCTCCCTTTCTGGGCGATTTCGTCGGCGATTTTCGCTTAGTGGGAGTTTCAGGAGGAAGAAGACCGTCTTCAAACCCATCTCCAATCGCTTCTGAATTCACCAAATCTTCACCAATCACATTGGCATCACTTCTACCGCTCTCCTGAATGTCCTTCTGCACCTGTCTCGCCGTCCTTGGGGTTTTTGGCGTTCTTTGAGCAGCCAATTCGGGGTTTTTCGTCGGCGACTTTCTCTTACGAGGTGTAGCAGGGCCTTGAGGAGCACCCAGAAGCTCTTCTCTGAACACTTGAAGCAGCTTCTCGTAAGTTTTCGGGGGTACGGGCGGTTGCGACTGTTTGGGAGCCGGTAATTGAAGTTCTATCAGCAGCTTCTCGATGGCTACATGGGCACAGAGGGCCATGCGAGCAGGAGCTTCGTTGGGTCTCATTGGAATAGTCTGAGCCTTGCCCATGAGCGTAGACGTGAGCGTCGTCACTTCCTTGGGAATAGGAACCTTTCCCACAAGCTTGACAATCTCTGCGTTGATTTGCTGGTTCATGGGTTCATGAGTGTTGATGATGTCTGAAGACGTCCTACTTTTCAGATAGTCTGTGAGATATGCACGAAAGAAATAAAGTTGGATAACTGATCTGTTGAATCAAACAAATACGCGAAAAATCGTAAAAATTGGATAAAATAAAAATAAAACAATTTACACATTCGGGGTACACACCACTCCCTCGCACACCCCCTCGCACATCTATGATTATTTTAAAACTATTTTATGTAAAGATTGTTCCCCCTTGATTACTGAATCCTGTGCTTCGTCTTCCCTCTCTCCTGGTTCTCTGTTTTGTTTTTTTGTATGAATACTCGGCAATATCTACCAGCTTATCTCCCACCTCTCTAGCTAAACCACTTCAGGATGTAGTAGAAACAAATGACCATCACGACAATACCTCCGTAGAAGAACCGCTTATCTTGTCGTGCTCGCTTCTCCACCATCTTGATAGTCTCTCGTGACAGTCCCAGAGTCTCGGCCACCGACCGCATCTTCTTTCCGGTGTTTCTCAGAATATCACTCTGCTCCTGCAAGTCTCCCAGAGCAGCCATTCCCTGTTCAATGAAGGAATCCAGCTGCTGGCCCACTTGGTTCAAAGAAGACTGTTCTCTTTGCATACCCTCCTCCCGTGTCAGATCAGTATAAGTGGGCTGAATGGGCACGTCCCGGTTCACGTTTCGGTTTCGAGACTCTCCGTAGGGGTTATCTCCAAACAGCGCCGTTTTATTCTCCTCCAGGGTCTTTTCCTCTCTGGCCGATCTCAGGTTCTTGAACTCGCTTCTGGCGTCCGCCAGTTCTTCCTTGAAACGCGCCAGCCGCGCCTCGGCCTTCTCCTTCTTCTCCTTGTTGTGTTCCTTGTTGATAATGTCAGAATAGTCGTCCAGAGTTCGGCTGAAAGACGTCATGGTGGCCGAAATCTGGCCCTGTAGCGACATGGGAGCGCCTGTGGGGTTAGCCGAGAACTCGGACAGATCCTTTTTCAGACTGGCATTCTGCTTCACCAGATGGTTGTGAATCGCGTTCATTTTGAGGGAGGTTCGAATTTCCCGTTAGTGACGTGTTAGGTTGGTGATGTATCCTCCTGAGAAGGTGTGCAGGTGGTGCCAGGAACCTAAACTCCATTGTTGTTTATTAGCACAATGATGTGCACACGGGGTGGGATGCATAAATGGCTTAGTAAGAAAGATGCTGGAGTGGTGAGAAGCAGATATGTTTGGTGTCAGTATGGCGCGGTTACGAGTGATTCATTCGCCACTAATATTGGTGCTGTTTAGGTGGGTTATTTTCGTGTTTACTTATGTCTCAACTAGATCGTTATGAGGAAAATGTATCTCTCTGAGAGGTAATAAAATGTCAAATGGTTCTATCTTCAACTATTGCTCAAAATCAGGAGTTCAGCTACCGAATGGTATTTGTATCGTCTCTTCAGCACCCGTAGAACACCGAAAAAGAACCCCAGCTGGCCCTTTAACTCAGTAGACTCTCAACTAAGCTTAACTAAACATGTGCACTCTTACGTTCTATCACTGAACAGCCAATATGAGGGGGCAAAGATGCACAAAGTAACCAATGTGTTTCTCAGTGGAGTTTAACAACTCCCTTACCCGACTTTTTGTTGGTGGGACGTTTTGGAGCAGATTGTAGATATACTCAAGACCCCTTCTTTCGAGTGTCTGTAGAGATAGGATAAAAGAGATAAAAGTAACGGGAAGCTGTTAGTGGATATTTATAGTGTCCTGTAGATCGCTATCGCAGTGTATGTTGAATCTTCTCTAATTGTTCTGTAGAAAAGACCTGCCACTGAGATCTCGTTGGCACAGAACTCGCATTCTCTCCTCCATTCAGTTCAGTTCGGACTCGTCCGTCTATTAGCTATGTACAAAATTCTCTAGGTGACGTACTTTCGAGAGTAGGCCACCTTCTTGTCGAGAGTGCTCATTCGGCCCTTTCGCCACATGATCACCAGCATGACGGTGGTGAAAATACACACGCCGTACCAGGTGGCAATGTACTGCAGATGGGTGTTTCGCAGATCGACCTTGGGCAGCTTGCCGATCGGCACGCCGTGGTTCATCATGTGCGACTCCGTGACCCACTCGTGGCCTCCCAGGTGCATGTTGAGCTCCTCCTCCAGGTAAATGTTCTGGGCTCCAGTGAACTTGGACATGGTCGGAATGTCCATAAAGTTGTAGATTCGTACATCGGGAGAGGTAGGAGAATCGGGAGTGAAGGTGTTCTTCTGGGGGACAGGTCGAAGCAGACAAACCAGCGAAACCTCGCCCTTGGGGAGAGCCAGAGGGTCTCGTTTCTTCTGATCGGCCATCTCCTTGGAAATCCAGCCTCGCTTAATAAGCAGCTTTGAGCCGCCGGTCTTAGATCGGTCCAGGGGGGTGACAAGGAAGTATCCCTCGACAGAGTCCTTCATTCGAGGACCCACAAGGAACTCTTCATCGTGACAAAGAGTGCCTGTAACAAGAACCTTTCGGTACTCAAACTCCTTCTCCAGCACGTCCTGGTCCTCAGTGATGTGGTTGGGCAAAGGCAGAGGGTCCTGGAGAAGACGGTTCTCACAATCGGCAATCTTGTCCACCTTCCACTGAAGACGTTGAACCTGCCATGTGCCGAGGTATCCGGAAATAATAGGCATCAGGGCACACAATCCGAGGAAAACAAACCGCTTTCGGTTCTTTTTCTGTGATTGCGGCTCGGGCTCGTCACTCTCAAGCTCGTTGGCTCCTGACTGCTTCTTCTTCTGCTGTTCAGGTTTGGCCTCTTCGCTGTTGGAACTGAACATGTTCTTGTTGTTGTTGAAAACAACGCTTCGAGACGAAAAATGTCGGGGAACACATTGCTGGGTGAGCCGGGAAGCGACCGGGGTCTTTGTGGACACCAGTCCGACCCTACGAGCTCCAAATCGAGCCACTCGAAGAACTTGCATTGTTGAAGATGAAAAGTGGCTAAGGAGCAGAATAGAGTTGTACAAATGCACGTTTCCGCTGACTAAGTGTGGCTAGTTTGGGACTTTGTGGCGCAGCCAGTGAGAGTGGAGGAGTGTTTGAGAGCAGTCTGAGGAAAAGTGGGTGAGTTGGTAGAGTATACGAAACGAGTCTAACGGGATGGATGGGACAACAGATACGTTTCCTGAGTTGTGGCAAATTTAGTAAATATTGGACTTGTCGTGATTATATAAGCATTACGTAAGCTGATTTTGGGATTATGTAAGCACTGTTTGAGACTGTTGTTCAAATGTATTACTTTCGAGTAGAGGAGGTCAATCATACATATGGTAATTTAAAAGTGAAGCAATTAGCTCTTCTTGACGAACACAAACTTGTGCTTCATCATACGTGAGCTCATTGCCGTGCTCATGGGTTCTCAATTAACAACTCAAAAAGATTGAACTACCGGTGCTTGTACCATACTTCTCACTGTATAAAACACTTGCACACCACCTGCTAACGCCACTGCACTCTCCTTCCTCTTCTTCTAAGCAAATAAATAATTCATTACTGTGATAACCCCCTTTAGCTCTGGAACAAAGCAGGATATGTCTGACGCAACCAATCGAGATGCTGCCTCTCAATCACGGGAGTATAATTCTGCTTGGCGTCCAGCAGCTCAAGTTCGCTTGTTCGAGGAGCCAGAGTCTTGGTCCAGCGTCCTTTGACACTACTGGCATCGTGATGGGTGTACTTGTCTGCAAATCGTTCATAGGCAGAGTAGGAACCTCGTGCTGCAGGATCCAAATCAGCGACGAACGCTTTGATGGACATATCGTCGAGATCCGTGAACGGAATACGTTTCCGCGTTTTCTGGCCTAGTCTTTTCTGTGTTTTGTGCAGGATTTTGGCAATGACATCGCTGACAGCAGCTTCCTCGAGGACAGGGGAATTGTAGGCGATCTCCTGGAGACTTTCTGTCAATTCCAACTTGCTCAGCCGTGTCTGAAGAGAAGCCTCAGTGTGCCCAATCATCTGTTGGAGTTGTTTGAAGAGCTCCTTGAGAGGAATCGCCAGCTTTTTAGCTGCTAATGACGACTCCAAAAGCAGTCTGTCTTTGGAAGGAGTGAAAAATTCACGAGAACGCGACTGTTTTGGCTTCTCTCGAGAAGTGCTAGCACCTAGATTAGATCTCATGGGATGCAGAGGCGCGAACTCGTCAGCAAAGTCGTCACCAGCGTTAGCAATGTATTCTTCTTCGACTTTGACATTGTGTTCAGCCTGGTTGTGTGTGTTATTGTCTTCCTTCTGCTTGCCATTCTCGTCCTCTTCATCACTGTACTGCTCAGTATCACTCTGCACGAAAAACTCGGCCTGTCTTTCACGAGAGAACTCGGTCTCGTGGTTTCCAGACTCAGTTTCGATGTCTTCAAACCCGTCGTCCTCGTCCAACAAGACCCGCCGACGTTTGGTAGCACGCCTTTGAGGTGTGGGTTCAGAGGATTGAGGGAGCTCAGAGCGTTGAGATTCGTTGTGAGATTTAGGCGATTTATGAGACTTTTCAGGAAGGGATTGTTGAGGTGTCATAAAAGATGTCTCTGAAGACTTGGGTGTCTTGGAAGGTGTTTGGGGTGATGGCTCAGACGTGTTGCGAGTTGTTGACTTGGTAGGTGTTTGGTTACCAGTGAAATGATCATCATCTTCATCTTCCTCCTCCTCGTAGTCAGGAGCAGTCTCAAACTGCTCTTGAGTCTCAGCTTGAGTCTCTCCATTTTTCTGAGACTCCTCGAAGTTCTCTCTGGCCTCAAAAAAGTGGTCCTCGTCTTCAGACCTCGATTCCTCCGCTTTATGAAGCCGTCTGTTACGATAAGTGCGAGAAGTGGGTTGAACAAAGAGCACTCTTCGGGTAGACCTAGGTGGTTGGTTGAGTTTTGCTTTAGATGGAGATTTTGCAGGTGTCGTTTTAGATGGAACTTCAGAAGTTGCATCCAAAAGAGCCTTAATCGAGTCGTCAATTGAGTCCTGATCTGGCGCCTCAACTGGTGCCCCAGCTGATTCTTCAACCGACTCCTGAACAGAGTCATCGACTGAGCCTTTAACAGAGTCTTCAACAGAATTCTGAGCTGATTCCTGCACAGAGCTTTGGACAGAGTCCTGAACTGAGTCTTCAACTGAGTCTTCAACTGAGTCTTTCAAGGGTTCCTCAGCTGACTCCTTCGCGCCTATCGAATCAACCAAGTCATCAATATCTCTCTGAGCATCCTGGTCAGACTCATCATACCTGACATTCTGCTCACTTGGAGAATCGGAATCAGAGCTGAAATCAGCAGGTGTCATTCTCTTACCTGCATCATTCACAGCTTGAAACGGGTTGTCGTTTGAATCGCGAAACTCGACAGTTTGTTGCTCGATCTTCATTCGTCTCATCTTCCGTTCCCTCACAATCGCCTGAAAACGAGTCGCACTGCCTCTTTGTGTGTAGTATCTGTGTGTAGTCGCGCTGTTTCTAAATACAGACGCGAATTGAGGACTTGTGGGAGACTCACGTTTAACAGGTGTATGTTCCACAACAGTGCGATCCTGATCCTCCAAAGACGTGATAACCGAGCGATACCGGAACTCCAAGTCCGGATACTTCTTTTGAAGGCTGTGTTTCTCTTTTTTCGAACAAATATTGATGCCTGTTGAAGTCGGAACTGGGGTTTCAACTCCAGAGAGAGCTGCCACCACGGCCTCGCGGTTTTTGGTTCCTGGAGAAACAAAAAATTCGGCAGGCATCAACAGATAAGATAGAGCAGGTGGCTGGAGGCGGTAGCCAGTGAGACTGTCTGATAGTGCGTACTTCTGGTACGGGTGGGTGGTTTCGTGCTTTCAATAAAGTTCCAGGGTTAGTCAAACTTGGCAGGTGGAGACTTGTCAACTAAAAGACAGGTTATGAGAGATATAGAGGTGCTAGAGGAAAAAGAGATAGTGAGTTGTGATCGCTCGTTGTGTGCGGTCATATTTGTGTAATAAAACTATTTCTTCTCCTGGCTTGGTTTCCAGGGCAACAGGCAGCAGGATTCTTTTCTTTTGGGGCCATAGTCTATCAAAAAAAAGGCTACTTGCATCAGAAAGACAGATATCCCACTTTATTCTAAAAAACATGAAAAATGACCACAAAATGCCATAATAAAGATACTGATCGATTATACAGACCTTCACCACAACACAGCACTGAAAACCCACATTCACTTGTATGTATTAATTTTACAGCCTGTACATCCGGTAACGTGTCGCGTCACGCACGTCACAATGTAGACTCTGGTGGCGTCCCTGATGCACAACATTTGCCAAAAGTAGAGCCAGTGTCAATCACGCGTAGTAAGGGTGAGATAAGGAGGTGACGGGAGATACAACGGAGTAGTCTCATTGCTCTTCTAATCTTGCCCTGGGAAAAGGGTGATCTACAATGCCCTGAGAACGGTAGAAGCACTAGTACAAGTTCTTTCAGTTGTGTGTTATTTCGTAGCTCACCGCTTTCTCTACGAGGCAGGCTGTATGACAATGGCACTTGTATACGTGCAACAATGGAGCAAGACAACAGGCAGACATAATAATAACACAAAGAGAGTGGTTTCCAAGCAACGGGTACAGCAGCGGCAGCCATCTCAGAGCAACCGCAACAACGATCTCCTAAACATTTAGACCGAATTAGGCATTGTTATGGAATGTGAGCCGTCGGACAATGAAGCTGCACTCAGGCCTTATGTTTCTCTCCCTTTTGGCAAACTGCAGCTTTTTTCCTGCAGTAATATAGGGTTCCCGATTGGGATGCTAAATGACACCGCGCGTCGAATTTAGCGCGTGTAGAGGGCGACGCAAGGCGACATAAAGAGGTGAACAGCCAAATCATTAAATATCTGATTATATGGTTATATTCCTCTCCGCTTCAGCTCCATGCTGGTATTTTTCTTTTTCCGATACCACCCCTCCTTCATGTTATGACGCGTAATTATCTATTGCGATAAATGAAAATCATTTATAATTGAGTTTACGCGGTGGCAAGCGTGGCAGTAAACAGAGTCTTGAAAAAGGTGAAAAAAGGTGGTACAGAGAAGATAAGTAGATGAAAATGTTGTCATAGCCGTCCCCACTACAGTGGAGTATTCTTTTCCATATATTTTTATCCCCCTCACCACCCTTTCAGTAAAATCCTGCACCTTTCCTACTCTCCCCTAAACCGGAACTTAATCCCAGCCAATATATATACTACGTGTCGCCCTACCGCGTCTTCCTCTCCTCCCCAACCCTCATCATGTCCAAGCTCTTTGTCATCAAGCGAGACGGCCGCAAGGAGTCCGTCCAGGTCGACAAAATCACTGCTCGAATCAAGCGTCTGTGTTATGGCCTTGATCCCGACCACGTGGACCCCATCCAGATCACCCTCAAGATTGCGTCTGGCATCTACGAGGGCGTGAGCACCATTGAGCTCGACAATCTGGCTGCCGAGACCGCGGCCTACATGACCACTCTGCACCCCGACTATGCGATTCTGGCTGCCCGAATCGCCGTGTCCAACCTGCACAAGCAGACCAAGAAGCAGTTTTCGCAGGTGGTCTACGATCTGTACCACTACGTGAACCCCCGCAACAAGAAGCACTCGCCCATGGTGTCTAAGGAGCTGTACGACACCGTGCAGGCGAACGCGGACGAGCTCAACGGAGCCATTCTCTACGACAGAGACTTCACCTACAACTACTTTGGCTTCAAGACTCTGGAGCGAGCATACCTGCTGCGAGTCAACGGTGCCGTTGCTGAGAGACCTCAGCAGATGATCATGCGAGTGTCTGTCGGTATCCACGGCGACGACATTGCCCGAGCTATCGAGACCTACAACTACATGTCTCAGAAGTACTTCACCCATGCTTCTCCCACCCTGTACAACGCAGGCACCCCCCAGCCCCAGATGTCGTCGTGTTTCCTCGTCAACATGAAGGACGACTCCATCGACGGCATCTACGACACTCTCAAGACTTGTGCTCTCATTTCCAAGTCCGCTGGAGGCATTGGTCTGTCCATCCACAACATCCGAGCTACCGGCTCCTACATCGCTGGAACCAACGGAACCTCCAACGGTATCGTGCCCATGCTGCGAGTGTACAACAACACCGCTCGATACGTCGACCAGGGCGGCAACAAGCGACCCGGAGCCTTTGCCATGTACCTGGAGCCCTGGCACGACGACGTCTTCGAGTTCTGCGAGCTGCGAAAGAACCACGGTAAGGAGGAGATTCGAGCCCGAGATCTGTTCCTGGCTCTCTGGATCCCCGACCTGTTCATGGAGCGAGTCGAGCAGAACGCCGAGTGGACCCTCATGTGCCCCAACGAGTGTCCCGGCCTTGATGACGTCTACGGCGACGAGTTCAAGCAGCTGTACGAGCAGTACGAGAAGGAGGGCCGAGGCCGACGAACCATCCCCGCCCAGAAGCTGTGGTACCACATTCTGGACTGTCAGACCGAGTCCGGCAACCCCTTCATGCTCTACAAGGACTCCTGCAACCGAAAGTCCAACCAGAAGAACCTGGGTACTATCAAGTCGTCCAACCTGTGCTGCGAGATTGTCGAGTACTCGTCTCCTGACGAGGTGGCCGTCTGCAACCTGGCCTCCATTGCGCTGCCTACTTTTGTCACTCGAGACGAGACCAACTCGTTCTACGACTTCAAGAAGCTGCACGATATTGCCAAGGTGATTGTGCGAAACCTCAACGCCATCATCGACCGAAACTACTACCCCGTCCCCGAGGCCAAGAAGTCCAACATGCGACACCGACCCATTGCTCTGGGTGTCCAGGGTCTGGCTGACACTTTCATGGCCCTCCGACTTCCCTTTGAGTCCGAGGAGGCCAAGAAGCTCAACATCCAGATCTTCGAGACCATCTACCACGGAGCCGTTGAGGCCTCCTACGAGATGGCCCTTGAGGACGGCGCCTACGAGACCTTCCAGGGCTCTCCTGCCTCCAAGGGTGACCTGCAGTTTGATCTGTGGAACGTGACTCCCTCCGAGCTCTGGGAGTGGGACGATCTCAAGGCCAAGATCATGAAGACCGGAATGCGAAACTCGCTGCTGGTGGCCCCCATGCCCACCGCCTCCACCTCGCAGATTCTCGGCTTCAACGAGTGTTTCGAGCCCTACACCTCCAACATTTACTCTCGACGAGTGCTTGCTGGCGAGTTCCAGATTGTCAACCCCTGGCTGCTCAAGGACCTGGTTGAGGTCGGACTGTGGAATGAGACCATGAAGAACCGAATCGTGGCCGACAACGGATCCGTGCAGAACATCCCCAACATCCCCCAGGAGATCAAGGACCTGTACAAGACCGTGTGGGAGATTTCGCAGAAGCGAATCATCGAGATGGCTGCTGACCGATCCCCCTTCATTGACCAGTCCCAGTCTCTCAACATCCACATCAAGGACCCCACCATGGGCAAGCTCACCTCCATGCACTTCTACGGCTGGAAGAAGGGTCTCAAGACCGGCATGTACTACCTGCGAACCATGGCTGCTGCTGCCCCCATCCAGTTCACCATCGACCAGGAGGCTCTCAAGACCGTGGACTCGTCCACCGCCAAGGCCATGCTCAACAAGAAGCCCTACCAGGAGATCAACTCCATGGCCAACCTGCGGTCCATCGAGGACAAGATTGCCAAGATGGATCTCAACGGCGCCAACAAGGAGAACAGCGTCATGGAGCTGATCCGAGAGTCCCAGGAGAAGAAGGAGGCCGAGAAGGAGGCCAAGCGAGCCGCTGCTCCTGCCGTGGCCGCCGAGGAGACCAAGCCTGTCGTTGAGAAGAAGGAGGCCGACAAGCCTGCCGAGGACTCTCCCATCGCCAAGTCTGAGTACGACATTTACGCAGACAAGGTCCTGGCCTGCTCTCTGGCCAACCCCGACTCGTGCGAGATGTGCTCTGGTTAACTTTTGGGATATATATTGGTATTTAATGATAATGATAATGATAATTGAAAACAGAGTGTAGGTGAGTTTATAGTTGAGTTGTTCAGTAAGTAGTTAAGTATGCATTGAAATGTCAAAGTAGCTTCTCACTGTACTTGGCTTCTGTCAACAATCCAGAACTTAAGCCTATGATACTCGCGTAGTCTCCAAAAAATAATAACAGTGACTGAACCCACTCTCCTGGGTCTTGGTAACCTCATAGTTGTGGGATTGTGTCGATTTCGACAATTTTGGATACTTTTCAGCGTATTCAAATATGATTATGTCAGCCTACTGTACAGACATACTCAAAAACTCTGGATCTGAAAGATTCACATCGGAAATGGAAGAAGAGTAGTCCGAGGGTCTCTTACTGCTATAAACAGTACAATACGAAGAGAAATATTGCGATAATGGCTCAAAATGAAGTAAATTTTCGCGGAATCAAGCGCCAGATTTTAGATAGTAGACCCCAACTTTTTACGGTTTTCAAAAAGTTGGCAACCTGGCCGAGCGGTCTAAGGCGCCAGGTTAAGGCTAACACCTTAACAAATATCCTGGTCTCTTCGGAGGCGAGAGTTCGAATCTCTCGGTTGTCATTTTTTGAATCTGTACATGATTCATTACATTTTTCTTCACGACTGTTGATTCTGTGCTACTAGTACGGACATTTTTCCACCTGCATGCTCCTTTGTTGTATTAAGGTTTGACGCAAAACGTTTTTCCCCTGAGCTTATTTGAACGCGAAAAATATCAGTTCCTCGGAGGCTAAAAGATATTTGTTTGAAGAAGCAGAGCTCTGCACATTATCTGAAGGGCAAAAAGAATGGACGACACCGGAATCGAACCGGGGACCTCGCGCATGCTAAGCGCATGTGATAACCAACTACACCAGACGCCCAATTTAATTTTCTGAAAAACGTTGCTACACAATTCTGAAATATGATTACGTAATCGGCCAAAAAATTGTTGATTTTAGGATGTTAGAGGTGACACAAGGCGACGTGTTCATTGTTGTATAGTCTCTATGCTCTAAATAGTCTACCCAATTATTATTATGCGTTCCTCTACGCTAGTTACCACTGTATTGTCACGTTGTGTCGTCAGCATACCATCAAATAATCATATCATCTTAAATATTCAAAACTACTTTGTTAAACTCGTAGGTCTATTTTTACAACTCCTCCCCGCCTTTGCTTCGATTAACAAGCGAGTAGAAGAAGGAGTCCTTGTTCTTGAGCAGATTCTCTGGCGTGTCGAACTCAACCACCTTTCCTGCATCGAGAACCATGATTCGATCACTGTCCATGACAGTGTTGAGTCGATGGGCAATTGTGAGAATGGTTCTATCCTTGAATTCACGTCGGATTGTTTCCTGGATCAGCTTGTCAGTCTCGTAGTCCACTGCAGCAGTTGCCTCGTCGAGAACAAGAATGGGCGAGGGGTTAAGAAGAGCTCTTCCAAGGCACATGAGCTGTTTCTGACCAAGAGATAGGTTACTTCCTCCGTCGTTAAGCTTTGTTTCCAGCCCATCATGCTCGTCAACGTACTTCTTGAGAGACGAATGCTCAAGGACCTCGAGGAGCTGCTCATCGGTAAACTTTCCAGCAGGGTCCAGGTTGCCCTTGATGGTTCCCTCGAACATCTGGGCGTCCTGAGGAATGATGGAGAGACGGGATCGGAGGTCCTCGAGACCCAGTTTTGAAATGTCTTCGCCATCGATGATAATGGCACCGTCGGTAGCTTCGATGATTCGGAACAGCGCCATGGTAAGGGAAGACTTGCCAGCACCTGTTCTACCAACAACACCAATCTTTTCACGAGGGTTGATAGTGAAAGAGATGTCCTTGAGTACAGGATCAAGGTTGGCTCTGTACTTTGTAGAGTAATCGGAGAAAGTGATCTTTCCTTCGTTGGGCCAGTGAGCAGCGGGTTCCTTGGCCTTGAGAGGAGCTTCAGGCTCAATGCTGCAGTACTCGTTAATTCGCTCGAGAACCACAGACTCCTGCTCGACAGTGATAGCAGTTCGAACCACTTCACTCAGACTTCCAGAGATGGTAGAAGCGTAACTCATGGCCAGACCAACAAGGCCGGCAGACAGAGCCTTCCAGTGAAGAGTAGAAACCAGAGAAAGACCAGAGGCAAGGAAGATAGCCACGCCGATGGCACTGAGTCGCAGAGACAGCCACTGCTGGAGAGAAGCCATGAGGAAACGAGCCTTGGTTCGAGCATCGATTCGGGCAGTACTCTTGGTAGCAAAGTACCGGGGCTTTCCAAAGGCTCGAACAGTAGTGAGTCCAGTAAGAGTCTCCTGGAAATGCGAGATGACAGGAGACATGGCAGCTGCAGAGAGACGTCGAGCTTCACGAGAAGTGGCAAGGTAGTACTTCTGAATGACTCGGTAAGCGTACAGAGCGGGAACGATGACCAGAAGGGTAGAGGGAGACGTGAGAATAATGACACAGAGAGTGCTGAAGGACTCAATGAGAGAGTTGGAGAAAGACACAATGATCCAAGTCATCATCCAGTCAATTTTGCCGATATCCTGAGAGAATCGAGAAGTCAGACGACCGAGAGGAGTGGACTCGAAAAAAGACATGGGGGCTCGAATAACAGCCTTGAGCATTCTCTCATGAAGAACTCTGGAAGCTCGAAGAGAACCAAATGTGTCCCAGGAAATAGATCCAAGCACGTCAAACAGAGCAGCAAGAACACCGATAGTAAGGTAACCAAGGACAAGCTGCATGTCATCAAGATCGATCTTATCGCTGCCCCACATGGCCACCCAGTAAGTACTAACGATAGCCATACCGGATCCAAACATGGTGAAAGAGACGTACAGAATGATGTTGTGCCATCCAGCAGCAGAAAAGTAGCCCTTGTAGAGCTGCACAATGTTAGCAGCTCCGCTAGTGTTGACTTCTCCTTCAACTCGAGTTCGTCGAGTATCATTAGCACCAAGAGTGAGGATAGAAAAGTGGGAGACGGAAGAGGCTCGTCGCAGCGTAGAAAAGGACTGCTTCTTGGCCTGCTCGGTCGCAAGGTCTTCGACAGAAGAACCAACCTCGGTTTCGTCCCCATCGTTTTCTTCAGGGGTTTCCTCGTCCTTCTTATCTCCGGCAGCAGTCTGGAACTCGTCGACCAGCTTCTTCACCTTTCCATTTTCCTGAGACATAAGATGAGAGAACTCACCAGACTCAACAAAGGTCTTGTCTTCGATAAGATGGATGGCGGAAGCGTGTCGAAGCAGGTTAACGGTGTTGGTAGCCATAATGACAGTCTTGGTCTTAAGCAGACCATCAGGGCCAAACACATGCTTAATCAGGTGAGCCTGGACATGCTCATCGACAGCAGAGAGAGGGTCGTCAAAGAGAAGAACGCTTGCTCGAGAGTAGACAGCTCGTGCAATGGCAATTCGAGCCTTCTGACCTCCAGAAAGAGAGATTCCCTTCTCTCCAACCTCAGTCATATCTCCGTCAGCCAAAAGCTCCATATCTCGTGTCAGAGCGCAAGCCTCAATAACCAGGCTGTAGAACACGGGATCTTCACGAGATCCAAACAGAATGTTGTCCTTAACAGTGGCATTGAGAATCCAAGGCACTTGGGAGAAGTAAGCAACGGAACCGTTGGTCCATGCTGATCCCTCCTTGGTAAAGAGCTCTCCAAGAGTGGCCATCAGAGTGGCAGTCTTACCAGTTCCAACCTTACCAATGATGCAGACCATATCTCCCTTGTTGGCCTTGTACGAGATGTTCTCCAAGGCGGTGTTCTCAAACTTGGAGTCCCAGCAGAAAGTTCCATGGACATTGACGGGTGTCTCGGCAGAAGAATCGTCGGCCTGTGCCTCAGTCTCTTCCTGGACGTTGAACTTTTCAACCTCAGTGAGTCCCAAGAACCGGTTAATCTTGTCAAGAGCAATCCAGGCCTGGATAATGAACTGAATAATGTAAGGGATGTTGATGAAGGGCTCCAGAAGCCGTCCAAACAGGTTCAGGGCAGGAATAGCACTAGCAGCAGACAGGGGCAGGTGCTGGAACAGAACAATGAAGGCAAAGGCTGCGGTCGAAGAGAAGTAGGTGGAACTGTTGAAGAGGAAGTTCTCCACAGCAGTGAGATAGGTCATGTAAAGAACAACTCCGAGCTCGTCCTCGTTTCGAACCTTTTCAACCTTCTTGAAAAAGGTGCTTTCCCAGCCGTACAGCTTGACAGACTTCATGTTGGACAGAAGCTCGTTTGTCAGAGTATATCGAGACTCGCTGACCTTCTGCAGCTTCAGATAAAGGGTCATCTTCATCTTGGAGATCAGAGCAGTAACAGGCACCACAATCAGCATGGCAGCCATACCGACCCACATGGCGTGTCCAATCATGCTGTACATGGTAGTCCAGCAGATGACAATCTGAAGAGGAAGAGACCAGACAGTGTGGATGTAATCGAGACAGTTGGAGAGAGAAGTAACGTTGTTAGAAAGAATGTTGACCAGCTCTCCAATGGAAGTCTCAGCAACAGCAGAAGGAGCCAGCTTAAGAGCCTTCTCGTGCACAGCCTGACTCAGAGAAGTCTGGAAACGGAGCTTGAGGTTCAGAGTCATCAGCGACTTTCTGTTATCGAGAATAGATCGCAGAATCATGACCGTGGCAGCCGTAATGACAATTGACAGACCCTGGGAGAGGGGAACTCTGCCTTCATTGTATCTTCCCACAAACAGAATGAGCTGTTTGAGCAGCAGAGGCTGAACGAAGGGAGCAGCAGTACAGAAGACCTGCAGACAGGTGATCTTGAGGTAGTCCAGGCCGTAGATCTTGGCCAAAGTGAGAAGCACAGAAGGGAACTTGTCGGTCTTCTTCTCCTTGTAAGCTTGGATCTTGTCATCCCAGATTTGGCTGAATTCGTCGTAAATGTTCTCAGTAAGCAGTTCTCTGGGAGGCTTAGGAATATGGCCCAGCTTCAGGGTTTCTCTGTTACCCAGCTTTAGAACAGGCGCCACATAACTGTATGTGAGCTTAGACAGGAAGTTGGAGTCATCATAATAAGCAGGTTCAGAAGAGGGAGTGTATCTGGCTTCCAGAATAAAAGCAAACAGACCCAGAAAGCCCAATGACACAATGGCGAAAATGTAAGGCGATCCTGTAAACCCTCGCACAAAAAATCCGTAAATAACCATGGACGCTTCAATGATCTCGAGTCCCCAGAAGGCCAAAGCGGCAGAACTAGCCACCTTGCGTTTCTCAAACTCGAGTTTCTGAATGAACAGCACAACGGTGGTGCCTACAGCGAGAATGAGAGGCGACCAAAATCGAAGGTCGTCATGGCCAAACTGTTCCAAGAGAGGAATGGCCAAAGCCACTGCAATCTGCAAAATTGTGATGATCTGTGTTAGTAAGACGATGTAAGCGGACACCTTTCCGTTCTCTCTGTACTCACCTGCTTGAGATTGTAGTCCCATAACGCTGGTCGTTTTCCTGGCAGTTTTGACAGCTGAAAAAGATGTGGCCCTCCAAACAAGATGGCAATTGTTCCTGGGAGAATAAAGAGGACGTTTTGCGACACGCAGGGCGAAAGATCGTAGTACCGCGTGAGCAGTTGCCACCCTTCGGGGTCTGTGCAGTACGACATTGTACTTGGAGACGTTGGTGGTGTTGTGGCTGTGGCTTGTATCGCTTTCGAGTCCCTGTGGTTGCTGGGACGTTATATAGTCTCTTTGCACAACTGACCGCCGTCCTGCAGTTCGGTAAATAACCTTTTCTGAACGATCAAGTGGAGGATAAGGGACGATAAAACGAGCTACAAAGAGGGTGTAAAAATTGTTGAAAACGCCAGATAGAGGAAATGGTGTCCAATACTGCCAGATCTATATCCTCCTCTATATCCCCCTCACACGGCGTGTCTCACTCCTCAAGTTCGCATGGGTTGTCGACCAAACCTAATCATACATCAAAGAGCCTTATCACCGACAGTGACGAATGATCCCGTGAAAAGCCTCCGTGGAGGACTATAGTGGTTATTTGGAGGCTGAAATTATCCCACCTGCTATAGATAGGTCAAACGTGAATTCTGCAGACCTGTCAACGTTTTTTGCGCTAAATTAGTCGCAGTCGGAGTCCGTCAACCGTCGAAATCGAACACCAGCGCGCGTGGTAGCATTACTGAGACAAACAGCCACGCTAAAAAAGTCGGTGCCGTGTGCCGTCTCCTTATCATTATCAATAACGTTACTAGGACGACGGTGAGGACCATACACAGTGGAGGAGTTACGAATATGCAGCAGGAGTCAGACAGCCGCAAATTTCCATTGAAGAGCGGTTTTGCAACCTCCAGGGTCGATAAACATCTCGAAGCAATTATTTCGACCTGTCATGATGAGGTTCACCACATATCAAGCTTTCATATTTTGATAATCATGCATTTCAAAAGCTTACGAGTAGGGGTCGTGACCACTGAGAAGCGGCTCAAAACATGGTAGGATGCGATATAGACAGCTCTGAGTAAGCCACAGTCATTGACGCTGTTTTTCAGTTCCTGTGGCACTCCCTTTCCCCCCTTCTTGTAATAACAATACGCTCGGATCATTCGCACTAAAAGACAGGATCCCGACACTTGCGCAGGTACAGCCCAAATAATATTACGCGGCTCAGTCTCAAACAATGCCGTTCTGGGATATCTACCAGCCACTATGAGGATTGATGATACGGTGTGGAAAAGAGCTGTTAGTAAAAAGAGGGACGTGTGGCTTACTAAACAAAACACATGCAATAAGAAACTGCACTTTTGCTTAGTAAGCTTATCCTGACTATGTCTACTTGTACGAACGTAGTCGGACAGTCATTGGAAAAGCCAATAGTGGTGCAGAACAAATAGCTACATATCTGGCGGGTCTTATGCTGTGAGAGAAATACTAACAGCTGTCCCCTTCGGTGAGGTTCACGCTACAGTTGCGGACATAGACCTTTATCTCGAGTTTTATTGTCATGTACACTACTTGTATTGTTGTAAGGCTCTACTTCTAGATAACGCTGGAAAGATATAGCTAGCTGATTTTGTAGGCATTCAATTGTGTATAAGCACTTGATAGACAGCACATTCTATGAAGAGTAGCTATTGCGGAGCTCCAATGTCTCTATTGTAAGCTCTATCTTCCGCTGGCCACATTTCTAGCCTCAAAATAGATGCCCCATTCTTCCATACCCTTCTACAGTGTCCTCCCTTTCTTACTAAGAATGGATAGTTTCATCTCTAACTGAGGTCCTATGGTTACCACAAGGAGTAATTTCGGTGCTGGAAGAAATGTGAGAGAATGGCAAAGGCGAGAGCAGGAAATGGGGCACGTAGTCCAGTAGTGTGTCCTAAACAGGTACTCCTCCAATTTTCAACCTCAAATATCAACCTCTGTCCCATATTCACCTTTCCTTCTCAACCAATACCCTTCCTTCCCTTTCACTGACACATGTGAAGGACTGGACTTGATATGTGAGACTTTGCGAGGTCTAAATATCTTTCTTCGATACGGTTGCATTCACCGTGGCGAAAGCCAATCTCATCGAGATCACCATAAGTCATAGCCATGACCTGAAGCTCAAAGTCATCAGTCCCTTATCTCTCACCTCAACATACTGTACACATGCACCGAACACCACATCATGCGTTTTGCTACCGGTAGCGAACACCTCACATATCCATAGCTAATTAGCCGATATCACTACCCGTACTGACTGAGGGGGAGGGGAAGGCCAATGGACTCTTCTTTCGGACTCTAATGTGACGCGTTGAGAAGAATTATTGATTAGTAGGTTTGGCTTGTTCGGTGTCTTGTAAAATACGATTTCATCGCCGATCTGGAAATGCAGATAGAAACTGATGACGTCACGTGACTCAAGTACCCCACACTGTCAATTGGCCATGTGCATTATCTAGTCAGAAGTTTCCGGGGTCGAATATCACCCCCACAGATCTTTTATCCCAGTGGCAAACAACAAAGCAGCCCGCTGTCAATAATCCGAACAAAGGGGTTTGGCGTATGCTTAAATCCTCAACAACACTAATGAAGCGCAGAGTTCGGCTGCGGTCAACGGCTGTGTAATATATTATTACGACATTGAAGATAATGATGCGGTAGAATCTGAGAAGACTGGCAATCAATATCGCGCTTTTGCCCCACAATCGCCACCGCACGATTCCTCTTCCCCACTCTACAATGGTCTTCTACATTCCACTTGGTCATAATGTTCAATGCTAATAATGCTATAATAATGCAAATGTCGCCGGCGACATGTGTGTTCTGTTCTTGGTGAATGCTTCCTTCGTTCTCGTGTTCCTTCTCGCTACCACGAATGTCGCATAAAGGCATCGTCGTAGGTGACCTCTCCAGAGGGCCACTCTCCTCGGAACTTTCGAACCTGAAAGTACTGAGAAGGCACGCCCATCAACGACAGGTCTCGTCGAGGAACAAACTCAAACTGCTTGTAGAACTCGGGGTTTCCCAGCAACACCACGCCTCCAGCGTCCAGCTGGCCACGACAGTGCTCAATGGCCGTATGCATGAGTTTGGCGCCAATGCCATTACCCTGGAAGTCGGGCAACACGGCAATCGGCCCAATACCGTACCACTTGGGGCTCTGGCATTGTCCGTCCACCTTGATTTCGCTGAGAAAGATGGTGCCCACCACCTGCTGTGTGTTGTTGTCAATAGCGACCCAGGAGGCTGTGAGGGCTCCCGTGGCTCGAAGGTCGTGTACAATCTCCTGTTCCTGGTGGTTGGAGATGGCAAGCTTTGCGAACGCGGACTTGATCACGTTGGAAATGTCGTCCTTGTGCCATGGCAGCTCAGGCGAGATCTTGACGTCCACCGTCGAGGTGGTGGTTGTAGTTCCCCAAGAGAAGATCATGATGCTGTGTGTGAAATGTGTGTGAAGAGTGTGTGAAATGCAAGATGAGTGTTGTTAGTGTGTGAGGCGAGTACTCGTACTGTAGCGATACTGTACCGTTGCTCGTGTTGGTTGTGTGTTGGTTCGTCCGTGGGTATGACTTCTGTGTTGTCACAGTCGTTTTTTCCTAGTCGAGTGAAGATATATAAATTCTCTTGAGTCCGAAAAGCTGCGCCGTACATGTATATAAATCAAGTTTCGGGCGGAGATCCTTTCCTTCTTCCCTCTATCCGATTTTGAGTTAGACCCTGGTAGAATTTTGGTTTCAAACGCTAATCGCATATCTGGAAAAGACCCTAAAAGTCGTCGTCATACCCAAGGTCGAGACAGGGCAAAAGGTGTATTTTGTGATGCCCCATCTCCAGAGCTAGCGGCAAACTTCAAGCTCCGAATAATTAAATTATCTGATTCTCGTGCAAAACAGCCGGTATATTTTCTCACCGCCAGCACGGCCCTCCGATTTTTTCCTACATTCCGGATGCTGCATGTCCACCCCAGATTTTGTATACGCATCCAACGTTGCGGTGGCACTTTCGGGCGGTCGGCTACCGGACGTTGCAGAGCAGAAAAAGACCGACTTTGTTTGGCCACAAGTAAAGTTGGCAAGGTTAGTTGGGTTATTTGTGTGTTTGGTCCCAATTTCCACTTTTGCCTTGGGACCTAATTTACGCACCTCTGAGGTGTGAGTCCGTGGGAAATCTCAAAAACCCAACACTCAACAGCCACCCAACAGAAAAATAGCAGAACAAGCCTAGGGGTGGCGTCTGATTTTACCGCAAGCAGAAGAAGACGACAAAATCCGGGGTCACAAAGAAATGGAATAATCAGGAATATGTCCCGCCTCCAAAAATCACGCGGACTGTGAAACACACTCCAGGCCCTGTACAAGCCTAAGTCTTGTTTATACTCTTAATCCCTACAAACTCCGACGATCCCAGTCTGTAGCCTAGCAAAAAAAGTTTTTGGGCACGGGATACATCTGAGCGGGAATCCTGCGGCATTTAAAAATCCGGGGTAACCAGTAGCTATAGCAACGACAGTGGAGTCTGGAGTCTGGTGAGAGCAGCAAGACTTTGAAATCGATTGTGAAAAAAAAAAAAATTACAGTTCAATCTCCATCTTGCTCTAATACTGAAATTGTCATGAGTGAATACTGGTGAGTTGCTTCTGGGCGTTGCAGGCGTAGCAATAAATCGGTCTTGCGATAAATCAGTCTTGGCTCAGTCTTAGAAGGTATCTATAGATTTATCGTTACTTGTGAAATCGTCTCTTCTCGCAAGGCTGCGCTTTTAATGAATGCTACTGAGAGCCAAGACCAGAGGGCCAGCCTCACGTACAGTATGTACAGAGCAACGGATAGTCTGTCCGACTGCCGTATCCGGACAGAGGCATCTCTCGTGCATATGTATGGAAATGAAAATACGGGAGAGGGAATTGTGCGGGAATTTGGCGTTAAGCGAATTACCTATCGTTGAGGGGGTTGTTCTACGAGTTGGAAAGTCTTTGAGTGTGTTTTACAGAGTTGCAAGAGGAGTAAAACTTCTCAACCTGACAAGCTTACTTTGGTAATTTAACGACGAACCTACAATTTCTACGGTTTTTTGCTTATTCACATTATTCCCAATCCTGGAGAGTTTCACCGATTGATGAAACTGCCAGGTGTAAAGGAAGGTGCAAGGGTAGAGATGTAGAGCTACGAGTACTTAGTTCTGACGACTGTGTCTACAAGACTTCTTTTTTTGGCCATTTATTCACGTTACAAGTACATGTGTCGTTTTACAAAGGAGTGGATGGGACTGGATACCCTTAAGAGCTGAGATCAGCTGAAAAAGTGCTGATTTGCTGGGAGATCACGGCTTCAAAACCCGCTTAAAGACCAACACCGTTGTAGGCAACAGCGTTGGGGGAGCCCTTGAGGTTGACGTTGAGAACATCAGTGTTGGACCCAGTGATGAGATCCTCAACCTGAGCGGGAGTCAGAACCTCGTCGTTGATTGACAGGTAGTAAGAGGCAAGACCGGCAACGTGGGGGCAAGCCATGGAGGTTCCACCGTAAATCAGAGTGCCAGTGTCAGACTGGTAGGAAGCAGAGATGATATCGGAACCGGGAGCAAAGACATCGACACAAGTTCCGTAGTTGGAGCCCTGCTTGCCGGGCCAGACAGAGAGCTGATCATCAGAATCGATGGAGCCAACAGTGATGATACCAGAAGTAGAGCCACCAATGTTACCGGGAGAGTTGGTGCAAGCGTCAACAGCATCGTTACCAGCAGCAATGGCGACCAGAAGACCCTCCTTTGTAGCTCGAGCCCAGAGTCGGTCCTGAGAGGCAGACTTGGGTCCTCCTCCAGAGAAGTTGAGCACGCCTCGAGGCAGAGCATCTCGCTTGGAGATGAAGTCGTTCAGAGCCCAGGTGAAGCCCTGGTTGATGACGGAGAGAGCGGCAGATCGACCAGCGAATACCTTAACAGCCACCAGCTTGGTGTTGGCATCAACTCCGTAGGTCTTTCCTCCCACGGTGCCTGCAACGTGAGTGCCGTGACCAAGGAGATCAGCGTTGGTGGTGTCGGCAAAGTTGGCTCCCCAGACAGCTCGGCCTCCAAACTCTTCGTGGGTGGTTCGGATACCAGAGTCGACAACGTAGGCGACAGTGGGGTGTTTGCCAACAGTCTCTCGGACGTAGGCGTAGTCACCCTCAGCCTGGGCCTGCTTGTGGGAGATTCGAGAAAGGCCCCATTGGGTAACGGGAGTCTCCTCAATGGCTCGCTTAGCCTTGTCAGAGGCACCGATTTCGGGCAGAGTAACAACAGTATCCTGCTCAACAGTCAGCACAGAAGACTCCTTGAGCTTGTCAACAATGGTGGAGTTGAAGTGTCCTACGAATCCAAGAAAACCAGATCCGTCCTTGTAAGCGGGCAAATCCAGGGCAGATGTGATACCGTTAGAGGAGTCTTCGTCGACCAGGGAGTCCAGCTTCTTGATCTCGGAGGCAATCTGGTCAACAGAAGCATCGGAGTCAAAGACAACAATAAAATTGTCCTTCTCGTTAAGATCTCGCTTAGAGTGCTTGAACTTGGAAGACTGCTTAGCAACTACGGACAGAATGGCCGAGTAAGCGGTAGCGGCAGGGCCTCCCTGTACCTGAGCAGGAGCAGCATCGGCAGCGGGTGCAGGCGCAGCCAAAGGAGCGGCCATCACAGCAGTGAGAATGGTAAAGGCGACAGTGAGCTTCATAGTGGATTGTTTGGAACGGTGGATTGGAGAGTGGGTTGATGGTCTTCTACAGGTCCCTCGTGGGGGTTTATATCGACTTTCTGAACACGATACTAGCCCGACTCTTCACAGATTGCGTCACGGAACACGGCTCCTGCCAAGACCCGCCAAGACGATGCCCTCATTATCTGAGCACTCTCAGGTGGAGTGTGTGCACTAATTGGTGCCGTGCCTTCTCGCGATATCTGACAGGGGGCTGGGTTTGGGTTAGGAGGTCGGTCTCCGCTGATACATGCTCAGACAGTATGAAGGAGGTCCCAAGGGGCTTCCCAAAGTCGCTTCATGCCTGATTGACATGGGGATACATGCCCCTACCCGTAGATGTATCAATTGGCATAACTGTGAGTTATTACTACACGGGAGCTCTGCGCAAATCACGCCAATCTCTGGACCCTGTGCCGATCGGCGAGAGTTAGACCAGGGCCAACTGTCCAGTGGTATCTAGCGTGGGGTAGTGCTGTGCCACTGCCGTTAGAACCCCTTGTGTCCCTGACCTGCAACCTAATCAACGCTGTCAGAACAAAGACGAGATATGTTACACTCCACCTTTTGACATCATGGAATGTGCCGTGGCGTCTGAAAGCTCACGCGCAAATTAAGGATACAAGATAAGCTGCTCCCTTGTATGTGAAAAGCTCGCAGCTCTCATGTCCATCCCTAATCAATGTTTCAGGGATGCATGCTGAACCCCGGATGGAGCAGTGGGGTGGGCGGGAACAACGGTCTCGTTAATGTACTCATCATCCACACAAAGCAATTCTAAGGGGCCCCTGGGCACGGCGCCAGATGAGACATTTCAGATTGTACCTGAGACGCCCAAAATAACGCGATATTATTTGTTTGTGGCACGTAGATAATGACTACTGAGCGACGCTGTATTCCGCTAGCCGGAGGTGCCATCTATCAAACGGCTCTAACTTAGTTTGTCATAGTGTACACGCGTTGTTCTTGGCTGTCAACTGGCTATCTCTGACGTAATATCTGTGGCTTGCTAATCTCCACGCGATTAGACGTGGTTTACGAACAAGTCTATGGGCTCAGCTATTACAGGTGCTGTCAATAAATCATGTGATATGCTACATACCGGTACAAGTACTTGGGCTGCATAGTTGGTCTGGTTTCTTGTTTATTAGTGTCTTGTCATGCAAGCCTACACTAGTGTGCATTTCTCTACCCACCCATAACGCCCTCGGGACGCTCACCCTCTCGGACAACAATGACCTTGCGAGATAACAATTCACGCAGGTCGTCTGTGATGGCAACAGGCTCGGAGCCGTCTGGTGAATTGCGTCGGTCCTCATTCTTGCGGTCAATTAGCTCAACTGTACGTCTGAAACGGTAGAACAAGAGCTCGGCTCGGACAAGGAGCTCGTCCAGATCAATGGTCATGGACAGTTCGTTCATGTACTTGAGAATCTCATCAAAGCCGGACAGATGCTCAATCATGACGTCCTTATGCTTATCAAGAATAGCCAGGCACACAAACAAAACAAACTGCGATGACAGGTAGTCTGTCCACAGCACCTCCCATAGACGCAGCACGTCATCCCATAGAAGCTCTCGCTTGAACCACACTAGAAGCATTCGGAAGAAGAAAAATAAGTTGGTTGACTCGGTCTTCTCCAGGTGCTTGTACAGAGAGGGGAGCATGAATTGTACCAAGTGATCAAGACAAAGAAGCTGGTTTCTCATGCCACTTTGATCCCGCAAGTAATTCCGCTCCATCCGCTCCATGAACGCCGAAAACGCCCAAAACGCCAGTGTGTCATCCTGCAGCACGACATACAGCGGCGACAGAAGGTCTGACATGCCCTGGACATATCCCAGGTTCTTGTTATGTTGGTTGTAGGTAATCAACATGTCACGGAGCTGAATTAGATGAATGTTTGAATTAATCTGGGACGAAAAGCCAAACTCGTCCTTATCATAGTTGTCATCATCCCCGTCCTTTTTGGCATCACATTCAGCGAAGAACGTAATGTTTCGGTCGGTACGGTGCACGTCCTTCTCGATACGCGAGAGCTGGTCGCGCCAGAAGTCATCTCGCTCCTTGTCCTCCTGCACCCACCACTCTTTCTTGAGTCGGTTGTAGTCGACTCGGAGCTTTGACACCAGTTCCTTTCGCTCTGCAGCTGTGGAGTCCCAGGGATAGACGCCCAGCAGGAACAGCCAGCCCTCCGGTCTGACAGCCGGAGCCAACCCTCCGTGGAAGATGCGTTCCTTGACCTCGTTGACAGTGACAATCAGTTTGCCGTTGTAATCAAAGAAGGCGTTCCATTCGGCCAGCGACACTTCATTTCTTCTCTGGGGGTTGTTTTCCGCGTCGATAAGCTCAAACCCTTCGTCTGACACCAGCTCCCGGAGCTCGTCATCAAACAGAACCTTGAGTTTGGCCTTCTGACTCTCCTCTGCCACACTGAGAGCCCACTTGGCGAGATAGATTCGGGCAGAGTCAAAATCGTCACCAATCTTCTTCACCTCGGGCTTCATCAGCAGCTGCTTGACAGGCTGTGGCGAGGAGTCCCAGACTCCCTGAGACACTTTTCGGGTCAGCTGTGTCACCTTGGCAAGGTTGCTAAGAAGACCCCATCTGATATCTGAGAAGGCCTTCTGGACCTGAGCTCCTCGGTCTACTGGTTCGCCTGTTCGGCCAGGAATTCCAGCTACGGCTTTTGAGGGTTCCGAAGAACCTCCAGTGAGGTTGGTACCAAACCGTTCGGCATCCCCCTCTCGAGGGTTAACCAGCAAGAAAGAATGGTCGCTTTCTGCTCGCTCAAGGTTGGCATACTTGGACAGCACCTGAATGAAGTGGTCGCCACCCCAGAACATGGACGAGCCTGACTCACTGTCAAAGGTCTCAAACTTTTTGTTCCGTCGCTTCTGCTCCATGATTGTAGATTGACTCTCTGCGTCATGGAAGTACAGAGGAGGCAGCTGGTCTTCCTTGGACCGAGTGTGGATAGTGATAGAACCCCACCACCAGCCGAGAGAGGGCTGTTTCACCTGTAGAGAAAAGATGTCACCGATGGGAATGGAAAAGGCGTAGCTAGAGAAAGAAGATGAGGGAGGAGGGGACACCAAAGTCTCAGCCAAGTTGATAGACGAGGACGCAGGGGTGCCACTCTCTTTGATATCAACCTTGACATAGGACTCAAAGTCTGCAGCCGATTCCTGCAGCACAGACTCAGGGATCCAGGCGACTAGGATCTCTTTATCTGTGGTAGCTCCTCTGGGTTTAGCGAGAGCCAGAAACCCAGGAATGTTGTCCTTGGAAGAGGGTGTAGGGTGCACATAGACCTGGATGTTAGTACTAGACGGTGAGGGTGTTGTATATGGCACTGAAACGTGCCACAGGTTGTTCATTTGGATCTGGTGTAGAAATCTCGAGTTTCGGACTGGTCAAATGGAATTTGAACCACATAGCCCTTAAATCACAGTCCACCTCATCTCTGTATCTGTGTCACATCAAACGGCTGTAGCGCCACCGGCATTGGGTACTCACCTTGCTTTTGCTAAACAGCAACTGGCACTTTGAGCTACTCATGTGTTCAACAATCACAAAACTGTCGTGGGAGGTCGAGGGCGAAAAATCAACCGAATTAGCACGCTTCATGAATGGTTGAAGAGGTCGCTATCGGTTGCGGTGGCGCTGCACGATACAGAGTTTAACTCTTGGGAGGCGTGCTACGATACGCGAGATGACGTTGTGTGGGTTATCTGGAGGGGGTAGTGTAGCGAGTTTGAGATAAGATATGGAGGAGAAAAAGTGATATTTGAGGTTATAAGAGCTCGACTTTTATGCCCATTCTAGTAATTTTATATGTTTATTATCAACATTCCCCGTTTTAGGGCGCCTGTTTCTCCCACACTTCTGCAGAGTGAAACCTATATTAAGAGTGGCAGGGTGCGATGGAATAGTTATTTTCAATATGCACTCGACCAGTCGTTTTGGTTTTTTACTCTGAAATTTCATTTTGCCTCATTCCTCATACCTCTTGCCACCAGCACTGCCTGCTTTTATCAATAAACCAATATAGCCAATAGAGGCGACAACGAAGCCGCTAAACTGTGTGCATCACTGCAGACATAGCCACTACGATACTGTAATATATTGTGCCTAAGTAGTCGTACCATAACAATGTGAAATGCATATCTTCTATTTACAGAAAACTACCACATTAGTCTCTGAGAGCTACCCGAAGCTCGTCTACCTCTACTGTACCCATTTATATATACCTCCCCTAGTTCAAACGCACTCCCTGAACACCCTTGTTAGTAACACTTGCAATCCAATCTCCCGATGCACTCCAGCAAATGTTATTCACCTCGGCCGAGTCCGTGAAGGCTGAATCCAGATGGTAGTCGCCTGGCACAGCCGTGTTCCATAGAATGATTTGCGAGTCGTCCGACGAAGACGCCAGTAGTCTCTTTCTCTGTCCTCCCACAACCACGCTCTGGGGACACCACTGGATGGCATTGACTGGTGCCTGGTGGTGTTGTAGCACGTCAATGGGCATTCCTGGCTGTCGAATGTCCAGAATGAGCACCTTGCTCGAGTTTCCAGCAAAAGTGGCCAGAATATTGCCATCGTAAGGGCACCCAGCGATTCGCACCAGTGGTGGTGGCTTTGGCGGGTCGTATATGATTGTAGAGTGGTCGAGAGCTCGTAGATCGAAGACTCGGACCGATCCGTCGGCTCCAACCGATGCAAACACATCTGTGGATCCTGCTGTGAACTGCACGTCGTAGACCTCCTGGTCATGGGCAATGAGCTGTGTGCGTGCCGACGACGTGTTGAGGTCCCATAGAGTGCAGGTGGTGTCTATGGACGATGTGATGATGAGGTGGGGGGCGACTTTGTTCCAGTCGAAGGATGTGATTGGGGAAATGGAGCCGGACTTGGAATTCGACAGCGAACACCGTTGCTGGAGGAATCCCTTGGATGCATCATAAGACCAGATACGCAGACAATCGCCTGACGTGGCAAACTGTCGCTTTCCCTGCGCATCCAGCCTCGAATCCCACGCCAGTTTTGTGCACGGATAGGGAACTGATGCTTCTGCTGCTAGGTTGAACGAGTTCCCTTCCGTGTGAACAACCTGGATTTTGTTCTTGGCCTCGTCATTGCAGGTTCCCACGGCCAAGCACGACACTCCATCTGCCGCCGGGGTACTCCAACTGACCGAGTACAGAGGCATCGTGGACTCGAAATATGCAGATCTTCGTGGCAGCTGGTAGTCTGATGGAGCGTACTTCATGCCTGTGGACGTTGGGGCGTAGGAGCTGGCCTGGGCGGACTGATCCCACATGTATGCTTCACCTGGAACGGCGGACGCGCTATATCTGCTCGCCTTGGCCGCCGAATGGGGTCCTGACGGCCCTGGTGGTGCTCCTCCAGCCTGTTCTTCATCGTAAGGATTCCACCCAGGCGGATATCGCTGCTGCTGGGGCGATATCGGTTGCTGCTGGGCGGACGAAAAGTGCGAGAAAGACGACCGCTTTCCTAGAGACGGACGCATTTCCGGGCCCTGGTGATGTGTGATGATGGATGCAATCTTGGGGTGAAGGTGGTGGATATGGTGTGCATGTGTTGGTCGTGAACTTTATGGGGTACAAGTACGAACACACAACTGTACAGTGGACAAGAGGGATGGTGCAAAGGCAAATGGAGAGGAGATTAAGAAAGATGGTCGTTTAAAGGTGGTTGGAAATATTTTGAGAGGGAGGACCATGAGATGAGCAAGCAATTATTTCAGCTGATTAGTCAGAAGAGGGGGGACTTTTCAGGAGAGCTGTCACCACGTCACTGTGCACGTGACTGGTGGACTAGTGCGGAGACAGACTTGGCGCTTAGTCATGGTGCAGTAATAACAACAATCGCTGAAATCCCACCAAAAAAGTGCTCAGAAAACACTGCTATGGTACATTCTGGCATTGCTTGTTCCCTATTAATGCCCTTGTCTCTCTACCCCTCCTCAGTTTACACATGCATCACCAAACACACTTGGTAGCTGCAAGATAAAGTTGAGTTGGACCTGAGTTCGATACTCTTGTACGATTACCACGGTAACCACAAGACCATACACGATAGACAATCAGCCATGTCATATCAGCGACGAATCATGAAAGAGCTCGAGCGGCTCAAGACGTCGCCTCCTAATTGTGAGTAATTAAGCAATTCGTTCCCATTCAATTCTTGTCTAACACAGCACACATCACTCTGGTTGAGGCAAACGATTTGGAAACATGGCAGATTGACCTCCAGGTGAACAACGATAACCCGCTGTACACAGATAAAACGTTCCGACTGCAATTTATTATTGGCGCAAATTACCCCGTCGAAAGCCCACAGGTCCAGTTCATTCCTCTGCCAAATCGACCCATTCCTATCCATCCCCATATCTACAGTAATGGCCACATCTGTTTGGATATTCTGGGAGACGAATGGACGCCTGTTCAGACGGTGGCGTCAGTGTGCATTTCCCTACAGTCCATGTTGGGAAGCAACGATAGAGACGAACGACCCCCGGATGACGAAAGATATATCAAGCATGCCCCAAAGAACCCCAAGCAGACTCGTTTCGTGTACCATGACGATACCGTCTAGCGATATATAAATCCACTAACCAGATACACATATACACGCACGCTACGTGCCTTCTAAATTCATATATATATTCAATAAATCAATGCAAATGCAATTCAATAATAACTGTGTGGCTGCTCATAGTAAGGCAGCATCCTAAGGTGTAAATGCATACTTCTCCTTCAGAGAAGTTCCTCCCTTTGGCATTCCCCGGGTCGCCTTAAGCAACTCTCGCTCCTGTTTCAACTGCTTGAGAGCAGGCGCAAAAGTAATGTACAATGACAAGTGGTCTGGAAGAAGAGACTTGAACTCGTCGAAACTGGTGGGCAACTCGCAAGACAGAACCTCCAGCACATCTTCACTGCAGAGACTGGAAGGCCGTTGCATATCCCTACCATTGCAGTAATCAGACCGCACCTCCTCTAGTCGCTTATAAGCCTCTCCATGATGTCTCTGGATCAGTGTAGCTTCTGAAAGAGGTCTGTCGAAAAAACTCGATGTCGACTTGGTGTTTGTAGCCGGAGTAGGCTTGGCAGCAGTCTTTGTAGTAGTGGTGGCCTTGGTGGCAGTCTTGGGTGTAGACTTACTACTGCTAGGAGCTGAATCAGAAGTCAGGTTGATCGTAGCCGTGGTCTTCTTGGCAGCGGTCTTCGAAGGAGTGGATCTCTGAAGACCGGCTCCGTTCACCAAACGAGACACGGGCTTCTTGGCAGTAGCAGGGGTGGCCGCCTTAGTCACCCGGTTCTTGATACTGGAAGTGATACTGGGAGTGGCTGTACTGGACAAAAGAGCAGCTCGACTTCGCGAAGTGGGCTTGGGAGCAGGCTTAGCATAGGCACCGGAAGGAGTCAGAAGATCAATAGAGCTGGTTCTCTTTGCAAACGAGCTTGCGGTTTCAAAACCCATTGGCTCGTCATCAGGACGATCGTTCGTTCGATTGAGACCAGGAGCAGTCTTCTTGCTGTTCGTATCGTGAACGTGCGTGACAATCGTGACCTTCTGTTTGCCTTGAAGCACGTCTCTCCAGACTGCGTCTGGCCTGAGATAGGTGCATGCAAATCCTGATTTGTTTCGCTCGGTGTGGGCTCTCAGCGCCTTCAGAAGAATCAGCTTGGTGATGATACGTTCCAGAGTCGTCTTATCGTACACCTTACCTGTACCATATCCTGCCAGCTTGTTATGGCCTGCATCCTTGACCTTCTTTGTAGCTGAACCTCGAATCAGATCACAGCAGTAGGCCACAGTGATGTTCTGACTCTCCTGAGTAGCTTCAGACACCAGCTTGATGATGTTCTTAGACACTTCAGTTACGTCACGTGTCTCCTGGGTGTACTCATGGCCATATCGACAGTTATCGCAAGAGTTTCGGCACAGTTTGGGGTCAAATGTCTCGTTGAAGTATCGCAAAACCTGCACTCGCCGACAATCAACTCTGTTCTCACAATAGTTGATGACACCCTGCATCAGCTCTCTGTGGTGAGTTCGCTGGCGCTGTGTCAACTGCCAGTCGACCTTACCGTTCTCACCCAAGAACTCGTCCTTGGCAATGTTGAATAACATCTGTCTAGCGTCCTTCTGGTTGAAGAACACAATGCAAGTGGAAGGACGACCGTCTCGACCAGCACGACCGGTCTCCTGATAGTATCCTTCCATGTTTCGAGGTAAAGTGCAATGAATGACGTACCGCACATTGGCCTTGTCGATACCCATACCAAACGCAATGGTAGCACACACAACCCGGATTCTGCCAGACTGCCAATTGCCCTGAACATATGCTCGCTGCTCAGTCTCCATACCAGCGTGGTAAAAGTCTGCCTTAATGCCTGCGCCCTGCAAGAACTCCGCCGTGGTCTCACACAGCTGCTTGGAGTGGCAATAAATAATACCAGTCTCTTCTTTGAACCGACCTCGCAGCAAGTCCTCAATGTCCTGTTGGAAAGTCTTAGTCTTCAACCGCACCTCGTAGTAAAGATTGGGCCGGTTGAAAGATTGCTTGAAGAACCGTCTGTTGGGTCGTAGACAGCCCTGGATGTCCATACGCACCTTCTCGTTGGCTGTAGCTGTCAAAGCCATGATAGGAACGCCTGGAAATTTGCTCTTGACGTTCACCAGAGCCTTGTAGTCAGGTCGAAAGTCATGACCCCATGAAGAAACACAATGAGCCTCGTCAATGACAATTCGTGCAAGCCGGTTCTGCTCATGTAGCTTCTGGAGACTGTTTTGCATGGTATGACTCTGTTGGAACATTTCAGGAGACACATAAAGAAGTGCGATGTCACCGCTGGAAAGGGCAGAAAGCGACTCCGAACGTTCCTGGGCAGATTGCGACGAGTTGAACATGGCACAGGAGATGTTCTTGGCTATAAGAGCCTCTGTCTGATCCTTCATGAGTGAAATAAGAGGTGAAATGACAACAGAAAGACCCCGTGTCTTTCCACCGTTCACCAAGGCAGGCAACTGGTAACAGAGTGACTTTCCTCCACCTGTAGGCATCAGAACAAGGACGTCATCACCGTTCAAAGTAGCATTAATGGCATGGAGCTGGTTAGCACGGAATTCGTTTAGCATGAACCGTTCTCGTAGCACCTTGTAGACCTCCTGAGTCCATGGATACTCGTCCTCTTCGATCGCAACGCACTCCTGAGACACGTCAGAGAGCCCCAGATCGTCTTCATCAATACCGATGTCCAAAATGCCCTGTGTCGACGCCCCAATCTCGTTACGCTTACCAGCTTTGTTCAGAGCCTCGTCAATGTCCATATCGTCGTCATCGTCAATGTTGAATCTGGTAGGGGAAGAAGATGGGAAAAGCGTTCTTCCAGCTCCAAAAGGGGTGAGAATTGACGAATCGGGGTCCCTTTCGTTCTCGTGCGAGTCATGGACCTGAACAACAGAGAAGTCCGACGCGAAATCGTCACTATCAATCTCAATAGGCTCAGATTCTTGATGAGATTCTTTCACAGGCTTCCTTGGTGTGATGCTAGGAGGTGCCAATGGCATCTGAAAGTCCTCCTGTGCGTCACTGAACGACATGCTATCGTTGCACTCGTCGTCAGAGTTCTTTTTAGCCATGTCCAGCTCCAGTTCCAGTTCCAGATCAATGTCATCCATGCCAAAGTCAGACAAACTTTTCTTCTTTGGCTCAACCTTGTCCTTCGCGGGCATATCCAGCAGCTCGTCTTCCGGTTCAGAGTCAAAGACAACCTGCGGAGAGTCATTTCTGCTTGCTGGGCGAGCTGGAGTATCCAGTATTTGTGTCCCGGTATCTCTTTCGAATGCAAATGTGTCAGGTTTCAGGGCAGCCTCCAGCTCGTCAATCTGTGCCAGTAGTAGAGTGTCTTGCGGTTTGTGACGCAACTTTCTATACAGATCCAATAGTTCCATCAATTGTGTGTTTGAAGGAGCCATCGATGCTTGCTTTCTGGTCTGGGGTGTAGCCAAAACAGAAGGCATAGTACATGGAATGGTTGCTGTGGTGGCAGCCCTTTGTGCCCTCCTTGCTATGGGTGTAGGAAGGTCATCTGATGACAGATCAAAGTCCGAGAGCTCTGATAAGTTGTCTGGCAAGATCCTCGTCTGACTGGCTGTCTTTTTTGCCACCGGGGCAGCTATACTTGGTCTTTGGGCTGTAGCGTGTGTTTCTGACGAGGTGGCAGATCCCGCAGAAGACGACACGGTAGCGGACCTTGCTGCCTTTGTACCCATGGTGTTGTTTGTGTTTGATGCTGTTGTGTGTCTTGTGGGCTGTGTCTGTGCTTTTGTGGGCTGTGTGGTTGCCCTAGCACCCGTAGAAGTTGTGTTGGTGGTGTTCGTGGTAGCAGCTGGAGTGTTCTCGGCTCCGCTCTCTACGCCACCATGTGGCAGTCTTCGTTTAGGGACTGGAGACCTGGGACGGTTGACTGAGAGGCGTTTGAGAGGGTGATCGGATACGGGTTTTGGAACGTTGCCTTTGTTCTCCAAAAGCCACGCCTTGTGTATGTCGAGGTTGTTTTTGAAAGACAGTGTGCGTTGTACCACCACCATTTGGCCTTGAAAGTGAGGGTGTCAGTGGCGTACTTATCGCGATCTTGCAGAGTGCTGGTTTAGGGTTGGGCGCGAGGTTTCGTGTCCTGCTAAAGTAAACAAGTTTTTGGAAGGGTGCGTGGGAGATGCACGAAGTGGTGATGAGTTCGGAGGTGACAGTGAAAAGAGAATGTAGGGACGGTCTATGTGACTGGGGGATGGTCTGGTTGATAGGCAGGGTCTATTGCTTGAATCAGGAGGGGTTGGGGCTTACCCTTTGGTGGAAATCATTTTTTCACCAAAGACATCAAACTGCACACGTTAAATCAGCACCTTATAGAGAACCACATTTTAAAGCTGAAAAGAGAGAAACCAACACACGGCGACGTCGATCAATTCCGCAGAGGCAACGAAGCAGTGCCTAGCTACCCGTACTTGCACCCACCACTTCCAATACAAGTACAGGTTCTTCAATTGTTTCCCCCTCCGCCACTCATAACCTGTTCCCATGTACATTCTACAATGACAAACCCTAAACGACACGCGTTGCATACAATTACACGACGTGTCATGATTAAAAACTCAGAGGAACATATTATTCACTCTGCAGAATGGAGGCGGAGTTGGAAATATGTTCTTCGAGTCATCAAAAATCAACCATCAGTGGTCATGTTGTGCGAATGTCCATATTCCCTATTTTCCACCGACTCTTTATTGTGCAGATCTCAACCTTGAAAAATACACGTAAAAAATCGAAGACTCTGAATAGTAGCCACCAAGAGACAGATGGGCAAGTGTAGAAGGCACCAGAATAGTCACACGACAATACCAGTCACTGTTCCAGATTTTTCTCTCCAGAATTTCTTTCCCTTCCTTCGCTATTACGTCATCTTATATTCTCTTACTAACTCCTGACTGACTTTTCGTCTTCCATCTTCGACTCAACTCTACTTGTACCACGGTCTCTGGATTACGCACGTTAAATTTATGATCACGCCGTTTATAACGAACCCCGCTAACACCACAAGGCACCACTGATGACTCTGCGCACATCGGACAAGGAATTTTAGGCCAAGAACTGACATACCCCACAACTCTGCGATCACGTGACCCGGAAAATCACCAAAACCATGTACTCTCATGCACGCTCAGCCGGCTCACCTCCGACTCGCTGGCTTCTTCCCCCACATTAACTTTGGAAACTTTCTGGAGCAAACTGCAGGACGGATGTCCGGATCGCGCTATGAGATGGTAGTGTGGGGGCTAGAGGGGAGAAATTGGTAGGGAAAAGTAGAGAAGAAAGCAGGGGAATCGACTCAATTGAGGCAGGCGAGTGCGACTATGGGGCAAAACCAGCCATGTGACTAACAAAATCACCTTCATATCTGTCTCCCCTTCCGCCAACAACCGCAGGTGTTTTTACCATGTGATTTTGCTTAAACTTTGTGTGGAGAGCCGTCAAGGTGATCCTGTGAAATATGAATCGTCAAGTGGCCGAGACGGAAAGCCTTTCGAGGCTGAATAATAGCTGACCGAGTCGCATGACTCAAGGAATCGGACAAACACAATTTTCCGTGCATCCAACGTTTCCAGCCCGTACAAAGAAGGAGTGTAGGCAAGGAGAAAGCCGAGTCGGAAAACTCTAAGGCACTGTTTGACTCGAAAGCCCTATTTAACACGAGCGGTTGCTTGATTCGTTCACTAAAAACAAGTCCGAAAATGCTTCGAGCACGATTCATCAACAGCGTCAACAGCGCACGAGCCATGTCTCGAAACATCAACACCCTGTCGCAGTTCCCCTACCCCACTCTGGCCCAGGAGGAGGCCTTCTTCAAGAGCCAGGTCGAGGACATTGAGAAGTGGTGGGCTTCTCCTCGATACGAGGGAATCAAGCGACCCTACACCGCCGAGAAGGTCGCCATCCACCGAGGCACCCTTCCCCAGAGCTACGCTTCGTCCGTCCAGGCCGAGAAGCTCTTCAACATCTTCACCGAGCGAGGCAAGCAGGGACTCCCTGTTCACACAACTGGATCTGTCGACCCCGTGCAGATGACCCAGAGCGCACCTCACCAGGAGGTTGTCTACATTTCCGGATGGGCCTGCTCTTCTCTGCTGACCACCACCAACGAGGTTTCTCCCGACTTCGGTGACTACCCTTACGACACTGTCCCCAACCAGGTGGATCGAATCTTCCGAGCCCAGGGCCTGCATGACAAGAAGTCGTGGCACGAGTGGATGTCTCTGACTCACGAGGAGCGAGTCCAGCGAGACAAGGAGGGCAAGGGCCGAATCGACTACCTGCGACCCATCATTGCCGACGCCGATACCGGCCACGGAGGTCTTTCTGCCGTCATGAAGCTTGCCAAGCTCTTCGCCGAGCGAGGTGCTGCTGCCATCCATCTCGAGGACCAGCTGCACGGTGGTAAGAAGTGCGGTCACCTTGCTGGCAAGGTCATTGTGCCTACCGGCTCTCACATTTCCCGACTGAATGCTACCCGAATGCAGTGGGATATCATGGGCTGCTCCAACCTGGTGATTGCTCGAACCGACTCCGAGTCCGCCAAGCTGCTGTCTTCTGCCGCCGATCCTTCCGACCACGAGTACATTCTCGGTGTCGTCAAGCCCATCAAGCCTCTCGCCGAGGTTCTGCTCACCGCTGAGGCCAACGGTGCCACTGCCGAGATGGTCAACAAGCTCGAGCTCGAGTGGACCAAGGAGGCCGAGATGATGACCTACGACGAGGCCGTCCAGCGAGCCCTCACCGAGGCCGGCAAGTCCGACAAGATCGAGGAGTACCTGACCAAGTCCAAGGGCAAGTCCAACTTTGAGGCCCGACAGATTGCCGACGAGCTTGCCGGCAAGCACATCTTCTTCGACTGGGACGCCCCCAAGACCCGAGAGGGCCACTACCACGTCCAGTGCGGCATCGAGCCCGCCATCAAGCGAGCTCTGGCTTTCGCTCCCTACGCCGATCTCATCTGGCTCGAGACCAAGACCCCCGACCTTGCCCAGGCCCAGGCCTTCGCCAAGCGAATCCGAGACAAGTTCCCCGGCAAGTGGCTGGTCTACAACCTGTCTCCCTCTTTCAACTGGTCTGCTCACGGCTACTCCGACGAGCAGCTCAAGTCTTTCGTCTGGGACCTCGCCAAGTCTGGTTTCGTGATGCAGCTCATCTCTCTGGCTGGTCTGCACTCTAACGCCGTGGCCACCCACGAGCTGTCCACTCGATTCAAGACCGAGGGAATGAAGGCCTACGTCGACCTTGTCCAGCGAAAGGAGAAGGAGCTTGGCTGTGACGTTCTGACCCACCAGAAGTGGTCTGGCGCCAACTACCTGGACTCCATCATCTCCACCGTCCAGTCCGGATCTTCCGGAACCTCTTCCACCGGAGGTGACTCCACCGAGAACCAGTTCTAAAGCGACTCAGGTCTTAACTAAACTGCTAACTGGATGAACAAACAAGAAATATAACTGCTGACCAACTTCCAAAGGGAGTGTCTGCTCAATGTAATTAACGATGATTTAAGATAAAAAGGTGCTGTACTTGTAGTGACACTGTACTTGTAGGAATAAGTATTAAAGCGACGACAAACAATATTCGCTGTGACTGAAGAAGGAGCTGTTGATCAAAATGAGTCCCTAAGATGCATTCACTTATGATGTGAGACTTGATTAGTCATCCAATTTTGTCACGCGACTGGGGTGGAGAGATGAGATAGTATTCCGAAGCGAGTAATGAAAGTATTTGACGCTAATTAAAAGGCACTCTCTTTGCCTGTCCAAGAACTATAGTCGTTTATTCACTCTCAATTTTTTCTCTTCATCATCTCACCACTCACTCCCACTCCACTCCCACCGAACCAAATAAAGTTGTCTCAAAATTTCACCTTTGCGAAGTTCGTTCAACAACAATGATTCGAAGACTGGCTCTTGGAAGGGTGAGTAGGAGGAGATAACGAGGGCAGATTCGAATGTGGCACACATTCAAACGACGATCCAACCCCTTTGAACAGATTATGACTGATTTTTGCCGGGCAATCATAACTAGTCAAGACTCAAGTTGACAGGTAACACCATCAAAGCACCAATACTAACCCAGTCACTACGACCCAGCTTGTTCCCGGCTACACACCAGCCCTTCCAGCGTCGATTTAACTCGTCGATCCCCCAGAAGGCCGAGAAGGTCCTGGAGACCGTCGAGCATGACATTGAGAAGACTGCCGATGCCGCTTCCAACCTGACCGAGAAGGTCCTGGACAAGGTGGCTCCCATTCAGACCCACATTCAGCAGTTCCCCGACCACGTGTCGACCCATGCTCCCGACACCATTGGCTACTTCCAGTCTTTGGACATTGTGCCCTCTCTGTGGTCTCTGTGGCCCTCCGATATCTACCTCAACATGCTTGAGCACGTGCACGTCTACACCGGTCTTCCCTGGTGGGCTGCCATTGCCTCCACCACTCTGCTGGTGCGAGCCCTCATGTTCCCTCTTTTCGTCAAGGCTGCCAACGAGCAGGGCAAGATGTCTGCTGTCAAGCCCGAGCTCCAGGTGTTTGACGAGAAGCTGA
Organism: Yarrowia sp. JCM 30696; assembly: GCA_001600535.1. Classification (NCBI taxonomy): domain Eukaryota; kingdom Fungi; phylum Ascomycota; class Dipodascomycetes; order Dipodascales; genus Yarrowia; species Yarrowia sp. JCM 30696. The sequence goes on along the minus strand of BCKG01000002.1, from coordinate 51,073 downwards.
AGACCGCTTCCAACATGACCGAGCTGCAGATGATCAGTTACGACAAGAAGAAGGTGCTCAAGAAGTACGGCATTTCGCAGATGAAGCTCTTCTACCCCATGGCCATGTTCCCCTTGACCATTGGTATTTTCTTCGGTATCCGACGAATGTGCGAGATTGGAGGTGTCCAGGGTCTGTCTACTGAGGGTATTCTGTGGTTCCACAACCTGGCTGCTCCTGATCCGTACCTCGGTCTGCAGGTCATCACTGCTGCCATGTACATGGCCTCCATTCGAATGGGATCCGAGACTGGCTCCACCAACATGTCTCCCGGTATGATGAAGATCATGCAGTGGGCTCCCTGGATCTCCGTGCCCTTCCTGATGAAGATGCCTGCCGCTCTGCTGCTGCATTTCCTTGTCAACGGTATTCTGGTTGTGGTCCAGGGTATTGCTCTGCGAAACCCCTTCATCCGAAAGAAGCTGGGTATTCACCAGATTGTGCCTATGCCCAAGCCTGCTCCTGGTGCCACCACCGCTGCCGGTGGAAAGACCGACTCCGTGCGAGATACCATTCGAAACGCCATTGACAAGCGAAAGCGAGAGGCTGCCATGCAGAAGAAGGAGGACGACAAGAACACTGAGCTGTCCCAGCTTGCTGCCAAGCGAGCCGAGGGCGTTGTTCTCAAGCGACGAAAGTAATCCCGTCGTATGTATATAGTAATCACGAGTGAAAGAAGCGTGAGAGTACAAGTAGTTCAATTAGTTGGGGACTAGACAAGCCTGTCTAATTCCATGAGTAATAGCCATATTAGTTGGGCGAGTAAGGCAAGTGCAGTCAAACCCCATATCTTCACCACCGTATAGCGCATCTACCGCACTGGTACTGTTGATTAAAGAATAGCTATTTTATGTATTTAATATGATATAACGAATACATCACTTTACTGAGAGTCGTTCCGACAACGAGACACTCAGCTCCTAGTGAGGACTCAGCATGAGGTCTTCCTACTCGCTCTTGGATGCATTTGGCATGTACTTTTAGCCTGGCTGTCGTTAGCGCCACTGTGATACGAGGTGGTCACTTTTCAGACAAGCGACCGCAAAAAGCAATACCTGTACGTGTATGTACACGCAGCGAGGCTTGGCGGCGTTCCTGAATAACTATAGAAGGCATAAATAGAGGCTGTGGGCCTAATATTTGCACCAGCTCGGTCTTGTGCCCTCGATTAGTGCCCCCTCTCCCTCCAATTACGTCACTCTACCTGGTCTACCTCCCCCGGTCGGAGAGAAAGGATAATTACGGATATGCACTTCTAAATTGAGACATGGAGGGAGCAGCGCTGAGGATAGACAAGGGACGGGACAGCCAAGAAGCCGTTGAATTCTAGCATGCCGGCAACCGCGGGCGCATCGAGACGTACACTTTCTCTCTCACTTTACCGCGCCCGTCTCTAATTATGAACAGCCTTTTAGTTGAAATCCTTGTACGCGTACTAACCCCCCTTCCTTACAGTGGGTCCCAAAACCACACCATAGAAGCGTATATGTGCCGTTATAGGCAAAAGGGTGCATGAGACAATTTCACTTTTAAACAACCACCTTACAGACCCTGAATCCCTTGAAGTGGACCATTAAGCCAGCCATTTGACAGCCATGGGATGGGGAAAGAAATCGTCGGCCTCGGCGGTGCCCAAACCGCCTCCTCCACCGGCCAAATCACCCGCAAAGCCACCGTCTTCGGCCCACTCCACAGCCTCCCGTGATCCGGTAGTCCCACGCCCAGACTACAAGAAAAACTACTACTATCAGCAAATGCTTCATCGCCAGCTAAACGACGACGGCAACGCAGACAATATGGCGACGCGCCACAGCTTTTCCCAGGCCGAAAACAAGTCGATCCGGGAAGACATTCGCCTGGGAGATCAGGAGGTGCTTCGGGACATTCGCGAGCTCAAAAGTGCCGGAAGCAGTGTCCACAGATCGCGATCTCCGCAGTTGCGACCGCCCAGTGTCCACCAGAGGCTTCCTTCGGAAGATTCCATGTCCAATGGCAGAAGTTCAAGTGAGTATGGGCCAGTCAGACTTTAAGTGCACCAAATGTCAAGCTAACACAGCCGACTACTATGTCGAACCTCTAAACAGGTAAGTACAAGCAAGAGAAAACAGAGGAGGGATAAAGAGGAATGGCGCACACACGTCTACCAGTACGAGTACATTGCTTGCCCCCATGACACATTGTCGCGTCTACTTGCCTTGCACCGGAGGGGAGCCCTAATTTCCGGTCCTATCCGATCTTGCAAATATTCTGGTCCACAAATATCGGGTCCAAATATTTACAATTAGATTGGAGGCCCGCAGCGCGTTTTTTGTCTTTCCGCTACTATTTTGGCCTAGGATCCGAGCTACAAGTACGGACTAAAGTACAGTTGGCGTGTCTCTCTCTCAACTCTACCTTTTTTTTTTCTTTTTACCACACAGCGTACCCTCACGAGCTACCTGTGCTGTAGTCCCCTTTTTTAGCGCCCCCTTTACTAACTGACAGTCCTCTGCCTTCCATATCCACGTCAGACACGTCTCTGACACCTTCCACCGCATTTTCCAGTGAGTATAATCCGCGAGGTTACTGTGGCAACCACAGGAACACATAGCCAGGCTAGGTGCCTTTGGTCCAGTGACAGACTTCGTACACCCCTGACGATGCACTCCCGATACGTACAGAGAAACGGAGATGGATGTATCAAGAGACTCACACACACACCGTCTCCGTCACAACGCTCTTTGAGTTTAAGGGGCAAGCGATTTGAGCTTCCATTCGGACTCTGATTCGGATCCTGAGGTGAAATTTGGGATCAAGACTGGACCAGGAAAAATCGCTGCCAAGAAAAAGGAGTCCAACGCTGCCGTCTTGTCGTTTGACACCCCGTCACCTCCTCAAACGTCGCGTATAATATTTTGTCCCTTACTGCCGAGGCTACCTACCTAAGCAGCCCTCGTTGACCCCTTGAAGATCCTAACCCAATAGACCCGTCAGCGGCGAACTCAAAAGCCGCGGTGGCCAGTGTGAAATCCGCTAAATCGGATATCAGCCTGAGAACCTCGTCAAAACCGGCCGAAAGAAACCCGTTCACCGGAGTGATTACTGCCAAGTGAGTATACCTGATTTTACGGCTTAGTAATAAGTCTTGGTGTGTGGATGGAGGTTTTTTTATTTTACATGTGGGTGTGTCTCCTTTTACCCCTGGTTTACGACGCACGGTCTTTTTATGAGAAAACGCGTTAAGCTTTCGCCAGCCGTCTCACAATCTGCAGTCCCAAGAAAGACGACACATGAGTCTCGCGAAACCGCACGACACGACATCACATACACAGAAATACACAAACACACACTGCACACCACACACTGAAAAAAACAACCACACCACATCAAACAACACACACACACACAGAGAAGACACTACACCTAGACACACACACAGAACAACCGACTAACTCCAGACACGATAGTATGTATTCTACTACTTCTCCTAATGAAGGGAAAAAGAAGACCCCGGCTAACACAGTGGAACACGAAGGTTGGCTCAACAACTCGCTGACCGGAGGCGCACAATGGCGCTTGTCCCGCGGAGTGGTCAAAAATGGCCAGCTGTTTGTGTACAAGCCGCCGTCCGATCTGTCGAATCGCTTCCTCGACCCCGACGCCCCCAGAACACAGCCAGCAGCCACACACACGGCGATTTCGGCGCCCTTCAACGCAGCTCCAGTCTCCGATGGCATGCTCTCACACGTGTCTGCTGAGCCCCATCCTGCTCTGGAACTCGATCCAAGCGGCACTCGGATTGTGGGAGGCACAGTCGAGGCCGTCTGCCATCAGCTACTTTTCGGAGACGACGATCTGCTCGCCGAATCGATAGTCTACGTGCTGCCCTTGTTCACAGACGTGGTGTACGCTCTGGACAAGATGTGCGAGTACATCATTGGGCCTGTCAGAGATACCCGTTCAAGTCTGGCCCGTTTCCAGGAACGAGCGGTGGCTAGAGCAGCCATGGCCGTGCGAAAAGTGCAGGACGACTTTTCAGGCATGCTGCTCGAGACATCAATCTGTTCGGCACTGCTCAAGCTCATTGACGGCATTGGCGCTCTGTCGGACCAGGTGAGCACCGATCTCAAGGTCAGCGTCTTCAAAAAACAGCGCCACATGGGTGATCTGCTGACCCCCGGCCGAGAGGGCACTCTGTGGTCTGTTCAACCAAAACTGCCCGAACAGGTCAACGAGCGACTCCAGTCGTTCCTGGTGTCCACGGAACAACACAATCAGCAGCTGGGAGCGATGCAGTCGTCCAACTCGTCGCACACCTCGTCGTCGTCACAGTTTGGCGGCAACTCGGCCAACTCGCCAACCCTGCCCCCAGACCTCTTCCTGGACACTAGCATTGATATTCTCGCATCGCAGGTCTACTTTTTCCACTTGCAGTTTTCGGGCGCGTGGTCGCCTGCCACAGACATGTCGCTGCTGTTTGGAGGCCGCTGGAACTACTGGCGCCACAACCCGCTCATCTTCGACTCGCTGTCGGTGCACTTCCTTGGAGGAGTGTTGCTGGAGCACCTGTTCTCTGGCTCTGGAGCTGTCTCTTCCGCCTACAGAGGCAAGCTGCTTTCCCATTGGATCATGCTCGGAAACGCTCTCAAGAACTCGGGTGATATGGTAGGATGGCTGGGAATTGCTGGAGTGGTGTGCTCACCACCAGTGCTGCGTCTCCGAGACTCGTGGGGCTTTGTGTCCACGGAAATCAAGGACTCGGTGACCAAGGAGTGGGCCCCCGTGGTGTTTGACCTCGAGCGACGTCTTAGAGTCGTCGACATGTCGCGCAAGTCCACCTACCACGTGCTGGCGCCCCAGGGAATCGGCCAGAGCTACCCCAAGGAGCGGGTCGTTCCCTTCTTTGGCGATCTATGTGTCCGATATGAGGACGGATCGTCGTTCCGGCAGTGTGAGTCTCGTCTGAACCGTATCCGAACTGCATTTGAGCGGTGGCAGACGTACCTGGACCAGGTGCCCCAAATCGATACCTTTGACTCCGCTGCCGAGCCCATCTCTGCCATCCAGCGAATGCTCTACTACCTGCTGAACCGACACTCGCAGGGCAACATCCCCTTCCACGTGTCCAACAAGGAGCCTACCGAGGCGCTGCTCAAAATGTCGCTGCAGTGCGAGCCGTCATTCAGTGGACGGTACCTGCCTCATTTCTACAACCAGCAGCTGCCTCTGCTGTCCGGCAGCTTCGTGCCTACGGTCTTCACAGACGTGACTCCGTCGTATCGGCTCTTTTCCAAGACCGATCTGCTCACCCTGGCCGGTTTTGGCTCGCCTACAAAGAGAAGTGGCACTGGCATTTCGTCACCTCTCCGGTCCATGCCTTCTGGCACCTCTGGAACTGAGGTGGACCAGTTTGCTCGACGCTACGTGAGCCAGTTCAGCACTCAGCACCCTCTGATTGGCTCGCTAAGAGACATTATGAACGTGGGATCGGGAATGATCCAGGGCGACGACGTGCTTCTCAAGGTGGTTTCTCAGGCCCCTGAGGGCATTGATCCCACTGTGGTTGTCAAGGCTGCTTCTCTGGACCGACTGATTGACATTCTGATCCTTGGAGTGGGCCACTTTGCTCCTCGAGTGACAATGGACATGGATCTGTACACTCTGACGTTCTTTGCCACATTCCGGTCCTTCTGCTCGCCTACTCAACTATTGGACGCTTTCAGAAGACGGTTTGTGGGTGCCCAGTCTGGTGCCATGTCTCTTGCCATGCCCCGAACTTTCGATCAAAAGTTCCCCGACTGGGACTCGACTCAGATCTCTGAAAAACAGCCCGACTACAGACTCATGGCCCAGATCCAGATTGGTATTCTGGAGGCGTGTTTCCTGTGGGTGTCGCAGTACTTCATCGACTTTGTCAACGAGTACGCCGTGAGAGAGCTGTTTTTGGACTTCTTGGCCACTCTTGAGGTGGAAATCTCTCGATGGGGCAGCGTGGTCTCCAACAGTGACGACATCATTCTCTACCGAGAGTCCCTGGAGAGCCTGCACAAGAAGCTGAGAAAGCTGTTCATCAAAAAGAGCTACAGACCTGTTTCTGCTTCTCCCAAGATCCCCTACTTTGGTCCTTCGTCCAAGTACATCCAGATGCCCATCAACTGTGGTATCAGTGATGTTGAGTCGTGGATCTCCGAGGTTGATCTCATGGCTGCTCACATTTTCGCTCTGGTGCCTCTCAAGGACTGGATGTCTCTGTACGAGGCTCTTGAAGTACAGGGAGCTGAACTGCTTGGTTTCTTCTCCTTCAGAACCCCCTCTATGGCTACTGAGGACGAGATTATTGTGCAGAACGTCTACACCTACTTTGAGACGCTGTTCCGTGAGAAGCCCGAGGACCGGGTGCTTCTGAACCTCCCCTTTGCAGTGCAGGAGCTGTTGCGACTTCACCACAACTTTGTGAGCTACCTGACTGCCCAGATCACCGATCTGTCCATCAGACCTGAGATTCGAGTCGCTCGAATGGAGACTCTGCTCAAGGGTATTGGCATTTGTCGTCGACGAATGAAGGCTGCCAGAGTGTTTGAGATGTCACCCATGGTTGATCCTGAGGAGGGACCCCCACCTCTGTCTCCTTCCGTGGCCCCTGCCATTCCCTCCTTTGTGGAGGTTGCTCTGGCGTCTGCAGCCATCAGACCCGAGTCTCGGCTCTTCACCGGCTCGTGGTTTGCTGCTGCCAAGGAGTGTGGCTCGTCCACGGCTGACTCTCTGGAGTCCATCATTCCTTACGTCGATGGCCAGCTTCAGAACAAGCCTCTGACCCCCTGTGTGGGCTGGCTGATTGAGCGAATGTTGGAGGCTTCGTGCCACGTGCCCAACATGTGCGTGGAAACCCCCAAGCTCATCAACTTTGACAAGCGACGGTACGCCTACAACCTGGTTGGCAATGTGTGCGACATTCGGCCGCTGGATGAGAACCAGGACATGAACTTGCCCGAACAGACCAAGCGAATGAGCTTTTTGGTCAACTTGTCCAAGTCCTCCTTTTCCATTGACCGTAAGGTGACCAAGGAGCATGCTTCTCGAGAGGCCAAGGCCTATGGAAAGTCCAAGAACCGGGTGTTCACTCAATGTGTTGGAGCTGAGATGGAGAAGGTGAAGCGAGACATTCGACAGCGAGAGGTGCTTGACCGAAAGCGTCAACAAGCCGTTCGAGCTCCCCAGTCGTCTTCCAACGCGGAGAAACGGGGCAAGTCTCGTCTGGGAGGCTTCCTCAAGGCTGTTAGACCCATTTCCATGGCTCTGGGCTCTTCCTGGACTCCTCCTCAGCCCCATGAGGCGTCTGGAATCAACCCCTTGGATCTGCCCACCTTCAGTGTGGAGAAGGTCAAGCCGTTCAAAACAATCCCACTGGGCAACTCTGACATCTTCCCCGTGCATGCACTGTCCAAGTCCATGTTCAAGATTGTGGACTCCTCGGGCGAGTACTCGTTCCAGGCTGCCTCTGAGGGTGACAGCGAGGTGTGGCTCAAGGCGCTCACTCGAGCCAAGAACAGCGCTCCTCAGACCAGCACTTCTACTCGACAAATGGGCCGAGTGTTTGGTGTCCCTGTGGCAGTGGTCTGCGAACGAGAGCAGGCAGACATTCCTTACATTTGCGAGGTTCTGCTCAACGAGATCGAGGCCCGAGGTCTGGATGAGGTTGGTCTGTATCGAATCTCTGGTTCTCTCAACAACGTCAATGCCCTGAAACAGGCCTTTGACAACGGAGAGCGACCCGACATGAACGATGACCGATGGTACGACGTTAACACTCTTGCTGGCTGCTTTAAGCTCTACCTGCGAGAGATGCCAGAGCCTCTTCTGCCTCTGGAGCTGCTCCCCGACTTTGTGGCTTCCACCACAGGTCCCCAGCCTGATCTTGCTGGCCTTCGAGCTGCTGCAGACCAGATGCCGGTCCCCAACCTCAATCTGCTGCGACGTCTGGTGCAGCATCTGTCTCTGGTCACCACTCACGGTGAACAGAACCGAATGCACGCCGTCAACTTGGCCATTGTCTTCTCCATGTCCTTGTTGCCCCCCAACGCGTCGGCCAACGTCTCTACGGATCTCAGCAGCATGCAGACGGTGCTCAAGCTGCTCATCATCCACTGCGAGGGAGTGTTTGGTAGCCTGGATGGCCAGTCTACTACGATTGTCGATGGAGCTTCTACTCCGTCGTCCTCCACTCATCTGGAGGTCCCCGACATGGCGTCTCTGACTCTGTCCGAGTCCAAGTCGACGTCCACGGTTGACTCTCTGGAGTTCATGCAGGCGCCCACTTCTCGTCGGCGAGGACTCGCGGGGCAAAACCCCAACAGACGATTTTCCGTGCTCAATGAGGGCACCAACTTTTCTGACCTGGCTCATCAGTTCGGGTCTCAGGAGAGTTTGCATTAAAAATATACACGTGTAGACACTAATGAATGATTTATTGATGATTGTGGATGTGTTGTAGAGATCTGGAGTGTAGATGTCTCATTTTGGTGAACGATTCATGTCTCAACCATGGGCACTTACTGTCTCAGTCTTCCCCGCGTTTTCGTGTCGTTAGCGTGTAGAAGGGTAAACTGAGACATGCAGAATTTGGGGTATTATTTCACAGACGACGTATAGATGAGATTTATAGACCGTGTGGCATATGGTGGGCTAAAAGATGTTACATACGGGGTCTCAACTAGGTGGTTGTCTACAAGTGACTATTTCATGGTGTGCCCCTCCATGAGGGGAAGCAACTGAACACAAACGGATATAGACCTGTTAAGAGAGCCCCCTGTTCTGTATGAACGTTGACCGGAAGAATTTGACAGGGTGCTAAACGTTGCAGTTACGAAGTTACGATGGTTGCATGGCTTTGAAGACTGGGTTACATATTCTGAGAACTTGCGTTACATATTCTGAGAACTGGGGTTACATGTCTCGAGGGAGAATGTAGCACATGAGATGGGTATAGCGAGGGGTTTCTGTATCTATGTTTGTAAAGTTCAATAGAAGATTAGACCGTCGAATAACCGTAAGAGCCTGTTCGATCCGCCTGGGAAGTCAGTCCTTGTGCTCTCAGGTCTCACGTCAACCAGATGGCGTTTCTTTTTGTCGCTACTTGTACCTGGGCTCGTATATTCGCTCCGCCTCGGTGGTGCCGTCCACGATGCCGTGCATTTACCCCACGTGAGTTCTGCATGGTGGATACCCCAAGCTTGTAACCGAGTTGGCTTAGTGGGCTCTACATGCGGCACTTGGGGTTTGCTATGGAGGAGTAGATACGATCGGTAGCCGTGTTTCGATGTGTTTGCTATGGCTTGATTTAGCTGTTGGCTCAAGGTTTGTCGGAAGAATAATGGAAAAACAGGCCACGATGGGGAAACGAGGATGATCGTGTATGTACGGCGTGAAGATGTGGTTGGTTGGTGTACATACGGGGCAGGATGTAATTTGCGACGAATAATATAATCCGAGCCGTATTCACTTGTTGACTGAAAATTTCGGCGGATTACAGCCACCTACACTGCACTCGGCTATTTACTTACTGCTCTGAGGCTTCCCCTCTGAACCCTCTCCACCTGGGTTAATGTTTCCGGAGAAACACGGAAGCTGAACCGTGAGCGTGAAAGCGGATTTAGTGAGAAGGTGTTGGGGGTTGCGGATTTAGCGAGTGGAAGGCGATACCCGATGGTGGTGAGAAATTAGGCAAGTGACTGAAAGGGTCTAGACTAGTGAAAATTAAAAGCGAGCTATATACGAGATGGTGGCGGGACGAGTACAAGTGCTTGTAGCTACAAAACCTGTTGTATGGTTCAGTTCTTTGCTCACTGACACACTCGGCGTCTGTTCAGACCCTTCAACAGGGCTACAAGCAACAGGGATTCAACCTTACCTATCTCTTCAACCAGTAGAAACCACCGTTTAGCAAACTTGCCTTGTATCAGAGACATTTGCAGCAAGATGACGTCAGGCAGTCGTGGATCTGCGACCAGCATGAAGTCGCGTGCGATATCGGCGAATATGGGCTGATGAGTCATGACGAAGAGAAAACGGGGTCGTTCACGTGGCCAAAGTGATACGAGCAGCTCCTCTTAGCCGAGGACATGTGTCCACTCTGTGTGACATCCATTCAATGCACCCTCCTGTCTGACACACGAAGCTGTGGGACCTGTTGGGAAGGAAAGGTTTCCACAACCGCTCTGGTTTCACCTGGGGAACATTTGACGCCCGGAGAAATGTCGCTGGGTCGACAGCCGACGCATCCCGTGGCTCTACTCCGTGCCATTATTCACTCCAAGCCTCCTTTCTGCCGTGGACCCTTCTTCCCCTACTTGCAGTAATTTCTCCCGACGTATCCCCATTTATCCATCCGCAGAAGCGGAATCCGCACGGAGGGTCCAAAATAGGTGTGAGCCGAGCGGTAACTACAAAGCTACAACTTATTATTGCGTTGATCCGGTTACCAAGCGATATCGCAAGTAGAGGGCGGGAATGCGAGGGTCTGAGATTTTATACAAACCCCAAATCCGAACGTCAAATCTGAAATTCTGGTAGCCACTCGCTCTCTAGTAACTGCTGTTTTAGGACGTCGGAAACCTCACGGACCTCCACACACATCTCAGTCACATACGGTTATCGGCCATGTGGATTCCAACATGTCATATGTAAGGTCAAGTAATCTGGGGTGCCTAAGGGGCACGGGCCATGGTCGGTGTAGTTGTGGAAGATGGTGGTTATAGGTGACTGGAACAAATGTATGTACACATACCAGGGTGCCAGACGTGGTTACCATCTTGCAGTTTCACACATTCTCGTATAATATGTCTCAGTTACCCCACCAACTGCCAAACCGCTAGACTGGTTACCGTTTCAGCACCCTCCATCTACTTCTTCCCGAACTCCCTTTAACTAGCGTCTCCGTCTAGCCTGTTTTGGAAACTCACCCCAGACATCCCCCACCCCCACCATGAACTTTAAGTTGGGACTCTCATAGCGACCCGTATACGTGGCGTACTGCGGGTCTGACCAGCTTGCCTTCAGCCTCACCCCTTCCTCCCTGACTCACCGAGCTCTCCTCTTTCAGGGCTCTCCAGATGAACGTCTTCAGGGCGTTTCGACTCGGCCAACCTTATTTCCAACAACGGCTTACCGAGCCAGATGCCGACGATAATGCACGACAAAGAAACTAAGCTACAGACGGTTTTCACTTGCGCTCAAACACGCGATAATGAGTGAGGGGGGCTGGCAAAAACACGGCTGGAGCAAGAAATAGCAGACATGGTATCATTTTAAAACAACCATATTCTTCTCCTCACGCCTCGGAACATTTCTATACAACTCGCTTATCTTTGGGCCCACCCAATGCCCTATTTCAAGCCTTAAAGCTGGCCCGGTGGCGGCAGCTCGGATCAATTTTCACACTTTCTTTGGCTCTGATTTTCACGCGGCAAACCCCACACGGTGGGATGAAACAACATGGGTGAGTCCAGGGAGGGGAGTTGGTGTGGAAAAAATGTGGGAAAATCAGGGGGAAACATAGGCGATTATTCCAGTGATTATCCGTGTTTTCCCATGTTTTTACAAATTTCCCCGTGCTCATCGCTACCTCTTCCCAAATCTCGTATGGTGTAATTCCGGCAGCACTTTAATTTAGCCCGGTCGGCCGACTCAATTTGGACCTGTAGCGACGACCACTACTTTTCATGTATGGCTCTTCATGTATAGGCTGCTGGCTGCAAAGCATAACCACGGCTGCGACCGACGTTCCGACAAGTTGCAGCTGTGCGACCCCGGAATATGTCCTTCTAGTCTCTTACGATACTGGGTGTGTAATCATGCAATTCACGGGTCTGGACCCAGTCTAACCAGTACAAGTAGACTAGAACTACCGGCAGCCCTCCAATCTGCGCCAAATAAACGTCATCCGCGGAATTAGACATTTCTCCGAGTTATATCTAGGACGTCGGTGGCTATCCGCCGTCCATTTAATTAAACAGCGGGTCTTTTCAGCCTTCCGCTTGAGTGTGGTTCCTCTCTCTCTCACCTCTTGCTCTCACGTGCGTCGGAAAGGCTATACGGAAAAAAAGAGAGCCTGAGTCAAGAGGTCTCGGAATAAATTGGCCTGCTGAAAAACGTAAACGGGGTACTGATTGGTGCTCCACAGAGGTGATGACATGCAAGAATTGGACAGAACGGGTCGAGTCTCCTTATCAGAGAGAGCCGCACAGCCACCGCCTTAGCTTGCCATTTATCCGACGCTTCCGCCGAGTCGCTACACTTTTCAGCTCCATTTTGTAGCCGCAGAGCCTCCTCCACATTTTCCCCAGCCGAACAAGGTTTGCATGCATCGTCTAATGGGAGAAAGAGTCTATAGTTGGCTGTGGACGAAAAAGAAAGAGAGAGACCACACCAAAAACACAGACTCCCAAAAAGAAATAAGAAAAAAAAAAAGGGCCCAAACAGAGTTAGAAAGCTTAGTCGGTGGGTGTGCATGTGCGGAGTAGATAGGATACTGCATCCCAAGGTGATTGTGATATATAATGGCTCCATCCCCAGATTAGGACCCGGATCGACTCGCTACTTCAATGTCTGATACTGAACAACACGGTGCGGTTCCCCCGCGAAAGAGAACCAAGGTGTCTAGAGCCTGCGACGAGGTGAGTGTGTTTGGAGGACTGGGGGCTTTTGGAGCTCCCCAGGGCAAGTTTTGGGGGTCAAATGGCAGATTGGCAGGTCTACGAGGCCACAGATTGTTTGAGAGCGTTCTCAGACGGTCTGTGTCATCTCCAGACCATCTTCTGATCACTTCCCCCTCTTTCTACTTGCGGTGGATGTGGTGTTGTGTTGCGGTGCGGGTGTGGTGACACGGAACAGCTCGGAACATTTACCACACGCCACACAAACGAGATGCGAGTCAAGTGGGCGGAAAACGTGGAAACTCGGCTAAAAAACTACACTCTGGCCGCCAGTCTGAGGCCCAGATTTTTCTTTTTAGCTGATTTGCCCATTTCCAGATCACACCACGATCGACCACCATTGCTACTTGCTTACCCTTTACCTTGTGCTTTCCCCCAGAATTAAACTAACTCAGTGTCGTCGGAAAAAAGTGAGTGAACCTTGTGCTCCACATGAAAACGGAATATTCCGGTGCTTGACTGGTGCTGCGCCTTCCCCTCTTTTCGGCCGATGGCGGACCCAAGGGTTGAACGGAAATAATCGCAAAGTGGAAAACGGACAATTTGGGAGAAAAATCGACAGGGCGGACTTTTTCGACAACCGAGCGGGCGAGGATATTTTTCGACACGCCGTCTGCGGGGGGAGCTTCGGCTGCTGATTTTAGGTGAGGTGGGAAAAATGGACCAAAAAGTCCAAATTCTGGATTTTCTGACCACTTTTTGCCCCGGCTCTACCCGAGTCCAGCCGCACCGTTCCGGCCCCACGCGACTTTGGGGCGGCTCGGCCCTCGGCGTCTTTTGGCGAAGCTTATTTGCGACATGCTTCCCACAAGTTGTGGTCACGATAATTCGCCCAAAAACCCCGGCCCAACTCTAAATTTACACTTTGCTTTTTCGCCGCTGTCATTGGCCCGTCGATTCCGAAGAGGGGACCACGTCTAAAAGCCTCTTTTATCCGAACCTGGAACCCGTTGCCGAGCGTGATAATCGAGAAGTCGAAAGAAAGACCAAAGTTGCTTTTTTTATTTTAGTTACTAACAACAGATTCGATGCGATGCTGCCCCCGATAAGCCCACCGACTCGAGATGCTCTTCGTGCCGAAAGACCGGAGAAACATGCACCTTCAGCCGTGTGCCTATGAAGAGAGGACCTACCAAAGGGTGAGTATACGGAGATATTTCGGCAAAGACCAAGGGAAGCGAACCACTGTCGTGTCCCTTCCTTCCTTTTGCCAAGTCGTGTGATTATGCACTAAATGACTCATGAGTCACGCAACCTTAATCTGCATGGACCCTTAAACGTGATTACTAACCAAACAGACACAGAAGAGAATCCACCTCTTCGTTCAACAGAACCTCACAGCCGGTGTTCATCCACCCCAAGTCGGAGAAGGACCTCATGTCCCCAACTGCCGATGAGCTGGCACCCGTCTTCCCTCCCTCTCCTCCTGTGAACGTGCCTGGAGGACAGGCAGGTTCGGACTACCCCATGAGAAAGAGAGCCTTCTCTCAGACTCAAAGTGGATCGCGACTACCCTCCATCCACGCCCTGAACTTCACCCGTCCTGTGTCGCCCCAACAACAACAGCTGCAGCAGGCTGCACCTGGAGCTCCCCCCACGTCACAGGTTCCCCCCATGGACATGTACCGACCCAACATGTTCTTCAAGGTCGATAGACGGGCTTCTCTGCCTGGATACCCTCCTAACATGACCATGCCCAACCCTGCTCCTAAGAGCGAGGGCTACGCTACTTCCCAGGTCAGTACCAGCCCTCCTCACCACAGCACTTACCATCAGACACAGCCTCAGCAGCAGCAGCAGACCCATAACATTGGCCATGCTACTCCTCCCCCCTCGCGCAGTGAAGAAAAGTACCTCGACAACTACTACCAGGTGGTGCATCCCATCTTGCCCATTCTGCCCCCCAAGGCTATTGTCGAGCAGTGGCTGGTCCAGGCTGAGCCTACCGTTGGAGCCAAGCTCAGAGAGTGTCTGCTCCTGGCTCTCAAAAACATCTACGTGTCCAGTGGTGGCGCTCAGACTGGCTCTGAGTCCGTTGCTCGACAGCTGTGTGAGCTGCAGATTGCATTGGCTGGCAGCGAGACTGTTTCTGACTTGTCTCTCGGTGCCGCCAAGCAGGCCATCAGTAATAACTCCTGCTCCTCTGCCGCCACCACCCATCTTCTGCATCTCATGATCCAGCTGCTGGTGTTTGTGCAGACCCAGGACTACTCCCGTCTGGCTACTGCAGTGGCTCAGGGCTACGCTCTCGGCATCCACACCATCTACACCACAGGCAAGCGACCCGAGTTTGAGGCCGCTCTCAACCTCATGACTCACCACAACAACGAGGCCACCTCCACTCACAACAACGTCGATAACGAGTCCATCTGGGACACCTGTTACCGACTGCACATGCTTGTGTTTGTGCTGGATCGTCTGCACTCGCTGCGAATGAGCACTCCCGCTCTCATGGACCCCAACCTGGTGCTGGTGACTCTCTGTGATGGTCTGCCCAAGGTGCTGCTCAAGCTGCAGGGACTCAACTTCCTTGTGGCGCTTGCCCTGTCTGTGGCCACCCCCGAGACCCAGTCGTTCTCGCTGCAGCGACACGAGTGGTTCAAAAAGTCACTGCTGCAGCCCGGAAACCCCTCCCTTACTCAACACACCTTTGATAGACTGATGCAGAGTGTTCGAGGACAGGCCGTTTCCTGGGCCAAGGCCATGAGCCTGTACGCCGAGGCCATTCGACAGTACCAGCAGCAGCAGGGATGGGAGAAGATTCTCTCCACCATCTCTTCTCTGGTCGATACCGTCGATACCTCGTTGATGGCTGCTGTGCCTCTCATCTCCGAGTACTTTGTGCACGAGGTGATCTCCCTCATCTCCGGCCTCGTGTCTGCCTTTGGATCTGAAATCGATTACGAGGCTGTTCACATGGCTGGAGAGGTGGTGGAGCGACGGTTCCCCCAGCAGATCAACCACTGGAAGGTGGCTGTGGCTCCCAAGCTGCCCAAGAACGATGTTGCTGATGCCGTGGTGATGGCTGCTGTTAACTCTGCACACTCCAGTGCTCCTCCCAGTGCCACCACTGCGTCCACCGCATCTTCCACATCCTCCCTCTCCTCGCCGCCGCCAATGAGCATCCGAACGCTCCCCCCGGCGGGTTCTCTGGGTCATCAGCAAGGCTTCCTGCAGAAGCCCTTTGACAAGAGTCTTCTGGAGGGCCTGGCAAGTGTTGCCATGCACAGACCTAGACACTGATTATTTATAGCTAACTTATGTTATTTTACGATAGAATTAACCGACTGTAGTGTGTCATTGTAGAAGTCTAAGGTAGAAGTGGATACCACCGTACTTGTAGAGAGTGTCAAGAAAAACAGCGACCAGATCGCTGAGTGATTGAAATGCGAGCCTATCTTCAATTGCTTGATTTCGTTCTTTTTTTTCATTGCTGAATAACAAACTCTGCCTCAGCACTGAACAATCAAGGATACGAAAGCTTGCAACAAGGCTGCAACGGGCTCAACCTGCTGCTGCAAAAAACCAGATGTAGCCAACGAAAGGAGTAAAAAGGAAAGAAGTAAAAAGGAGATGGTCCCTAGCAGGATCGAACTGCTGATCTTCGCGTTGCAAAGTTGCTATTCTTATTAGCACGACGCCTTAACCAACTGGGCCAAGGGACCGATTTTTTTTGTTAAAAATTACGTAAGCAGACAGATTGTGAGATTTTACGCACTACGCCGCGAATTTTTTCCACTTTCTCCGATAAATTATTTCTTCAGTCATAGAAGACTCCATGAACACAAGTCTCTTTGCAGTGGCAGCTCAATTACTCTATAAACGCGTGATTCATTTTAGTTGAGTGCTTTCAACTAATTAGCTTTATAATTGGGAGCTTTACTTCACGACTAATTCTTACTCACACAACCTCTCGAATTACGAAACTTGAAGAAGTCATAACGGCAACACGGATGGGGCAATGTATGCTCCATTATTGTAATACGTTTGGATACCGCGCCACACAGATACCTTTACTTCAAACCCTCCAGGTCCCTTAGTGTGACCCCATGTTCAATGTACCGAAAAAAAAATGGCGACTACAAGTCCAGTTTGATCGACATTGACGGTTTATGATCCGAAAACGGTGGATCGCCACGTCTGTGTGTATCTGAGACAGGGTCTCGACTCACCTTCTGGCCCAAGTCTCGATTACCACGTTCAGAGCTGACTGTAATAGCTCGCAACGTCAATCATAAATCACGTATAGATTGTAGCAGGTTGGTATTTTCCAGTCTTACTTGTAGGCATAGTACAGCTGCTATTATACAATCACGTTCCATTTCCAACCAAATCATCCATTTGAGGGATCTTCATAATTGCCTATTGCGGCAAAAAGTATGGGCGAACAGAGTAATTAGGGCTCCAACTTCTCCAAATGGAAATTTATAAGCCAATGGATCTGTGTCACTCATGTAGCCTGAATATTGTGTCAGTGTAAATTTTATCGCCAAGTTTTTGGTTGCATTATCCACGCAGTTATATTATTGTGCCATGTCCCCTGCCCTGATAAATCATTGGTTCCCTCTTACACTGAGCTATAGCTATAACTTATACTTATGACATGGTGATGAATGCTATCAATAAACACACCTCAAGTTGAAATAGTATGATCGTCAAATGTGACATACACCCCTGTCATTGCACCGGCAGCTGAAAGTGTCAATCAAGCAGTCGTTCTCACTGTGCATTGCAAATCGTTTCATCGTCTTGCAAGGGAACTTCCTGATAAAAAAAGACAAGAACAGTGGATATACTCAGTACTGTAAATGTAGCATGACTTTTTGTGTCAGTTTATCAGATTCTCACTACCAGTGCAAGCACTTGACAATGCAATCCTGGCTACCAATCAGACTCCCGAGAAGCTCAGAGTTGTTTCTGGAAGCTCTAAGGTAGTTGTTGGAGTAGATTCGACATCTTGGAGTTTGAAATTGAGCTCTTATTATCTCAAATACTGGACCAGCAGAATCAGAGGCTTTCAGTTGGACCCACAATCTCTTCCATAAACATTTCAACCTAGCCGCAGGAACAGGGGACACTTATAGAGCGGCTCTTCAATGTGTTGTCCTGAGAATGTTGTCCACCTTCTATTAATCAGTTATAAGATAGCAGCAGAGTTTGTCAGGTAGGAGTCAGTATGGGTCTGTGAATGAAGCCATATAAGTGTGGGGGCTCCTGTCTCAGTTTGAAGAGCAGAGGCGACCACGATTACAGTCAACCAGAGTTTCAAGGTCAACAGTGAGTACCGGTATTATCAAAGGGGGTACTGAAAATAAACCACATCTCGGAATATTGATACCTAACTCGTCCCGTCAACTTGACAATCCACTAACCCAGTGCTATCCTTCGTTACTCTTCTCCTCATTGCCTCTCAGGCTCTGGCTCAGATTACTCCCATCACCCAGCCCACTTACGATCTCATTCTCAAGTACGGATGGCTATCTAACGTTGCCTACTGTGTCAGAGCACCGGGTCCCTTCGCTTTACAGACGGACTTCACATGTGGAGCATCATGTGCCCACTTCCCCAATGTGACTCTGGACTATCAGTTTGGTGGAAACTTCTTCCAGACTTCTGTTACTGGTTTCCTTGCCCATGATCATGTTAAGAAGGAGAAGTACGTTGTTTTCCGAGGCACCTTCTCTCTAGCTGACGCTATTACCGATATTCAGTCAGATCAGATCCCTTACATGGCTGACCTGCCCCCTCTGAACACCACGAATGTCAACTCCACAGACCCTACTGCTCGAATTGACTGTCCTGGATGTCAGGTCCATGATGGCTTTCAGAAAGCCTACAGAGAAACTATGGTAGATATGAAGGACAATCTCGTCAATTTTCTGGAAAAGTACCCCGACTACAAACTAATTGTCACTGGTCACTCACTGGGAGCTGTGACTGCTCTTTTCATGGGCATTAACCTGAAGAATCTGGGCTATGATCCTACTGTCATCGATTTTGGTCAGCCTCGACTTGGCAACAAGGCTTTCGCTGACTACGTGGACGCTCTGTTCTTCAAGCCTGGAGACAACGGAATGGATATCAACCCAGAGCGACGAATGTACCGAGTGACTCACTGGAACGATTTCTTCGTCGGATGGCCTGCTGGGTACTCACATACTCTTGGAGAGGTGTACATCAGTGACCCCGCTGGAATCAACGCTCCCATTGAAGATGTTCATGCCTGTGCTGGTCCTGATAACAACCAATGTCACCATGGATCTTTCAACCTCCTGGCACGATGGAACATTCTCAAGAACCACTGTTCTTACCTAAATTGGATTTTCTACTGCGCCATTGGAGTTGACAAAAGAGAGATGATGGTTGACCCCCCTAGATTCGACAAGAGAGGCGAGTACTTCAATGACGAGCTCAATGGAGATGAATTGGCCGAGCGAATGATGCACGAGGCCACTTATCCCATGTGATCTCTGTAATTGTCTGATCGATACCCAGTTCACATATTTTCATGCTGTTTAATTAAACTACTTGTAATTGACGATATACTTACCATATTACTTAGACACCATGCAATATACATAATAATTTACTATTCCTACATGCTATACAACTAGAGATTGGCGGGTCCTTCGAGCTGGTTGTACATGGGACAACTCTTGTTGGTTCTAATGTGACCATAAGCTCCACAGTTCTTGCACTGTCGAGGTCCCTTGCCCTTACCAACGCCCTTTCCTGAAGGGGGAGGGGTGTCTGTGCCAAGGTTGATTGTGTTGAGACCCTGCTTCTGGGCCTGTCGCTGCTTTCGTCGCTCGCCCTTCTTTCGCAGATCCTCCAGCCGCTCCTCCAGCAGCCGCTTGTTTCGCTTGTTGGCCTCCTCGTCGTTGGTGGGGTCCAGATCATCGAGAGTCAGCTTAGCCTCGTCCATCAGCTTTCGTCGTCGAATGTAGGCTCGGATGACACTAGGGTCCTTGATGGTCTCGACCTTTCGCTGAATAATGCCGTGCTCGTCCTTGACCATACGAGTGATTCGAAGTACCTTGTTTCGCTGCTGCATAGCAGAATCACCAGACATGAGCGACATGTTGTCGTCGTCGGGGAAAGCTGCACCGGAAAAGCCAGGAGTAGACACTCTTTCTCGCTGCTCACGCTGCTCCTCGGCATCGGCCCATTTGGAATCCTCGTCATTCTCCTCAGGCACCTTGGTATTGCTGAGAGCTCGACACTGGGCGTACCAGATACGACTGATCTCGTCGTCATAGGCTCGTTGCTGATGGGCCACGTTGTACTTGTGTCCACCAAACTTGCTCTTGTCAAGCTTTTCGTTGACAGACTCGCCAGCGGCTTGGAAACCTCCCTTCATGGAAGTCTTGAGGAACGAGAAACCCTCGCCTCGACCAGATGGATCTCCCTCGCCATGAAGCTGCAACATAGCCTTGCCCTGAGTAGCATTGATGAAGTTTCGGGTCAAGTTCCAGGGAGCAGACTGCTCCTCAAGAGAGAGACCGGACTCTTCACCATTCTCATGGTCACTCTCAATGTCGTCAGTTCGACCATATCCAGCATCCTCGAGGTTCTGAACACCCACCTGCATGGCCTCAAGCAGAGTGATATCTTCAGGGGTGATCATCGTTCGAATACCGTCCTCTCCAGGAAGGGTATCTGTGGGCTTGACCTTCCAGTATCCCTGATCTTCACCAGTTCGCTGGTACTCCATGAACTCCTTGAGCCTCTGTCGATTCTGGGTATCAATCTGGTCAGGGAAATGCTCAGCAATGTCCTTGACGTTGATTCGATGGTAAGGTGAGGCGTTCAGCACTCGATAGACAATCATCTTGAGTCGGTTTTTGGATGCAGTAGTGACCTTTCGAGAATGAGGACCAGGTACATCTGTCACGGGGTACGTCTGGCCAACTGTGAACACGTGTGGAATGTTTCGCAGGAAATACTTCTGACCTGCTCCAGCAACATCACCTCCAGTGGATCGAATCATGAGGAAATCCGTGTCTCGTGGGGTATGCTTGAACACGGGGGCTCGAATCATCTTATTGTACAGTGTAGGCACAATCTTACCCGGCTCCACAAATCCAAAGTTCCAGAAGGGAGACTTGTCTTGGACTGAAAGGACATGTGTTTCTCCTACAGGAAGCTTGGGTCGAGATGTGTCTTCAGGAGAAGCCTTTCTGTAATAGTTGATCATCTTGGAGCCCATTCCGTAGTTGGAAAGGGTCATGGGGAATTGCTCGGCGTACTCCATAAGGAAGTACTGGGCTGAATCACCCAGCGTCAAGTCAGTGGTCTTCGCCAGCAGATCCTTGATAGGCTTGCCCTTGTCTCGCTTCTTCTTTCTGATCTTCATTCGTGAGAAGTGAACAGTAGTGTTGGGTTTCACCACAAACGAAGGCCGGTGGAAAGAACGAGCCTGAGGCTTGGAGATTCTGACCTTGTAGAAGGGACTCTGCAGCCGTAGGGCGGGCATAGAATGGTCAATCGACAGGTTACCAATTGTCGCTCGCACCTTGCTCTGTGTGTTCTCCTTGAGCATATCGTAAGCTCGGTCATTACTGAGATTGAATCGATTTCGAAGCTGCAACTCAGTTGAAGGAATAGCAGGAGCCACATTCCTCGACACACGACCGTCTGTATTGATGAACAGCAGGTTGGGATCGTTCATGTCGAGATTCACCTTCTTAACTTGACTTAGAGCATCACCCTCGAACAAAGCCTCGTCGTTCCAGTTCTCTTCGTTTCTGTGCACGCCGAGCTGTGGAACCACCTCTTTTTCCTCCTTTGCTTTCTTGTCCTCCCGGTCCATGTCCACATCTCCATCCTTGTCCTCTTCATCACCCCATGTGATCTTCCAGTCAGTGATGTCGAAGTGTAGTTGCTGATCTGTTGCTGATTGTGTTGTTCTGCTTTCTCTGGCCTGATCCTGCTTGTCGTTTCCAGTCTCGGCCTCGGTGACAGTCACTAGTCCCGGTCTCCGTTTCGTGTTGTCTACCCACACTGTGCCTCGGGTCATCTTTCGCTCATCAGGTGCCACCTCCAGCTTGGTCTTTGTGGGAACACAGGGACGAGCATTGTTAGGCTTGGGCAGACTCAGAACAGCAAACTTGTTGTAGAAAAGCGAGTTCATCTTCATGGGCTTGCCCTTTTGGAAGCCAGGGAAGTACATGGTGAGCATATCCAGATCAGCCTGGCGCGCCATCTGTGCGATTTCCTCCAGATTCAGCTCTTGAATGTTCATGTGAGAAATATCGTCGAATCCAGACGCGTCCATCTTGTCCGCAGGCCCCAGCTTTCCCAGCTCGCCCAGCTCATCGGCATCAAGCTTCATATCAAGCCCATCGCCACCAACAGCCTCCATGTCCATCTCCTCGTCGGACTCTCCAGGTTCCCCAGCATGTACGACGTGGTTGTTGTTGGCGTTGTTATTCAGCATGCCAGCGTGAACAACTCCACCGTCATCGTACTCGTCCATGACAGGAAGCTCCTCCATCTCGTTGCCGCCCCAGCTCTGACTCCAATGCTCATCATCTCCCAGATCAAATCCTCCAAGCTCGTCCTCACCAATGTTGAACTGGAAGCCACCCATGCTGTCGTTTCCAGACATGGACAGACCCGCATCCTCTTCCACAATCATCTCCTCGTCCTCCTCGATCACATTGTTTCCAGTAGCCTCCTCCTCCTCAGGCAACTCATCATCTGCTAACTCGTCTTCGTCCTCAAAATCGATGGCATCTGCGGCGTGTTTAATGGCATCTGCACCATCGAGCGACGGAATAACACCTCCAATGTTGGAAGGATCGCCACCAAGGGCTCTGGCCCAGTCAGCGTCCTCGTCGGCCATTTGTGTGTGGTGTAACTGTTGCGATGGGGTGAATTGTAGCTGCATATTGGTATTAAGGTTCAAGGTTAGGGTTGATTATATAAAGACATAAAAAAGGGACAGGGAACAACAGAGGTGAGGACCACGCCAGGGAAAATTGACAAAAGCGTCACCATAACTTGGTTAGTTTGTGTGCATCCATACGTGACGTGACCACACCAAATTGGTATGATATCCCCTTGTGCAGTGCTACCCTTGCAGTGATTCGGAGATATTTTGAGCGCGCGAGCTTAATCAGCAAATTGAGCCCAGTAGCATTTTCGACCAGTCAGATTTCTCGACCATTACTATTGGAAAAATACTTCTCATTCGCACATCAAGTTACTAGTAACACGGACGACAGTCTTTCTACTTGGAGTTCCCTTTTTCACGCACTGGCTTGTATTTTTTTATTTTAGTCACATACTTAATTATTACACTCGCATCTGTGCGTGTTGGGACAATCTTAACAAGTTCTGAAGAACCCACTTGACTACACAAAACCTCGACTCTCGTCACAACAACTCAGCTGGCACCATGGACGACTACCGGTACCTACTATGGAGGATAGAGACCGCCATGTCGTTGCCCCGGGCCGTCGACCTGGTTAATGCCTATTGGCTCTACTTTTCAGAATGGTACAGACGCGTTTCTAAGGACTACCCTTTTCAAGACCCCAAGGAGTACGAGAAGGAGCAAAACGGGGCTCCCTTCATCGTCGACATTGACCCGGAAACGGGCGAAGAGGTCGTGAGACTATCCAAGACACATGTGATATGGGTTGTGCTGACGGTACACATGATGGTAGGGCACTCGACTGATACTGCTTATGTCAGCGAGGTGCTACGGAAACGTTTGGGAGTCCGTGGGATTTCAGAGGCGATCATACACAGCATTATCACGTGGGGTACCCCATGTTTCAATATGGGAGACGAGGAGAAAGAAATCAGCGCCATCAAGGCCCGCTTTGATGAGACAGACGCTGACAGAGCCGTGACCCAAAGCCGGACAAACGAAGTGAACCGAGCAGTGTGGGCCAAAGTTTTCCAGCAGCACCTGGGCAGTCCACAATTGAACCCCATATACGCAAAAGCCGGAGTGGTGTTTTTTGGCCTGGTTCCTCTTGCCAATGAGTCGGGATTTTCTCTCGTTTTCATCGACTGCCTCACTCAAGCTACCGGTTTCAGCTCTCCCTTCAATCCTAAAGATATGACGGAGATGGTGACAGACATCCGAGCCGCGCTCGGCGTACAACTGCGCGCTTACGGACAACCCTTGGCGTTGCTTTGCATGAATCCCCTCCAAGGAGAAAACAACAATTGGTTTGGCCACATGTTCCAGCAGGTTTTTGAGCCCATGGCTCCTTTTGATACCGTCGTGTCTACCTATCAGCCTGTACCCCATGAACTTCCTACTCGAGTAGCTGAACTGTTTGATGATGCCATCTCGATTTTGCTGGACACGGAAAACAGCTTCAAGAATTCGCGGTTTTTGAGTGACTATTTCATAGCCCCGAACGCGGACAAGACCAAGAACAATCTACATCCATCTCAGTTTTACACTCTTCAGATGCGCTCATTTGTCAAACACCCTCGCAGCATCGAATGTGGTACAACTTCTGATGGAAAGAACATCAGTGACCACCCCATCTACAACTTGAGCTTCTCTCTGCCCATGACCAGAGTTAGTGAGCAGGCCTGGAATTGTATTTCTTACAATAGTCCATTTCCAGTTGACAAGCCTGAGCCCATTCAGTTTAAAGCAATTCCTGGAAATGTCGAGAAGAAAATCAAAAAGGTGATTAAAATTTCGGATAAATTCCCCCTTGCCCCTTCTCTTCGAGTGTACAAACACAGGCTTGTATTTGACGAGACTTCCAAGAACATTGTTAGATATCTCTTTCAAAGAAAACGTCGAAGGGCCAGGCCTAGTGAGGTTTTGGGGGAGCTTGAGGCCCAGGCTAGAGTGAAAAAAAGGGTGAGAATAGAGGAGCCCACCGAGCGACAGCCTGAGATCATCGCAGAAGAGGCTGATGCAGAAGAGAACCGCTCGGGTGAGAACGAGAAGACTGGGGAGAAGTCTGGTATGGAAAACGCTGAGCAAGAGTTTTCTGAAAAGCAGCATTACACAATAGAGGAAGAAACGGTGCAGCTTGTGGAGGAAGTGACTGAGAAACTGGTTGAAGAGAAACATCAGCTAGTTGCAGAGCCCGACAAAGAAGGCGAGCAAGGGCAACTGGCCGAGGCTGAAACTCAGAAGCAGCGATTGGATGAGAAAGAAGCCGATCAGGTGCGACTGGATGAGACTGAGCCTGAGCCTCAGCCTGAGAAACAGCGTCTAGCCGACCAGGAAGCCGAGCAAAAGCGATTGGCTGATGCTGACGCTGAGAAACAGCGTCTAGCCGATCAAGAAGCCGAGAGGAAGCGGTTGGCTGACGCTGATGCTGAGAAACAGCGTCTTGCCGACCAGGAAGCCGAGCAAAAGCGATTGGCTGAGGAAGAGGCTGAGAAGAAACGTTTAGCTGAGGAAGAGGCTGAGAAGAAACGTTTAGCTGACGCTCAAGCTGAGAAACAGCGATTGGTCGAACAAGAAACCGAGAGGAAGCGGTTGGCTGAGGTTGAGGCTGAGAAAAAGCGATTGGTCGAACAAGAAACCGAGAGGAAGCGGTTGGCTGAGGCTGAAGCTGAGAAACAGAGGTTGGCTGAGGTTGAGGCTGAGAAAAAGCGATTGGTCGAACAGGAAGCCGAGAAGAAGCGCCTGGCTGAGGTTGAAGCTGAAAATCAGCGATTGGTCGAACAGGAAGCTGAGAAACAGCGGTTAGCTGATCAGGAGGCTGAGAAACGGCGTTTGGCCGAGGCTGAGGCTGAGAAGAAGCGGTTAGCTGAGCAGGAGGCTGAGAAACGGCGTTTGGCCGAGGCTGA